>KK121597.1:582174-673110 GCA_000611955.2 Stegodyphus mimosarum | reverse complement strand
TGCTTTCATGCGTCACAGTTCTTAAAGCAAGAAGAGCCGCCGGTAGCACCTGTTCCCAATCAGAATCAGCCTCCAAACATAAAACTCGTAATATTCTTTTTATAGTACGATGAAATCTCTCCACTGGATTAGACTGAGGGTGGTGTACCGAACTATGACTAACTTTGATACCGAAACGTTCAAAAAATTCTGTGGTCAGATTGCTCATAAATGAAGTTCCTTGATCGCACTGAATCTCTTTAGGGAATCCCATTCTGCTGAAAAGATTTAACAACGCATCCACTATTGTAACCAAAGTTATATCTTCGATTGGAAGAGGCTTTGGATATTTTGATGCTACACATATAGCAGTTAGTATATATTTGTTTCCTTTAGATGTGGTTGGCAAGGGTCCACAAGTATCTATGTTTATTTTTGAAAATACTTCCAATATCACTGGGACCAATTTCAGAGGCGCTTTTTTTCTATCGCTAAATTTCCCCACTCTTTGGCAAGGATCACAAGTTCGAATATAAGTTTCCATATCTTGATACAATTTGGGCCAAAAAAAATATCTAGCTAGATTATCTTTGGATTTAGTTACGCCCAAATGTCCGGACACTTGTTCATGACATAAACTCAATATCTTTTCCCGACAAGTTTCAGGAATGACCAATAATTTCCGTACATTTCCTAAACGATCTTCTTGACACTTATACAGCAGCCCCTTTTCTATCTTGTAAATATTTGTCGAAGAGTTATTTTGAGAGTCTCTTGTCGCTATGTCAAAAAGCGGCTTTAAATCTTCACTCTGTTGCTGTAATTGAAGGAATCTAGTCTTGCTTATTGAAAGTAGAGGAGGTAGGTCATTGAACTCCGAAACGGGCAGGAGTGATTTTCCGTCTTCCTTTTCTTCTTGTTTCGTCCCCTGGGAAGTATAATCGTTCGTGAGGGAGGGAAAACTCGGTGAGGGTACAATATTCGTATGCTCACCCCTTTCTTTTGCTGCTTGAAGGCCTTTCTCTTCGTTATTGATCATTTGTCGCCGTTTCTGAGCCCGCGTCTCCACTGCGTTAACTTGAAAAAAGTATCCCTTATTTTGATTTTTTCCTAATTTTGCAGCCGTCCGATTCCCTAATATATAACGTCCTTGATCAAGCTCATTTCGTATGACTGCGGTCTTTGTTAATATTCGTCCAAATTCTGCTTCTATTTCAACATGTGCTAGGGGAAGACATATAGGTGTTTCATCGAACGGTTGTTTTACCCAAACAGTTTCTCCTGTTAACATTGAAGGGGTAATGTATTTTTTACAGATCACATCAATGGATGCTCCAGAATCCCGTAATACAGGAAGATCGAACCCGTTAACCTTAGCCATTGTAGTGTATGGCGCTAAATAATCTTCTTCATTCTCTTGTACCCTGTTAACAACAGCCGTAGATTTAAAGTCTCATCAATGGATGCTCCAGAATCCCGTAATACAGGAAGATCGAACCCGTTAACCTTAGCCATTCTAGTGTATGGCGCTAAATAATCTTCTTCATTCTCTTGTACCCTGTTAACAACAGCCGTAGATTTAAAGTCTTTCTGAGCTTTCGGACACTGCGGCCTCAAGTGATCGATTGAGCCACAAGTATAGCACTTAAGAGGTTTACGTATTTCAAAATGACGCTCATCTTGGTTTCGAAAAGTTTCTGTTTTTTTCGAAACTTTTTCCCCAACCTTTTTATACCTTAGCGAATCTCTGAAATTAGGCTGATTTTTATTTCTCTTTTGCGACTCCGAACCATGAACTGGAGAGACCTTTTTCCGGTATTCACGTACGTTTTCATAATCTTCTAACAACTCGGCTAATTTATTTGGGGACGTTATCTTGGACCATTCATCAACAAAATGCTGGCGCACTTCGAAATTTACGCGACGCTTCATTTGATCCGTTATCATCAGGTCTTTTAAAAGTTCAAAATCATTAATTTCCAAGCCCGAGATCCATTCTTCAAAATAATTTCTTAATTCAAATGCGAAATCCCTTTAAGTGGTTTGAGCGTTTTTTGGGGTTTGCGATAATTTGATTCTAAATTTTTCTGGGCTCAGTTTAAACCTTTTAAGAAGTATCCCTTTTATGTAAGCATAGTCATAAGCCTGTTCTTCTGGCTCTCGCATAATCAGCTGAACTATCTCTGTTGGCAAAAGTGTTAATAAAACAGAAACCCATTCTGATTGGTTTAGATTCGCCCTCTTTGCTTGGCGCTCAAACATGACTAGGTACAAACTAACATCATTCTCTTCGGGATCAAATTTTTGGATCATTTTTTGAAGTTCAAAATGGTTTCTTCTAGGCATACTTTCTTCCTTCCCATCAATTAGATCCTTAACTTTAGCGGCCTCCAATTTCATTTTGGTTATCTCGAATTCTCTTTCTTCTCTCCTAATTCTCTCTTGCCTCTCTTCGTCTTCTTTCCTAATTCTTTCTTGCCTCTCTTCGTCTTCTTTCTCAAGTCTCATTGACGTGATATTTTCCAACAGACTTTTAACTAGTTCCTCCTCGTAGGCTTCATTTCCCATAATCAGCTGTCTTAAATCTAATATCCTAAGCTGGGGTCCAACCTTTTCCCCTAACTCTTCAGCCAAGGATTTAAGGTCCTCTTTTCTAGCTTTTGCTAAGAATGCCATGATATACCCTCAACTTATACTCTAAATCTAATGAATCTCCCTCTCTATATATATATCTAAATTTGATATACAACTAAAATTTACAATTCAAAATTTAACTCTTAATTTTTTTCAGAACAATTTCTGGTATTCTAAACATACATTCAAGACAATTTACACTATACTGTGAACAGGATGCACTCAGTTGCAATTAGTTAAATTGAGAATTTAAGATAATACAATATGCTTTAGATAATACAATATTCACATTCAGATCATCAAAACTTTCATAGTATATTAAGTTATGCATTCAAAAGTAAATTAAAATAAACGTATAAATACTCATAAATATCAATACAACCACAGTTTGAACGTAAGATATTAGTGATTTCTAAACTTTCTGTTAACACTTTCAACTGAAAATTTTCACTTCTCATAATTCTTACACAAAATGATAATTCATATTCTGTACTGAAAATCAAATAAACAACAGTTTAATTTTAAGCTACCAAGATTTACTTATCTTCATTTTTAACACAATGAACTGAAAATTTTTGGAATTATAATTCTTACGTACTTATATTTCTTACATGAAATACATTCTTACAAACTTATAATTCTTACATACCATAACAGTTTACATTTACTTCTAATAATTATAACGTTCAAGACGACTTACAATTGATAATTTAGAATACCCTTTAAAAGATAGAATCTTTAGAAATATTACAATTTTACTCTTCAATTATAGAAGCATAATAGTAGCAAAACTCACAACAATTCACTCTATTAATACAACTTCAAATTCTTATATTATTTAATTATAATTCCTGAATTCAAATTTCTAATTTTATACATAAACTCTTAAATATATTTTCTTATCTGAAACATAAATATCAATCAACGCATTTGCAAGCTTCAACGAAACCAATATTTGTTAGAAAACATTTACCTGAAGTGACATAAATGACACAATAAGAAATACTATATCTAATAATCCTCACTGCCTCAATATAAAAAATCCAACGTACTTACCCGCCTGGACTGTAGAGTTGAAATTCTGATTGAAGCCTGGAACATGAAAGTGTTGAATCTCACAACTTAATTCTTTTATTGGACGCTGAAGGCACATGCACTAAATTACCACACAAACGTATATCACCACACTGCACTTTCCGGACACTGATAGTCCTACAACTTAAAGATGCTGAAAATCTTCGGACAATAGCTGTCCCACTAAAGTTCAAGCGAATTGAATTTCGGATCCTGGTGGTCCTCTCTTTCACCCGGACTGACGTCTGGAATCTTCTTTAGAAAAATACAAAGCTGAATTTCGCCTGACGGTTCTTTCTTTCTCCCGGACTGACGTCTGGAATCTTCTTTATAAAATCACAGAGTTGATTTTCGGAGCCTGACGGTCCTTTCTTTCTCCCGGACTGACGTTTGGAACTTAAAACACAGAGCTGAAATTCGGAGCCTGACGGTCCTTTCTTTTTCCCGGACTGACGTCTGGAATCTTCTTTATAAAATCACAGAGTTGATTTTCGGAGCCTGACGGTCCTTTCTTTCTCCCGGACTGATGTCTGGAACTTAAAAACACAGAGCTGAAGTTCGGAGCCTGACGGTCCTCTCTTTCTCCCGGACTGACGTCTGGAATCTTCTTTAGAAAAGCGCGGAGTTGAATTTCGGAGCCTGACGGTCCTTTTTTTCACCCGGACTGACGTCCGTATTCTTCTTTGTTAAGTACAAGAGTTCTCGTTCGATGACCAAACTAAAACTGCTTTGTGGATTTTCATCATACCTGCTGCCACCAAATTATTATAGGAAGCCATCACAGAAAGTTATACGTTATTTTACGGTGCAAAATGTGTTTCATGAGAGTCAAGAAATGAAAAATATTTTTAAACACTTTCTTTTTATGCTGTTTCAAAAATGTAAAAAATAAACTGTAATTTCACTCTTTAGCAAGCAGTATCAAAGTCAAACGAAATTTTTCGGCGAAGAATTTACGACGAAACTAATGTAATATACGGCTATCTTTTTATAGATTTAAAATTAAAAACAGATGAAAAATTTCACTTGTGTACGGACATTTTCCCGGGTGATTAAAAGTTCGCGTGTGTTCCACAAAGGTTAGTTTGATCTGAAGCATCATCGTGCTTATCGATTTCGAAGAATTCCAACTTAGGCCAGTTTCATCATTAAAGAATTAGCCTTTCGAGGTACTGGGGATTCCTATCGTGGTTACTATTGGTTAATCCGAAAGCAATTTCTTTTTTTTTTATGAAAATGAAAGAAGATTTTCTTATAGTGAATAAACATTTTACTGAATTGTGTACTGCTCTTTTAATCCAATACCTTGTAAGGTATTTCTCCCGCCTTCTTAGCATGTCTTGGTCAGCACGCTGTACACGTGTTCGAGAGATCCGTTGTTCGAGTCCCGGCGAGGGTATTTCTCATTTATTATCTCTCCCGCTTCGAAATAACAGGAAACAAAATCTTTAATGACTGTGCAACCTTTTGCCATCTTTCTGGCAGCAGCATGATTCCACACTCACAATTTTTGTTTCTTTGCTGGCAAAAAACTGATCCAGGGGACTTGACCCCCTCATTTAAAGTGAAGGTTTTAGAGTCTAAAACATCTTGAAGAGACCGGAACAAATAATGATCAAAAGGTGCTAAATCTGGAGAATATGATAGGTGTGGCAGTATATCCCCTCCAAGCTGCGAAAGCTTTTACCGAGTTATAAAACTTGTATGAAGTCTCGCATTATCTTGGCGGAACACTACATCATTTCTATCGATCAATTCTGCCTTTTCTGTTTAAATGAGTCATTCAGTTTCTCTAGTTAATAACAAAATACTTCAAAAATGATCATTCTGTTGTCCAGTAGAAGCTAAAAAAACGATTCCTTCGAAATCCCACCAAAAGGGTAGCATAACTTTTTTTTTGATGAATATCGGCTTTCGATGGGCTTTGAGCCGGTTCATCTTTTTTTGCTCCATGATCTCTTGCGTTTAACAATGTTATACACAACCAGTTTTTCGTCTCCAGGGGTGTTGCTCTTAAAAAAAAGTCATTTTCTTAACGTTTCAGAAGAAAATCACAAACGTTAATGCGACGGCACAAATTTCTTTCCGTAGGATAATGAGGAACCCATATGTCGAGCTTTGAGATTAAACCTAGGCATTTCGAATGATCATGAACGATCGAATTCGATAAATTTAATCTCTCAGCTATCTCACGAATTGTTATTCACCGGTTTTCATCATTTAATTCCGTTACTGTGTCTTTATGAGCTTTAACTGGCCTTCCAGAACTTGGTACATTTTCAAGGTCAAAACTGCCAAATCGAAATTTTGCAAACCACTTTTGTCACTGGTGTTCTGTCAATATATCCTCTCCATGCACTTCGGTTAATTGTTTTCTTGCTTGAACAGCATATTTACCTTTTCAATAATAAAAAAGTAAAATATACTGAAAATGCTGCTTTTCACTTTCCGTATTTGAAAGGGCAGCAAACAAAAACTGTTGCATAAAATCAGTTGAACTTTTTCACAAGAAAGCTTTGTTACATCAGCTGTCAAAAATTATAATGATTATGTGGCTTAAATGTGAAGTTGCTGCGAAAAGATGCACTTAGGTCCTCTGATGGAAAAAGAATGAAATCACTTTTCGAACAACCCCCCACCCGCCCTCACCAGATATGTCTGTCTTCCAGAACATGGAAAAAGCAAGAAAACTGTTTTTCCGACTCGATACGAGCCAGAAAACCGTTTTTTCTGGAATGCAATGCAACATATATGGAATGTTACGGAGTATTAAAGAATTCTGCTGAATTATCTTAAGAAAAATGCCTACCTATGCTACTTAAATCTCTTATTTATGGGTCTACGTATTCTATTTTATTTACTAGATCGCTATAAAACAGTATTTGTAAAAGTGCCTGATTGTGGTCCGATCTGACTGTAAAATTTAGAAAAATTGTCGAGCCGGGATATTTTTTATCTGCATAATCTTTGTTACCTTAAGCTGAATAATTTGCCACCACATCCCATTAAATTTAGATTTCTTTTTCCATACCACACGTACTGTGCTTTATATAGGGCCATGCCCTTCCAAAATTTATTTTAAATATATGCCACTGACTTAAGATTAATCATATCGTTTTGCGTCAATTTGTGACACTTATGTGAGTTAGAATCAGTTTCAGGTCAACACTTATGTGAGTCAGAATTATTGTCTAAAAGTAAAAAAAGCAATTATTTTTTTAAATTGTACTAGTTCCCTAATTAAAGTGGTCTAGGAATGTGTTATTAGTTTACTGCAAGGAAATATTCCTTTACCTAAAAACCAGAAACAAACTCTTGAGCCTTACAAAAACGAACTGAGCCAATTAGCGAAGAGAAAAGTTCCATTATACAAAAAGCATCAATTTATCGTTCAGAAGAGCGAAGTGGCTCTACCTTTGATTGTGTCTGCAAGAATAACTACTCTAGCCTCATTATTTAAATGAAGCCCAATGAAAGCTCATAATAGTTTCCACAGATAGACATTTCGAATATAAAGAATATCTGGCAAATAATCATTTGTAGGACTTGTGAAAACAAATAAAATTTATCCTTAAAATGTTATGGTAGATGTAAATGGTAGTAAAAAGGCTATTCTTTACACATAACCTTTACTGAAATATTTCGGATATCTTTTTACCTGAGATTATATCAAAAGTAAATGAAATAGGTATCGCAAAGAAATGAGAAGTTTTTAAAGTTGAAGAGAAAAAGAAATTAGAACTGAAAATTTGGTTGCAAATTAGCTTGACATATCTTCAGATGTTTTACAATTTACATTCACTCCGGTTAGAAGACAAAATTTGGATGAAAGGTCATATCTTTAGCAATATAGTGATAAACTCTCTTGAAACACATCAAAAGAGTTAATAGCGACCTAAAAGATGTTAGAGGCACCAACAACGTTGAATTAGTTAATGATTTATTTTAGAAGCAGAAGAAAAACTCCTCGTGGTTGCTTTGGGCCTTAAAATGTTTTGAAAGATTTGAAATTTTCTATAAAGTCTGTTAAAAATATCTATTTTAAAAATCAAAAAATTATTGTAACCTAAACATGTAAGAAGATTGTTTGCAAGAAAACCTATTTGGATTTCGTATTAAAATTACCTTTACTTATATGTATATAAGCTTAGTTAAAAAATACCATCTTTTTGTAGTACAAAATTTTGTTTTGAAGAGTCATAATACCCCTTTATATTCGTTACAAATTTCAAACTTTTAAACCATAAAATGACCTGTCATTATTTGTTTACAGAAAACTTGGTTTCACAAAGTTCAACATCACCTTTAAATAACATTATTTTATAATGTAAAGCCTTCTCAAAATACCTTTCTATAAACAAAAAGTAGTTTTCAAAAGTCGAAAATTATCTTTATGCTTGTCAAAATACTTTCATTTTTAAAGATAAAAAATTCCCTTATCCTTGATATGGAACTTAATCTTTAAGTTATATCTTTACATTTAACCTTGAGCATGATCTTTACATTTATACCATAAACTTAATTTTCAAAAGACCAGGATCATACGTTTTTTTTTCGCTATCAAAATATAATTCTTAGACGTTAGGATAGTTACTTTTGTTTAATTGAAAAGTTAGTTAAAATTTTCTTTTATTTAAAAAACAGGGAACAAATTACGGTTGAGGAATTTACATTAGGAAAGTTAACATAAAAATATTAGCTTTGAAATGTATTTTGATATAGTAATGCAGTAATAACGCTTGGTAAGTGCAAAGAGTTTTATTTTAAAAAAGTTCTTTATCTACCGTATGTTTTATGAAAACGTCTATACGAGTGAAAGTATTTTTATCCTTGAGATAATATACCGCAGAGTCCATTGAGTGACTTCCACATCCCTTAAACACGCAGTAGACGCAATACTGCCCGCAGTATTTGATGTGGGGCTTTAAAGCTTTTTTTTAATGTGTGTGTGTTCAACTCTACGAACTGAAATTGTTTAAAATATTAGACAAAGTTATCTCCATAAATTTATGGTGATATGGCATAGAAGCATTCTAAAGTTTGTCTTTCAATGACATCGCAAGCCGGTAAGAACTTTCTTCCGAATCTGTACTCACCATAATACATGTTTTATTTTCCTCATGAGGAGCTTTGTTAGAGGGAAATAATTTTAGAAACTTTCCAGCTGTATGTCTGTATCTTGTAATAATTTGATACATTTGAGAAGCATATAGTTAACTCTTAAAATCGAATTAAAAATTTATAACATTATTGATTTCAATCAAAATTTCGTGCTCAGCATAAACTATCACAGATTGCTCTCAGCTTTTAGCTAATTTTACTTTCACTCTTAGACCACTATGGTATACAAGATTCAAATATTCGCCACTGCAGAGGTTAAGATTTAAATCATCAATACAGAAAGGGTTATAAGGTATTTCTCCCACCTTCATGGCATGCCTTCGTGGTGTAGTGGTCAGCACGCTGGGCGCGCGTTCCAGGGGTTCTTGGTTCGAGTCCCGGCGAAGGCGTTGCTGATTTTTCATATCTCCTGCTTCGAAATAACCTAATGTTTCCACAAATGGCGCCCGAACTAAAAAGGATGGTGGATGATGATTCTCCACCACCGGGATTTGGCGATTGGTTTCCCTAATCCCTAGTCACCCTTTAAAAGGGAGAGTATATGAGGTATTTCTCCCGCCTTCTTAGCATATCTTCGTGGTGTAGTGATCAGCACGCTCGACGTGTATTCAAGAAGTCCGTGGTTCGAGTCCCCGCGAGGGCATTGCATATTTCTCATCTACCTCTGCTTTTCAAAAATACCTTATGTCTCTACACTGGCGCCGGAACTAAAAGGGTGGTGGGTGATGATTCTCCAACATCGGGATTTGGCGATTGGGTCCCATGAACTCCAGTCGCCCTTTAAAAGGGGGAGTATATAGGGTATTTCTCCCACCTTCTTCGCATGCCTTCGTGGTGTAATTATGAGCACTCTGAAGTCCGTGGTTCGAGTCCCGGTGAAGGCGTTGCTCATTTTCATGTCTCCTGATTCGACATAACCCAATGTCTCTACAGGGTACTCATTTCTTGAAAAATAAAGTTCTCCTTCGGCGGAAAGAAATAATCTTTGCTAGGCACAGAAAAATTCATCCCGAGCAACACCAGAACGTTTAGAGCATGCTGAAAGAGAGTGTCGTTTGTTCTGTAATGGAGTCACATGAATTTATAACGTTTCGCACGACGCGCTAATGGAATGCATGTTACAACCGTGTTCTTAAAGCGTACATTTCAACGTACAACGTTGGTATTTTTCGACACAGTATGGGCTATAAAGCACAAGCACATTCTATATGATATGCTAATGTTTCAACCATGTTTTTAAGGCACACATTACAACGTACAACACTGGTTCCTTCAGAAACATTTCCAGCATATGCTATAAGCTAGGTATTACTCACGCTACATTTTGAACAATTAACTAGCTTTTAGGGAACCGTCAATTTATTCTTTTGGACAAACAATCTTAGTCAGTAATTTTTATTTTGCAGTAGTAATGGTTATAGAAAGCATATTTATCAAACATTGTCAGGACTGAGTGTTCGGTGCATATTCTTGGAAGACATCTTCGTGAACACCTTAAATCCTGATCTGGAACAGGGAGCTGAATGCAGCTATGTTCTGTGGTAGAATATTGTGATTAACTGCACTTTAAAGGGATTTAAAATCCTCTTTTATTAAACCACAATTATTTACAACCACTTCCCAACTCGGGAGGAATACAGAAAGTAATGACCGCCACTTGGGTCTAAAATGAATAATCAAACTTAGTTTAAACTAAAGCTAAATAGAAATTAAATCGTCGTTGCTCACAGAGCTATGAACGCGAGGTTGGCTTCCAAACTAAATGGTACGTAGCAAGGTTTAACTAATACTGACGCACTTAGATTTACTTCAATAAGTAATCACGGAACAACGCTACGGCTTAGAATTTAAATACTAGCTAGTCAGGCGAACGTTAAATAGAGTAACAGTGGTCTGAGGCTAAAAGCTCTCTCACACTGAAAGGTTTCTGCCTTTTGTTTAAATACTACTTGGCTCCACTTCAAATTAGCATAAAGCTGAAACGCGCGCTTATTCTAACGGGAAGTTGAAATGAGAAGAGATGGCAGAATCAAATTAAAATAAAACTTTGTTAGTTTAACTAAAACCTTACAACATATATTATAAAAAGTGCTTTATTCATACAAAATATTACAAATAAAAAGGTACTTAATAGAGATGTAGCAAAAAATAATATTACGTAAAACTTATTGCATGTTTAATACAAATTTCTCCGAACTGTATTACTGCATTAGTACTGTCATTGCAGATATAAATTTGAAGTTCTAGTTGGGCCCACTAGACCGTCAGATAGACTTCTTTTTCTTAATTTTGAAACGCTGTAGTTTTTGCTCAGCTTCATTGACTTCGGTAGCTCTATAATAGTTATTCGATGGTATGCAGAAATACAGCATTTGTGCTCGTATTACCCTGAATCGTATAAAGTTTTAGATTCCTTTTTAATATCATGAATGTGAAAGATTTTTCAAACCGAATATGGCTCTCGCGAAAGCCAAATCGCATATTGAAATCTTCTAAGAGATTCGCAAGAGTTTTAAGTTGCAATAATTTTATGTGATATGTAATTCTTAGATGAATAATTAGTAATAAGTATTTTATTACTGTTACTCGCTTGCAGTAACTAGTAAGGAATTGAAAAGACATGAGTTAATCTTACAATCATAGACTTTTGCATAGCAGAATGTAAATAAATAACATAAGAAAACAGCAATGCTATAGGTGAATTTAAAAGTCTCCGTTAAAACTTCAGAGTGAAAGCTTTAGCTTGAAAGCTCTTGCCCTCCCTCTCTTTCGTAATTTTTTTCCTTAGTGTTTGATAATACACACTGATTTCACAAGCGGCGGGATTTTCAATCAACACCGACATTGTAAACAAGCACAACAAAGCGTACGTGACTGACAGCGATCTCCAAATGGCGCGCGTTTCTTCTCCTTGATACAGAGCGTCTACTGCGCATGTGCGGAACTGCGATCGCAGAGCTGCAGCGGAGATAAATTGAAACGGAACTTACTTTCTGGACGTGCCTCGTATGAAATGGAAAATGGATCGTCATTTGTATTATATTTGACAGGTATGTGTATAAACAGTCTTTTTCTGTTTTTCGAAAGAATACTTTTGTAGTAAACTTACTAGTAGTAAGAATAATCCTGCACTAGTTTGTTCGCAGCAAGAAACAAAGAACGATAACATTTTATGAACTTTATTTAAAATTACACAGATATCATTCTGATTATACGTATATTGTTTAAAAATTACAGGTATTATGAATCAAAGTACAAAAAGGATGTAACATACAAAGCGTCGTTATAAATGCTATAAAGTAAATCCATTCGAATCGTGATGACACTTGTAATGCTTCAAATAATGCAAGGATAAATATGTAACAATGCTGTTATTTAATGTCCATCCTGCTTATGCTACTGACCAAACGAGGTATGAAATTTCCAGAGATTTTTCCTTTAGGTCTTTTATTTTCGTCGATTTTCATGTCATCTAAAGCTAAAATTCGATCCCGCTTGGATTCCAAGACTTCAATCCACTTCGCTAGAATTAAAAGAATTAAAAGAAAATATTAGATGCTCAAATCTTAAGAGACACAACATTATGAACCCATAATTAAAAGCTAAAATAGAAAATCAGATGCGTGTAGTTACGGAAAGAAAATGAATAGTTTTTAAAATATTTTAATTAAATACTCATTTAAATGAGATGTTTTTTAAACTAGGCATGGGTAACCAAAGTTTTTTCGAAGTCAACTTAAAATTCTTTCTCCGAATCAAGGAATAAACTGCGCAGAATATGTTTAGAATGCAAGGTACGGATAAAATAATATTGATTAAATGCCAAGAGCATAATAACTGAGCTAATTAAAAAATAATAATAAACTATAAAATAACAAAACTAACAAAAATTTAAAAAAGTATGAAACCCGAAAATAAGTTAATTAAACTATAATTTATTTTAAATATTTTTGTTGCGTGCATACAGGCTCGTTGTAGATTGAATGCACAAAGAAATGAGGATGGCTTGATAAAATTTATTTTACCAAAATAAACACTTCACTGTCCTAGAACTTTGCACAAAAATACTTGTACAGCTTTTCACAGTATCTCAGAGTACAATCAGTAATTACACTTCAAATTATCAAGAAGGTTAAACTCAACGCAATGGAAAGCTTATCTAAAAGGGCTCTCAGAATATCTCAATATTCCGTAGTCGCTCTGAACCAATAACTGAGTGCAGGTGCTATTTCCGATCTTCGCCGAGAAATCTCTAGTACTTCTCGAAATTACTGGAAGGCAAATGAGGCCGAATACGGTTACAGCCACATATGAAATCAATTACAGTTATTCAATTATAATATCTATTACAGTGATAAGGGACCGAACCAAAATGTTACCGAATGATAGCCAAGTTTGTTCAATAGGCCCCTGTATTTTTATTTTTCTGGCAGATAATCATTACTTCATATTTTTTACAGAAAAAATACAATTTCAAGCATAATTTCACTCAAATTATTTAGATATGTACAAAATTAATAACATTGTTATTTAAAAGAGCAGCACTTTGTCTGTTGCAAAACCGACATTACAACAGCAAAAGTTTGTTACAGTGCATACTGTTTAGCACACGCGTTTGTAGACTCCTAAGACTGAGAATGTGAGCGGAGAAAATGCATTCAGTTGGGAGGTTAATATCATGACAGAGTAAACAATGAATAATAAGCAGCCACATGAGCAACGAATGTTAAGAAGACTACGGATCTTCGATCATCAAGCAAATTAAGGAGAGGAGATTCTTCCAAAAAGGAGAACCTGCTGGTATTCTGGTACTCTCTATCCATGAATATAATGAGACATCTGCAAAATCTTTCGGATTCGAGATAATTTATTTCAATTATTTTTAATCCTCCGAGTAACGCCACTATTTTAGAGCCACCGGCATGCGGCGGACTTTCTGAATCGCTATTATGTTTTTACTCATTGCTCATTAGCTTTGCTGACCTATAGAGTCTCAAAATACTAACTCTTCTGCGCTGCACGAAATTTTTCAGAAACAACACTGGAACTGACATTTACAATTACGACTATCGGCATGCAATTAACCTGCTTGAAATAAAATTTTAGAGAGAATATTGACATTGCACTTGAATATGTTAATACACTGACGTATATTTAATGCAAATTTTGTTCAATCTTCCCTTCGCGTGTTTACAATTTGAGCTTAAACCCAGGAAAAATGCTGTTCATACCCGCATTTAATGCCAGAATTATTATTTTTCCCAAAGGTTCTTAAATTTGGATACGTGGTTGAGATGCAATGCATTGTTTGCAATGAGGCGCTTTGTGATCAGGTTTAAAGCTTCTAGAAGGCCCAAAAAATATCACCGAACACACGGAAACCTCCTTTTTTTATGCAGTAAAAATATTAACTTCAAGTACCGACATTTGCTTGATATTCTCGAATTCAAACAGCTTGGTTGCTTTACTGCTAAAACGATCTTGAACATAACAAAATTGAACATATAAAAATAGGAGTGAAATTGCCCGAGACTTAATCGCCTTCAGGGATTATGTCATTTCCAGTGATACTGCACAAAATATGCTTCAGCGCATTACGCGAGTCTTTGTGCCACAGGTAAAGAAGAACCTCTGATCTGCATTAACTGATGTTCATCCCATCCTGCAAATCATGAAGTTTGGACCATTTATGAAGTTTAATTTTTGAAACTAAAAACTAATATTATAACAGCGCATAGTTATTCAGCTCTCTCTGTACAAAAAGTACCAACTATCGCCAAGCCACTTAACCAAAGCAGCAGTTAAAAATGAGTACGCTCCTCCCAAATAAAACCATTCTCCATTTCGGTATACTTCATGATTTTATCACTGTAGCCCGTTAATAGACTTCTCGGACCATAGCTAGTCTACGAAGTGGTTATTATATCCATACATGTTTTGAACATTTAGAACATGTAACATACTGGGAATCAAAGATTGGAAAAATTACATTAATAAATTAATGACGTGAAATAATGCTTCTTTGAAATGCTTTTCTTTTACAGGATACTAATAAATTTAAATATTTAGTGGTAATACGTTTGCCTCGTTAGAAGCTTTCGATTTCGGAATTTTGAGCTAAATTAAGATGTAGCAAAATCGATGTGTATAAAGTAGGTAGCTTAAATTGCTTAGGTAACATGTAAATTTATGGGTGTTATTCGAAACTGTCTGAATGCAAAAGTTAACGACTGTTCCTGTTCTCCATTTAATATATAGCAGTCATTAAAAATTAATATAATGAGACTAAACTGAGGAAAACTGATTTTAAAATTTTTTAAAATTTTAACATTTTGCTGAAACTTTGTTGTTTTCCATCGAAAAAATTTTAAACATGGGGAACAGAAAGCGTATCTTCAGCAGAATGCCTGAAAATGTCACTTTATTATAAATTTTACTTAAGAAACGTTATTAACTCTTTATGCAAGCTGAAACAAATTAGGAAATCAACAACTTGAATTTCCCTTAAAATTTTCCTTTCCAGTATTTGGAAAATTTTTATGAAAAAATATTTTACATTTCTTGACTTACATTTTTTTCACCTCGACTTTTTATATTTATACATAGCATTGCAGCATTTTTAAATAGCAGTTTACAGCATTTTTAAATGGATAAAATATTCTTATAATCTTTCTGACATATGTATTTAAGAACAGACACGAATATTGTCTGATCTTTTCAATATTTCGCTCACTCTATGAGTAGTTAAAAATTAAATTTAATTTTGATTTAAAAAATAGAAAAAGAGAACTAATTACAGCCAATTTATTAGAAAATAATTAGGTCATAAAACTGAAAAAGTTTCGAAAAACGGATTACACCGAATTTGCATACATTTATTCTTACATTAGACATATAAACATGGGAATATATTTGTTTTTCCCTCTTGGGTTAATAATTTATAAAGTTACATGCACATGATCTCTACTTTAGGAAGGAACTGAGGCAGGGATAGTTCACGTAATCATCGTCAACAATTGGCAGTTAAAAAAATGATGTTTTACATAAAAGAATAAAGTTAAAATTTAAAGCAGTTTCAAGTTTTTTATTGCCAGAAACTGATCTTGTTTTCTGCTAAACACTTGCCTTTTTTTTGCTATCAACTACAATTTCGATAACAAAAATTATAATTTTAAGTCACACGAAATTTTTTTTCATTACGCTATTGAAATTATTCACATAAAAAATCGTCACCAAAAATATTTCCATTTAGCGTTTAGCTTATGAAATGTTATCTTACAGTTTTTAACTTGCTTGAGACATGCAAAAAATGTTGTAAATTTTAAATTAGTAAGCTATAAACTAACCTGTCATTTCTCTAACTGGTATAGTGCCTCCATATTCTTTCGGTAACATACTTGGCTCAAAATGTTCGTGCAATGATTCTGCATTTGCGTGGAGAATAATCTGTAATGTAAAAAGAGTAACATTATTTTCATTACAAATACTAATTAAATATTTACTTAACATCGTGTAGTTGCAACTAGAAATAAAACACAATATATTATTTCCTTATTTGTTTTAGAGAAAACCTAGAAACTAAGAAAACATTTCGAGTTCAAGAGTTTGGCTGTGCTTTCTATCCTTTTTTAAATCTTATTCGAACATATTTTAGAAATATGCATAAAATTCTTTATACTCAGGTAAACTAAAACACAGCTTATAAGAAAAGCATAAAATTAAATCGTATAGTAAACTTTCAAAATATCTATCGAGGTTCAGTATGAGAAAGGTTTTTTTTTAAATCTAAATTTTATTAGAATTTAATAAACCACATTTCTTGTAATAAAACTTTAATTCGCAAGTAAACGTTTATAGCATAATTAAAAGAAAGAAGAGAAACCAAACCCAAGAAGTATTTTTTGTTTAGTACCGAGATTATACAGCACCAGAAACATCTTTCAAAAGTTAAAGTAATAATGCAAAAATTATTAGATTTTTTATTTTATAAATTATATCAATTAAATTATCAGTCGGATACATTATAAATAAAATAAATGAAATGTAGTTAACTTATAAGCCATTCATATAATTTATAACGTCTCCTGTGCTTTACTATCCTAAACCCAACGGAAGACAGTGTAGAGAATAATCCCTAAGTCTTAAAATACGATAAAATCAGGGGAAGGGTGTAAAAAACGCTTTGTTACCTCAAATAAAGTCCACAGATGGCACCAAATTATGCTTACAAAAGCCAAAATATTTGGCTTAACTCAAAAGGTAAGGAATAACTAAAAAGTAAATGAAGTTAAGTTAGCCTAATAGCTTCACGAGTTAATTACCGCGCAGGCTGGCTCTGACTCGAAAGTTGGCTTAAACAAAGCTAATGGCAAGAAGCACTCAACACCACAAGAATCTAATCTCTAGAGAAAGCAAGATAGCAAGACATTCAGGCAGGCGGAACACGCTTTGATTTCATCTTCCAACACCTTCCCTTAAATACTAACTTCTTTCTATCTCATGTTTTCATTTTATTGTATTTCATTTATTATTTGTCCTCGCCAGTATTCGAACCATCGATCTTCTATTAGCTAGCTGGATGTGCTAACCATTTACACCACGAGAGTGTGCATGGGAGAATGGAAAATTCTCTCCATTAATGGGCGACCGAGGAGATACGCGCGATATTGTAGATAAAATATAGGTGGTGACGAGACATCACCAACTACATATTAATTCGGCCAGAAGAAAGCTCTTCCGTTGAAGAGGCCATTAATGATTTCGAACCACGAAGCATGAGAAATCAATTGTGTTCTTATCGGGATTCGAAGAACATATCTTCGAAATGTTAAGCTGGATCACTAACTACTTTCAACACAAGAGCACGCATGAGACAACACAAGAGCAACACATGAGAAAACTGATTGCAGTATAACATATTTGACCCTATCATCAGTCGCTTATTATGCAAATTTTCCATTTTTGCAAACCCAGGTCTTAGGTAAAATGTTGTTTATTATATTTTCATCCGTTGTGCAGTTTTACATCTGCAGTAAATCTTATTTTCCGTAAGAGGATGTGACATTATACGTTTTTCTACGCTCTTTCCTCGAAAGCAATGGATTAAAGAGTTAAGATTCTTGGATACTGTTTATGCATTCAGGGCAAGAAATCTGATCTTCTAGAAATTACGCTGTCTTGAGGAGCACCCTGTATAACTCAGGTAGCAATTCTTGTTGGCTGAACGGGTAAATCCTGGTGAATGGACAAGCTGAATGGGAGTTGTTGTAGTTTTCCATATGCGTAAAGTGAATAAGAGCCAATTTCCATTTGAAAATCCTCTATGAAGGCATCTCTCGAGTACTTTTCTAAAATCTAAATAATCCAATTCAGATCCTTGTTGACCAAATGTCATCTTTAAAGACGTGCTGCACACGTAACGTAACTTGAGCTTCTTTACCCTTATTGAGTCAGAAATGCAATTAAATGAATCGGAACCTAGTTAAACCCATCCTGTGTTTATTCAAAAGTATAATAAGCAATGTGTCCTCTCGTCTTTCTGAGTTATACGTGTCTGTAGTTGGCTATCTTCATTTTGAAATCAGAAATAATGGGCCTGTTCTGAAAATTTTTCTGAAAACGTAAATATACAACCAATCCTTTCAGTATGGGCTTTATTTCATTAAACTGTATTCTGCATTTCCCGACTTCTAATGTACTATATGAAAGATAAAGTCAAGATGATCACTGGTATAGATCGCGAAGCGCGACGTGACCAGTTTCTTATCAAATATTCGTTTTTAACCTGTGTATATCAGTTTATTGAATAATTACTTCTGGAGGGAATAATAAGGAAAAGTTTATTTTGAAAGCATACAGAGGTCATCCGAATTATGAAACATGTTGTGGTTTTATCTGTGAGAACTGGATTACGTTTTGCATTTTTGGAAAGCGCCGGTAAGCATCAAATTTGGGACGAAATTACCAGTTTTCTATTTACCTCATAAGGTATTTTCTCTTTCCAGTATGCCTTAACGGTAGCACACTCGGCGCGCCTTCGAGAGTCCAGGGGTCGAGTCCAGGTGAGGGCATTGCTCATTTTTCATGTCTCCTGCTTCAAAATAACCAAATGGTACTACCGTGGCGCTGGAATTAAAAGGCTGTGGACAATAATTCGTCACCACCAGGATTTGGGGACTGGGTCCCCTAATCCCCAGTCGCTCTTTAAAAGGGGGAGTATATAAGGTATTTTCTCCTTCCAGTATGCCTCCGTGGTGTAATGATTGCACACTCAGTGCTTATTCGAGAGGTCCAGGTTCGAGTCCCGGCGAGGGCATTTTATGTCTCCTGCTTCAAAATAATCAAATGACTGTACAACCTTATTCACTTGCCACTTTTAAGCTTAAACCTTTATCGCCTATATGGTCAACCAACTGTTTCGAATATTTTTTAATTTCCTTTAAACGAAAGACGCGCGTCGTTTCCTCTCAAATGCCAAGCGCTCCAAACTACATTTATGGATTTCATAACGAACGACATGTTTGTCTTTTAGTAATGCATCACGGACTGCAGTCTGATTTCTGGGATAATAACGTTCGTTTTAAAGCAGGCTTCAGGTTTGTTCTCATTATCTTTGATTAAAGGTGTCAGGAGAGAGGTAACTATATATTTTCTATCAAGTAATTACAGGATGTAAAATTTTAACGCTATCGTCGTTTAGAACAGAAACTGAAACTAGTTTTCGTGCGGTTGCAGCCCTATTAAAAACTTATACCAGAGTGTTTGTAGTCTCAAATCTTCCTAGTATGTAATGATTTCGTTACAGATTTATAATCCTCTGAATGTAATCCGATATAAGTAATTAAATGAAATAAATAATAAATGCAACATCTTAGTTAGAGAAGAGGCAAAATTTTTCGCAAGGTACAAAAGGATTTTAAATGTGTAAAGTTCTTATATTAATTAATCAACCAGCTATTATGACTTTGCTCCCTATTATAATTTTTTCCTTCCGTATCCCTCACCTGAATGCAAAATGGCTTTTAGAGTATATAAGCTAAGAGTTTTGAATCTTGGAGAGAGGGAGTTTCTGGCACTCTCTTCTCGCTGATAGCATTTCGACAACTCTATCTAAAAGTAATTATTCTGGCTTTTGTATTCTCTCACTAGCCGATACTTTAAACTTACTTCCCGGTAAAATTAATTGAGCCAGCTTACAGCTTATTTTGCTGACTGTTTAGTCTTAGACTACTTTATCAGCGTTCGAACTGAATTGTCTGATACTGCTTTATTTAAACTTTGTCAAGACTTTGTCATAGTAGTTCAGAGGTAACGATAACTGTGTGAATTGTCTAGTAAGATCTGCAGAACTTAACTCCAGCTTTCGTATCAATAAAGACCTTACAAATGTTTCCCCAAGCTTATTTTCTTCTATTTAAATTATTATTTATGAAAAGAACATTACATATGATAATAATCATAATATGTATAAATTATAATTTAGAGAAATAAAAGGTTTTTAAATGTTTTCTGCTATTTAATTATTATTTTATATGAAATCTTACGATCATAAGTAGGTTTCATTGCTTGCCGAAAAATAAAAACATTTTTTAGAACACAATTTTAAACAACGCTCTGTTAAAATGAAGATACTTTTGAGATTTTATTTAGTAGTATTAAATACTATGTGCAACAAATATCGATAGAAAAATTTATCGAAAATTCAGAAGTTGATTCAGCTTTTGATATTCAGCTTTTGATTAAGCTTTGCAACCAAAACTTCCAGTACACAGTATTTCACAAAATTAAAAAAGGAAACATATAGTATTGAACAACTCTTGCAACATGTATGCGAGTTTCCTAGTCCCTGTCCTTATTTTAAAATAGCTTTCAAATTCAAATTTATATTCTTATGCAACTCTTAAAAATTATAATGAGGTTAAATTTTAACGAATTTAATTGTTTAATACTTACGCGATCTTGAAGTTTTTGGCTTAAAAATGTTTTCAGCAACAAAAATAATGTTGCTAAATACTTTGGCACATTCATCCAATGTAGAAGTTTATGCCTTAATGGAATTGCTTTCTACGAAACAAGAAGAAAATTGAAAAATTTATTTAATATAAAATACTTGATAAAAAGGGAATTTCAGATGAATAATTGTTTTAAATTAAAACACATAAATAACAAAATTGAATAATAAAATATAAATAATAAAATAATAAAATTGTTGAGAATTTCAGACTGACGTTTACTAAAAGTTTAATACTTAATTAATTCAAAGAAATTGCTTGACACATCTAAAATATCAAAACCATTTAATGAAAACTTTAATACTGAAGAATGATGCTTTTATATAAATTTAATATACAAATTAAACTAAGTACAAATAATGACTTCGAAAATGAAGTGTAATATTTCAAAATTAAAAATATAACTTAATTTTACATGTATACTGTAAATATTTAAGGAATTTAATCAATATTCTCATTAGTCACTTGTCCATTATTTATTCAACAAAAATTAACGAGAAGGTGTAGATTTGAGGCAAAAATTTCCAGAAGTTTTCTAAAATGATAAAATAGGTTTTGAATAATAAGCGAAATTTTGTAATTAATTTACAAAACTTGATATTACAGTCCATAACTTGCTATTGGAATATTATTGAATACAAAATAGTACCTCTCCGCTGTGTACCAACTTCTGTAGGTCTCTTAGGCCTACCAAAAGAGCGTGGCTTATTTGATATCCTTCTTGTGTAAAGATGTAACTAATGCCTCGCTTCTGATTCAATTCACATTCCATTAGGGCTTCAAAAGTCAAAAGGAAAGACTTAAAAACATCCGATTGTTTGTGCTTTGTTGCATCAAGAGCACCTGCAAGAGCACATGAAAATCTGTCAGCACACTTTTATTTTTAATTTTGAAGAAGAAGATTCTTAGAATATATATTAGAACATTTCATCCGTTATGGTCTCAAAAGCTTAATTAGCATTTGTCACAATCGATGTACAAAATCAGATTATAGTACTAAAGTGTCTTAATTTTACTTTGTGAATTCTAAAATAATAGACATAACTAGTAAGTTAGAGTACATTATTATGTTCGTAACAAAAAAAGTGCGAGGGAATTAACAACTGAAATATTAAAATTTAAGAAAGGCCAAGAATAAGAAAGATATTCATCTAATGTATTAATCGAATTCTATCAGTACGTAGAGATTTAAAGAAATGATCATCAGCACTAAAAAAGAGCTTTCAAATAAAAATTAAAGGATAATTAAAATAAAAAATTAAGGTTTTAGATTAGAAACCTAGGTGCATATTTTCTCTAATAAAAAACGTAAGCTAATATTTTCAATTTTTTCTTAAGTTTGAAAATCAGCTGATTAATTAACAACACTTGAGTATAGTATTAATTAACAACCCTACAGTATTACTTAACAGCACTTGAAATTAATAAAACTTGAGCTGTAAGTTCTATTTACTTATTATTAGTTATTTCAAATTTTGTCCATGCATATCTCGTTTTATTATGACACGCTTCGCAGTCACTGCACTTATTTTATAAGCTGAATGTATGCAGGAAAACTCTTTCGGACAAGTTAATTAGCACTGCTTTATTAACCGCATTTTATAACTTCAAAATTCTGTTTGGCAAGTTAATTGACTACAACGGAACATGCAAGGGCTGCCTGCTTAAATGATGCCATCGTGGAGTATTTTCTAAAGGAAACTAGCTTTTATTCGTTGTCCATAAAAGGAAATCCATGAAATCTCCATGCGTTGAATCCGTTCACAGGGAATGTAACACGGATAAAAACGATGTTCAGAGCGCTCTTATCCATTCGGCCATTTTTTAATCTTTCTGTCATATCTACGTAATGCTCTCAAAGTTTTAAAATTTTAGTTTTTATTATACCTAAATTAGTCTAACTGATAACCGTACATTGGCACTTGAGTGATCAATGAGTATTGTAATATTTAATAACGATATAGTCAAGTTATAAGGTATTTCTTCCGCCTTCTTCGCATGCCTTCGTGGTGTAGTGGTCAGCACACTCGACGAGTAACCGAGAGGTCCGTGGTTCGATTCCCGGCAAGGGTATTGCTTATCTTTCTTCTATCCTGCTTCTAAATAACCTAATGACCCTACAAAGTAACCATTAATATTTTTCATGCATATCTCATGATCTAAATCTTTTGCCTCTTCACACACTTATTTTTCAGAATTTTACAATATTTGTGTGCATTTTGTTTGTTTAATATGTATATAGATGGTTTATTCTTGAAATATTTAATTAATAAAGAAAGGCTTCATTAATATGATACTGAAAAGTGTAAAATAGTATTAAGGAGAGCTTCAAACAATGCAATACTGAAGTTGGAATAAAATTTCAAGCCTTACAGTTGCTGTACTATTACAATGCTATATCGCATATTTGGTTTATAAACCAGTGTGGTTTGGGAAGACTCACACCAGTCAGTCTACCCCTGTCTTCAAAGACTACTGTGAGAGTAAAATGTTGTGAAATGATATAGCATGTTACAGAGAAAGTCTTCATAAAAGAAAAGATAGATCAATGCGGAATATTTTTGTACTGATATTACGAGAACTATCTCTCCTGTTCCAAATAAACTAATCTAGATTCTACAAAATGAACACGGAGAATACTCGAGAAGGCGTAAAGTAATACCAGCATAGAAGAAAGGTGAAAAAATCTTTTATTTATTCCAACTAAGAACAGAAAGGCACGTACTTCGTGCTTCATAATAACACCGACTACTTGCGGTGTAACTTAAACGTTAATACATCAGTCAATTCAAATCTAAAACAGAATAGCGCTGGATTAGCACGTTAAGTTACGGGTAACTTAGGTTGACTCAACAAACTTAACAGGCGTGACAAATTATTCTAAATAGCCAAGGGGCGTATTAGCGTAATAGCAAAATCAGAAAGGAAACGCACGCTCGTTAGCGAAAACACGCTCTCAGTAAACTCCAAGTTTCACCCATTTAAATACTCACTTCACTTAACCTTAAATTTACATCCTGGCAAGGAAATGCGAGGGGAATTTGAGGAGCTCAGGAAAGATAAAAAAAATTTGAATAAAAGGTTAGTTAACTCAGAGAAACCCTACAATATTTTTCTTAAAGAATTAACACAACTGTCGCAAACTTCCGTATAAATGCTAATTCACACGAATTCTTGTTACGAATTTGCATTCATAACAAGAATTGCTACAAAAGGTATTCCATCTTTTCCGTAGTGATACTATTCTCCTGATCAGTCAGCACGGATGAGCACCAAAACAAAATTCTTAATTAGCAGAAATATTATAACTCTCTGATGTCTCAGATACTGATTAGCAATTTCAAGTAATAAAAGACTTTTAATTAAGGTAGCGTAACATTATATTATAAATCTAATGCTATTAAACTACTTAAACTAATTATTGATTACATTGACTACAGTACGCATAAATGTAACTTTCGTGTGGAATAGGTTACTAAAATTGTTCATGTACCTTCTTTTTATCACTTCTTTTTTATTTTTTTTAATTAGTCTGAACCCGAACTCATAATAATTCGAGATATACTTTATAAGGCATTTCTCCCGCCTTCTTAGCATGTCTTCGTGGTGTAGTGATCAGCACGCTCGGCGCGTATTCGAGAGGTCCGTGGTTACGTCCGTTCGGCGACGGCATTACTCATTTTTCACATCTCCTGTTTAAAAAATATCTAATGGCTCTACAATTTACATTCCACAGACTGGTGATAAATTTTAATCTGCACGCGTAACAGAAATAAATTTATTAGGTTTGATTTAGATTATTAGTATCTTGTGGAAGTGATGTCAGTTATTGCGTTAAGCGGATACTGGAAAAATTTTGCATCAGAAGTAAGGCACAATTAGCATTTAAATTTGATTTATGATCTAAAATTAAATATACTTGAACTAATAAAAATAAAAATATAAGACAGAAGAAACTTACCTGCTATGCAAAATAAAACTGTTCTGCCATGCTTGTCTCTTTGTGGCAGGGGAAATACATACCTGAAAAAAGGATCAAAAGTGTGGTATCGTCTTGACTTAAATATTAATCAAAAGTGATGTAAACTAAATTTATACTTCTAATTTCACTACTCATTAGTGTTACGCTATATTACATACAAGCAATTATTTTTGAACTGAGTCGTTACTTCTTTAAATTCAAATAATCCATCTGCAAATCACGTATCTCTACAAATTCGTTAAATAATTTTAGTAATAATACGCACAATTTTTCTTGGCCCAAATTAATGCTTTAGTTCAGATTCAATGATTTATCAGAGTTATTTTCATTATGTTTCATTATGATCATTATGGTGTATCATTATGGCATACTAAACTGTAAAGAAAGTTAAGAATAAGTATTTTTCTTAGCAAATACATAAAAGTGTATTATCCAAATACCTAAATTATACCATATTTTAAATGTTTGCCCTATTTGCATAGGAAGGCGGCAACAGTTTTAAAGTATTAAACGGTGAATTAAATTTAACTTACCTAAATTCCCATAAGACCAAATTGCGCGCAAAACGGTGATAATAAGAATTTTGCAAACGTAAAGCAGAAAAATTTAATTACCACCGATATTCTAAATAAGTTATGCGAAATATCTGAGTCTTCTTCCAAATTAATAATTTATTGCTGAGTTTTAAAAATGATGTACTTACCCTCTGGATATAAGGTCCCTTATACCAGGATTTTGTATATCTAGCTTCTGGTATGTGACAGGGTATTTTGTCTTCACCGTCAGGTATTTGTCCAAAACTTGTTGGGCCAAATCCACTCTATATTTCCGCATACGTAGAAATCGTAATAAAAAGTTGTTATCTGCATGAAAATTTTAAAAAAATTAGCATAAATCTTTTAAAAGATCAATTTAAAATATAACACTATTAACTAGGTTTAAATGTTAATCACTCTGACGAAACGTAGTTAATTACTACAGTTATGATATTGCTGTGTTCAAACGATAGGGTTAAGTTGTTCAACAATTACCAAGAGCTCTTAACGCGTAACAAATTGAAGTTATCATTACACAATGAAATTTTAAAAAATTGTGTTCTGTTAACTTTAATAAATAAGTAGTCCCTTTCCCAGAAACCTATGCAGTGCATTGTAATACAGTTTGTTTAATTCATTGCGCCTAAAACTAAAAATATACACTATCTCAAAACTAAATTTCAGCTGCTTTTTTCCCAAGTTTAAACATATGAATATTTTGGAATTTTAGAAGCTAATTTTTCTGCAGTAGTAAATTACAGAAGAAATATTTTCATTCTATGAGAAAAATGCTTTAATAATGGAACACTTTACACTGAAAATACAGAAATTAAATTAATGTCTTCTACAAAGGGGTATATAGACTGACGAGCAAAACATTATGTCCCATCCCCACATTTTTCAATAAACTCGTCTGGATGACGTGGATGGGCATGATTAAGTGGGAATGGTATTTAATTGCTACTGGAAGGCGCAAGGAATCATTCTTGCACGTAGCTTTGCGAGTGAAGGTAAAGGCTGCTGATCTAAAAGAATTTCATACAGGGCAGATTATAATGGCTCGAAGATTAGGAACGAGTCTTTCCGAAACTGCACGACTGGTAAGTTGCTCATTATTTGCCGTTGTTAGTATTTATTCAAAGTGAAAAAATGACGGTGAAACCAGCAGCACACGTACAAAGTGTTGGACGTCCACGCTTCATCCATGAAAAAGGACGTCGGACACTATCCCTCTTGGTACAGCAAAATCGGCACCAGACTGTGGCTCAGCTGACAGCCCAATACAATGCAGGTCCAAGAGCAAGTGTTTTGGAACACCCAATTCATTGGACACTGTTGG
Organism: Stegodyphus mimosarum; assembly: GCA_000611955.2. NCBI lineage: Eukaryota > Metazoa > Arthropoda > Arachnida > Araneae > Eresidae > Stegodyphus > Stegodyphus mimosarum. The sequence goes on along the minus strand of KK121597.1, from coordinate 646,434 downwards.
ATGTGGGATTTCGCAGCAGACGTCCCGCTGTGTCTGCGTTAACCAAACGTCATTGTCAACAACGCCTACAGTGGGTTCAGAAATATCCAGACTGGACTATGGATAAGTGGAAGGCAGTTGCCTGGCCGGATGTATTACGATATCTCATTCATCACAGCCATTATCGTTTCAGGGTACGACGTCCTCTAGGCGAACAATTACTCCCCCCCCCGTACAGCAGGTCATACACAGGCTGCTGGTGGCGGTATTATGCTGCGGGGAACGTTCTCAATCGCGGCTCTTGAACCCTTAGTTGTGGTAGAACAGACCATGAAAGCTGCGGACTAGCTAAGCATAACTGCAAATCAATTGCATCTTTACATGGTGTCTGTCTTCCCAGCTGAATAGAATTTCCAGCCAGCAGAACAACGCCCATGTCACAAGGCTGAAATTATGTTGGAGTGATTCGAGGAGCATAAGGATGAATTCCAATTAATGTCCTGGTCACCTAACTCGTCGGATTTTAACCCGATACAGAACATTTGGGGTGGAACACCCCAATCAGAGCTCAAACACCACCATGTCGGAATGTTTCGACTTCGTGTGACCGCTGCTTGGACATTCGGTACAACCTGTCACCACTCATCTACCAAGGAATTGTAGCATCCATGTCAAGGCGAGTTGCAGCTGTTTTGCTGACCAAAGATTGTGGAACGCGCTATTGGGTAGGTAAACACAATGTTTTGGCTGTTCAGTATATTACGAGTATTAGTGCATGATTTACTTTCTGATTCTTATGTTGTTTAGTATTTCATCGAGAAACGTTTCTGTCTATCAAAAAAATGTCAAATATATATTCTGCATTTTTTTATTTTAATGTATTTTCCTCAAGGTTAAAAACTCGAAACTAAAATTTTGAAAATGCAAATTAAAGTAATAAATTTTAAACATACACAGTTTTTGCTCCTGGCGAAACGACATGACAACTGCAAACCATAAGAAGTATTGTCTACAAACCTAATCTACAGTTGATGAAATGAGGTTGACTCTTCGCCCATTCTCTTAGTTCATGTAAGCAACGTCTTCTTAGTTCTTCAGTTTCGTTTAGATCGTCAAAAGCATCTTCTTGATTCTCCAAAGCATCGTAGAACTCTTCCTTAGCGCCCATGATAAGGGCTTTAACTGAAAAAAAGAAATAATAATAATAATAACAAATCATTTTCAAAAGCTGAAACGTAATTAAAGTATTAACGCATAGCTGATAACCATAGAGATGGCAGGCGAAAAACAAAATTTTTATTGTGAATGAAATAAAATAATTAAAGACTCAGATCATGGGTAATCTTATTTTAACAAAAGATACAGTGACTAAATCTTATTGGCTTAAAACGCGAGATGAAATAGTAAAGCAGAAAGCAAGGAAGAAAATTTCTACGTTTTGGGTTGTTTTATTCTAACGTAAAAGATCACAAAGAAACATTTTCTTGAAGAAAAAAACAAACAAACAAAATAATGCGTTCTAATTGCGTGTCATTTTTGCAGAAATTCTACGTTTTTTTCCCCATTATTCCTTATACATGTGTGTTAAACTGTATTGAAAGATAACCACGAATGTAATCAGCGTAACTAGATCAATACTTTGCTTACTTTATAAAAAATAAAATATATACTTCCTCATATGTTTTCTAGATAAGTAGCACTACATTTTTATTCATAAGAACTGACGAATAATTTTTTTCTAAATAGAACATTTTGGTATAACCCAGTTCAATCTGATTCCGCCATCAATAATGTTTCTTGCACTACCCAACTACTTTAAACTACCGAAAATTATAGACTACCCTAAGCGTAAGCTGGTATACTAATTCCAGTTTTAAAAAGGGAAATGTAAACAGAATTTTTATCATCACTCGAAATTTAACAGTCATTAACTGATCTGAACAATAAAATTTCTAGTAGATCCCATTGATTGGTAAGGGTACGAAATTCGAATACTTCCGACTTTTTTTTTCAGTTCCTTGAAATGGTCTTTAGTTACACCTGAATACTATACTACTAGAAATGACAGCCTGTACTGCTTCCATTTATTCAAAGAAAGCAACTAAATAGTTCAGCTAAAAAGGTGAGACGTTTCTGCACAAAATGTAAATTCTGTTGGAAAATACTTCGTGAAATACGTTTCCCGAAGTAAAGAGCATTGGGCTGTTTTTATGTTATAAATTGACTAATTTTTACAGATGTACATATCCTGTTAAATAATCCCAGCATTAAACGGAAAGCTATCGTCCTCATTGTCCAAATGTGAACGGAAAACTAGATATTTAGTAGAATTTATAAAATTTCATAATGTCACGCTAATTCGGTATGTTCTCATTAAAAAGTTGAACTGCTTTAAGAAAGAGAAAAATAATGACCGAAAATAATTAAGAATTCGTGATGACCCGCATCTACAAGTTTCTAGCGACTGGTTTGAATTTTAGGATTCATAGATCAACTTTCATAATGTTTAAATGCCTTATGGGACTGCTACGTTCTGAAACAATTCATCATCTTATGTAGGTCATTTTAGTAGGTTACATCTTAAAGCGTTTTTTGGGAACCGCTGTGAGTAGAATCGTGATTTAAAAGCGTTGAAATAATAGATAGTTTCTTTCAGGTACTGAAAATAAAATGGACAAAAAATTTCCTTACTTAACTTTTTAACCATTATCAGAGTTATTTTCTTCTTTCTGTTACAACCGTAGTTTTATTATTTATTTTATTTATCTTAAGGGTTTGAGAAAAGAGTGCAAAAGTGCACTTAAAGGTCAAATGTGCAGTAATATTTATCGCAATATTTGTTATGGAATGCTACCCGTACGATGCGACTGCTATGGCCTATGTTAAGACTGATAGGTGACTCAAAGTACGGAAGTACGGACAACAATAAATTAAGGAATATCTAAAATTTTTTTAAGTTCATGGAAACTGAAAACTTCTGCCCAAAAGCAACATCGTTATGCGTTAACTTTATTCTATCTGCTTCATGGGATAGCCCAGATTGTTTAACATCATGGAGAATATTAAAAACTGGTCTTGAAAATTAAATATTATAGTAGTGTCCAAAGTGAATACTTTCTAAATTTCCAGTTAAAGTGATTTTGATCTTCACAACGAAAACAAAACTTTTATATCCGTGATTTAGTAGGTATTAATCCCGTTGTACGCATTATAATTTCAGAGAAAGAAAAGCCAGATTCCCATGCTACTTGTTTTCGTAACTGTCCACTCAGTTCTTTTCTCAAAGCCATTGATCTAGTTATATTATCTGTATTTTAATCTGCTTAAAAACTAATAATATTTGCTTAGTTTTCAGTTGTGCATAAGCTATACTTATGATCTCCAAGAAAGGTTGTTTAATAACTACTCTTTTCTAGAAATCAAACTGCGAAACTAGCTTTCTTATTTTAAAAGATGATACATCACAGATACTATTGATAAAAGAAAACGACAGAGTGGGCTCAGTTCCAATCGGCTACTTAACTCAATCATATCTGTATTTATTTGAAGTGTATAGATTTTTCATAAGAATATTAGGATACAGTAGCTATAAGAATTATTTTTATCCCTAACTCTGCAATAAGTTCTCTTCTACTTAATACAGAAAAATTTCTGTTTAATGAAACATGACATTTTTTTAAAACCATACAAAGCTTCAAAATACGAAAAATTTCAAGAAATGTTCATTATTAAGATCGCAACTGTAAATGTGACAAAAAGGTTCTGTTTTTCCACGTAAACAGAACAAATATGAACGTAGAATAGGCAGAACAAATATGGAAAGAACAAATATGAACTCTGTAAAGCAAGAGGTGAAAAGATGGAGTACTACCAGCTTGATACTATAGAGTTTCCAATAGCCTCTTTCTCTCTACGTATATGAACACACACACATATATATATATTGTATATTTAGTATAAACTCGTGCTCTATATTTTCTTATATAATATATATATATATATATATATTAATCTGCTTAAAAACTGATAATATTTGTTTAGTTTCAAACTAATAATATTTGTTTAGTTATATATATATAATTCAATAATTAGAGAAATTAAAGGAAATTATCTCCTAGGAAAATCTAAGTAAAATTTAGAATGCAAAAGTGTGCTATTTTGTTAAAAATAGGCAATTAAGAAATCATTTTTGAAAGCTAATATGCACTATTGAGGACACTGGAATGACTAAAGAAACATTAGTGCAAATTAAAAGTAAAATAGTACAATAAAACAGAAGACTCATTGCTGGTTCCATGGAAAGACCCTGACCTTTCAATGGAAATTGGAATCTCATCATATAACCATTAATAATTCATGAACAGCGAGGTTTGTCATCTCGGAAATTCGAAAAAAAATCGCCTTTAACTAACAATTTAACATAATCTCATCTTATTAATTCGGTCAGCGAGATAATTCCCCGACTCGCTGCTAGACCATTGGAAATTGAAATAAAAAAAGAAATAAACTAAAGGTTCATAAATACAGTTAATAAGTTTTACATATATGTAAGATATAACAAAATACGATAGCTGCATTAAAATTAATAGTTTGAACTTTGTTTGATATCAATAACTCCTTCCCGTCTTTGCCACTCTGCCATCACGACTGCCAGCTTTTAAAGTACCTGGATTCCTTCTACGCATTAAATGGCCTTAACACAGAAAACCCCAAGAAGTATGACAGCACTCACCACGTTGCAGACATCGAAATGACTTTCAACACGCGGCATTAAATCCGACTTAAATCACTTTTTAATACTTTGTTTTCGCAACCACTCGACTGCGGAGTTCGATCCAACTGAAGAAACTTTCATCGCACTACAATCCTGTAAGACTTTATTTATATGTAATGATTTAATATGTAGGAGGAATCCAGGTTCTTTAAAGGCTGGCAGTTGTGTTGGCAGAGTGGCAAAGACGGGAAGGAGATATTGATTCCAAAGTTCAGCAAATTATTTTTAATGCAGCTGTCGTAGTTTGTTACATCATACGCACGCACACCACACACACATATCTATCTATCTATATATATATGTATCATGCAAGTAAATACTTTAAAATAGTTTATTATTACTTCATTATACACATACTAAATCAAAAATGAAACATGAAAAAGAAATTTGAATCAAGCCCTTATTCAGATGTAGTGATGAAGTATATCGATATTCAAGACTGTTGAACAAAGGAATAAATCAGTTTATTAAAACATGATCGTGAGTTTAAATGAGAAATAAATTATTGAGAATTGTTCAGTTAATAAGATCTTAAAGGAAAAAAGAAAGGAAAAGGGAATAAGTTTTAAAGGAAAAGTGCTGAAATTCTTTTTCCAATTATATGATATATTTTTATCCAAATATGTGATTTTATACAGCTATGCCATATTTTGTATGTAATATTATCGGTTTTGCGGAAGATGAAACCTATTCACTTTTCAGCCATGGCCGAGACAACTGTTGAGTAGATGACGACTGATGCGAAAATCGCAACTGGCTTGATGATTAAAACGTCATTTTCATTTTGCAGAGGAACAATTATTCAGAAATATATTTTTACGTAAAACTGGTACAATGCTAGGACTGCTCTACGCACCCTACAATTTCTATATACAAAGTTTATATATACACACGCACATGTACATATACAGGGTATCTATCACCCATTTAACTGCCGAACGACTGCTATAGTCGTAAAAGTGGTGTCTGGGTATATTAAACTGGTTATGAGCTACTCGATGAGACCACTTACAGCGCCACCTGGTGGCGTAATGAATGTTCTGCCTATTGTACGTATCATTCCATGAAAAGCACGCCTCGTCCGTCCATTCTATATCTACCAAGAATGTTGGGTGGTCCTCTATCTGGTTCATGACGAAGTTGAACCATGCAGAACGTCTCTCGGCACTCCCGTCCAGTAATGTCTGATGAGGTGTTGGCTGGTATGGATAAGCACTTAATTTCGTTTAGGATTTTCCAAACGCGGCTTTTTCAGAGGCCACATATTTCACTTATATCTCTTGTGTTGCTGTTCGGATATATAAGAGAGATTGATAATACATATTCCGGTTTACTTTCCTCCCTACCTGGTCTGCCTGAGCGAAGTCGGCGAGTCACGCAGCCTGTCTCTCTTAAACGCTTTGCAGTCTATCGGATGGTTTTGCGTAAAGGATACCAGATTGCAAGAAAAGTTATGTGATACAACTGCGTTACTTTTCGTGCCTGGCGCCCACATTCACCATAGATTAGTATCACTTTTCAATAATCATTTTTGAAAAATCCCTTCATGAACATGAGCTTCAACATACCGTCCCGGGGTGATTGCGCTTTTACAGCTGTTTTCAAGTGAATAAGTGTGACGTTTCCTACACTGTTTGCACAATGCACAAATTTCACGCACCGAGCTCAAGTTGCGCTGAAATGATGCATTTTGCGACATGATTGTGCACTATCTGCATATTGCCTACTATGTATGTAAAGGCAATTAGTACTAGGATGCACCCAGCGGGATTTGAATCATAATCCTCTTAACTGTGAATTACAAGCAGTAAACACTGTGCCGTGACACGGGCACCTTTTTTGTCTGAAAGTTAATCTTTTCTCCTTTAGTTCAAATTTCGCGAAGTCACAGTTTCGGAATTCTCGAAGAAACAAATATGCGTTTTCAGAGTTCTGTTTTAACATTCATATGCACAAGATGTCTTTCCGTATTAAACTGGTGATTCTTCACAACTTTGTGATTCAATCCCATACTGTTTCTGATGTAGGAAGTTCGCCGTTTTGCGCAGGTGGCGCTGTAAGCGGTCTCATCTAGTGGCTCATAGCCACTTTACAATACCCAGACACCACTTTTATATCCACAGCTGCAGCTGTATGACAGTTAAACGAGTGGTACCAGATTTTGTAGGCACCATGCATATTTATACATATATGTTTTTATAAAATTGCTTTTAATTAACGTAGCTTTAACATTTAAAAATATTTAAGCATTGAATGCTTATTTAATTTTCTGTTAGTGTCCTTTATTAAATAAATGGTATAAAATTAACGTTAAAGTCACTTGCTTATAAGGTATTTCTCCTGCCTTCTTCACATGCCTTCGTGGTGTAGTGGTCTGCATGCTCGACGCGTAACCGAGAGGTCCGTGGTTCGATTCCCGCGAAGGCATTGCTCATTTTTCATATTTCTGCTTCCCAAATAACCTAATGTCTCTACACTGGCCCTCGAACTAAAAAAAAAGTGGTGGATGATAATTCTCCACCACCGGGATTTGACGACTGGGCTTCCTGAACCCCCACTCGCCCCTTAATAGGGGGAGTGTATAAAGTATTTCTCCCGCCTTTTTCGCATGCCTTCGTGGTGTAGTGGTCTGCATATTCGTCGCGTAACCGAGAGTACCGTGGTTCGATTCGCGGCGAAGGCATTGCTCATTTTTCATACTTCTGTTTCCGAAATAACCTAATGTCTTTACACGCTAAAGAAACGTGTGTATTGTATTTTTTTTTCATTATTGTCACCGTCGTTTCTAATTATTCTGTCTTTTCTTCCTTGATAAGTTATTGAGAGTATCTTATTTAAATTTGTGCTACTTTTATCGATTAACTTGTTATTTGTTTTTCTTTGTCTGAAGCTATAAAATGCTATGGCTGAGTCATTCCTATTTTCTTGTATTATTTACTAATTTGCCGTTTCACGCATATAAATAATTACGTCGTTGCCATATGAAAGTAATTATAAATATTAATTTTGACACACCCTTAAAGAAGAATTTTAAACAAGCATGGTCAAAAGACATTATCTTTTTTATTATCTTCTCTTTCAAAGTTAATACACTGAAAACGTGTTATTAATTTAGTTTCATGACCCTCTATTTATTTTAGAGTATATGTAAGAATATCTCGAAGTAATGTATCAATAACTGTATGAAAAATATTCTATAAAGCTTTTGCCTTTGATTTTAACAAATTTCTACTTGCATATAGAAGTAATGAAAGTGAGTGACATTTGCCTAGCTTCCTGTGGAAAGTAGATCAAAGAAATTTTAAAAAAATAATGACAAAAAACTCTATGGCTGCTGAAAAGATTACAGCTTTCCGAAGTCAAAATTTAAGATCAAATCACGACGGGACTTTCAAGTAACCACGGCTGCACTTTTTTTCAGCGCGTAACTCGAAGCAATTAGGTCGCCGTCATTCGAACTGCGATGAGTTAGTTACCTGTTAGGTAATAGTTCACTCAGTGTCAAAAGTTGAACTCAAACAGTGAGTGAGTGGCAGGGGTTAGAAAATTTCTTCATAAAGAACAGCTTCTTCTTACGTAACGACTGAGGGCAAAGAGAATATTTAGGCTTTGAACGATGTTGTGTAGCAATCTAAATGATAAAATGTTGAAATCAGGTTTGTGTTTCTTTGGCAACTTCTTTATTGTTGCATGATCGTTAAAAAAATTCAACTGATTATAGAAAGCTATGATTGATGCTACAAAACAAATAATAAATAATCAATTAAAAATAATTATGAAATACTTTCAAATATTTGTGTTCTGTACTTAGCACTATATGTTACAAATACAAATGTATGTACGTTACATATACAAATCATAGTCTCTACAATTTAAATATTTAATAAAATACAATTTCTGATCACAGGAAACAGCAATCTTGATGTGATATCCGAAACTCTTCCTAAGTATTCAAATGATATACACCGTATATAATTTTCATTTAATCAAAATATAAATTAATTCAAATACAGGACTCCTCTTTTGATAAGATTCTTCGGCTAATAATACAAATCTGATGTTAAGATAAAACTTTTCTGCTTTTCGAAAAGAAAATGGATGAGAATGAATTAAATACCATTCAAAGAAGGTCTCGTTTATCAAACGTTTTAGTTAGAAAGAAATAAATTTAGTCAGCTTTAGTTTTCAGTTCATTTCATCTGTGGGTAGCATTTTATTCAACTTAACTAAAATTTTTAAAGGTTCAAAGGTGTGATTGAAAATATAGTTTATATGCAACTTTCAGTACGTTCACTTAAACTCACATAGATATAAATCATGGGATCTGGTTAGAATATTAACGTTCAAGAAAACGTTTCTTCAAAATAGTTTTATATCACGTCACATAAAAACATTCCATGCATGTAACCCTGTTTCATCTGAAACATAGATTATTTTAAAAGGATTACAATTATTTTAAAAGAAACTGAATTACAACTTTAAAATAAATTAGGAACGGGTACTGCATTTGTAGAGACTTTTATGATCGAAAAAGATAAAAACAGGAGCGTGAGCCACGAATCTTCGGGTTGCTAATTAGATACGCCGTAAGAAAAGATGCAAGAGGAGCTACAGTAGTTCATAACAAACGCATCTAATTCAGAATCAATTACTTATACTTGTTAGATTTGATATATCTTTCTGTTATTGCAACAAAAACTTACTAATACTATAGCTAACGTATTAAAACTCTATTCTTATGTTTTGAAATGAGCAGGAAAATTTGTATTTTTTATTTAAATCACGTCAGTTCTTATAACCAAACAAAATATGCCTAAATTTTCTTCAACTCGGAAATCAACAAATTAACACGAAACTTTATTTACCAGTACACGTTACAGTTTCCTAATTTTACATAAAATGTTTTAACTGTAATCGTAGGCAAGTAAATTGCATTTTCTGACGAAAACTATTGTGTTAATAAACGGCAAAGTCGATTATGAACATATAGAAGACCTCTATTGAAAATAACATTTTGTAGACGACCAACTCCGAAAAGAGCCCAGTATTTCGGAGAACATAAAAAAATGTCCGTTTTGAACATTACTTCTACGAAAGACCAAAATAATCTAAATCATTGATTGGTTGTCAAAGAAAAGTTTCCCTGTATTTACTTTAAAATTTTTATACTATCATATATATAATCGTAAATGTCCTCTCTAACATGAACACATCTTTAAAAGAAAAAAATCGTCTGGACGAACTTAATTATGATAATAATCGTACATAAACGCATTTTAAAAACATGAGTTTATAAGGTTTAATGTCTTTTACTTCTGTAAAATATGACTTAACCTTTTATGCAGACTTCAAAAGCGACTTATCGCTTAGTCTAAAATTAAAGTACAGAAATTTGAGAAGGATGTAAAAGACCCTTTTATTTTAAATTCAATAAGATAAACAAAAGGCAATCCTGGTGATTACAAATCCTCCAGCATGTAAGACTAGAACTCAAAGTACAGTTTTCAAATGTATAACTAAATTTAAATAGCTAATAGCCAAGAGCTACACAAAGCAATTTAATCCCGAAGTTAGGGCTCGGAGTTCATCGATGTGACTTCAAACTTTCGGCAAGTAACAACGCCAAAGACAGGAACTCTTATCTAGAATAACAAGCCTAGTAGCGTGGCCTTCAATTGCAAAACACGCTGTGACTTAACAATCTCAAACCCTTATTTAAATACATGAGAGCTAATTTGCATTCTGGCAGGAAAATGGAAAGAGAGAAGTGACAGTAGGGATTCCAAACATAAAATAATTATGTAAATTAAATAAACCTGACAAGTTTTATTCTTAAATTTTATATTCTTTAAATGAATGACGAATTTTTTAAAAATAAATTTAATTTCTTCAGTCATAAACCAGAAATAATGAACTGCTATTTTATGTATGATATTAATAAAGCAGAAATCATATTTCATTTAGTCTTCCCATGACATATTTGCATTATAAGTTGTAATTTATTTTATAAAAAGTGTACAGTCCAGAAGATCAAATGTAAATTCTAAACAGTTTTCATATAATATATAAATAGCCTTAAAATAAATTTTTAGAAAACTCATCTGTTTATGTTAAATACAAAATTTCAAGAGAAGCAAAAAATTAAAGTACGTCTTTCTGCCATTTGTAAAATGTAAAACAAACTATTGAGAAACTCATCATGTTTATAAAAGTGAGTTATTGAAAAAGCAGTTTGGGATGTAAAACTATTCTCAAATTCCGGAACTGAATGCAACCGACAGAACTAAACTGTGAACGTAACTAATTTAGTAACTGAGTGGGTCCATTTAAGGATGTTTGGCATAATAAATTCAGAAATTTTCATAAAAGTCGATGCACTTTTATGTAGCAAAGGGGCTCTGCATAAAGATAAAATGGTTTTATTTCATTTCCAGGTCTAGCATAACTGATTAACCAGTAAAGAAAACCGAAATCTGTTTTGCGTAGTTATGCTTCAGCACAGACATCATTATAACGATTACTTTTTTCAAGTTAATGGAGATCTTCTTAACAGTTATGGCATCTTTTTCCGGAGTGCTTTTTTGAAGGTCTCTGTCTTGGTGAACAGCGGCCAATCTGCATAAAAGTTCCAGCACTTTTTTAATGACTGTCATTGTGAGTGATCTCCTTAGGAAAGGCTATTTATCAGTTAAAATCTGAGGTAAGGCATGTACATTTGTTGAGTATATTGTCAATCTAAAGAGGCTGGAAATCATTGCCATCGGGAAAAGTATGGAAAGGTAATTTGATCTTATCATTCACCTCTTTTGAAGGAAAATAATTAATTAGAATAATTTTATGTTTTAAGATAAATAATTAAAATTTTTGACTTATTTACGCAGGGTGATCCAAAACAAGACGATCGAACTTCTGAGAGTGTTAGGGTGTACCTAGGTACACGGAATCCCGTAACAGTGCAATCCTAACCAGAAAAAGGGGATATTAGGGAACATGGCAGGAAAACCGTCGTCAACTAATTGGAGAGGTGTTAGGATGGAAAATATGAGCACATCGTGAGCGCAAATTGAAGTTTAAAGACTATAAAAGTAAATCCTAACTTTCCTGAAAATGGAGGTTTCCGACAATCATAACGTGGTGTAAGGCGTGGAATCTCGTACTTTTGAAACGCACACTGGATGTTTTGAAATGACTCAGTTTCGTCACTACCGCAAACGTCCGACGGATGTCTGGCGTATTTCAAAACGTCTGAGATTTCATGCAGTTCTTACGTTTCGAAACTTCGGGCAACGTCATTATCAGAAAAGTCACGGTTTACTTTAAGCTCACCCCCTGGGCTTCTATACACTAGTACTTTACAATGACAGTAGTAATTCTGGGAGCACAAAACACGAGCTTTCAGAATACAAGGGGATATCATTTGATAGCAACGGAAAATTTTAAACCAAAGGGTATGGGCGAATACTAAGAACCATTGTGAACAGAGATGATAACTCTATACTCCTCTTGGTGGTTGGTGCAGTAGAGTAAGTGCTGGTCCCTTTGGTGAGAAAAATGGTAACAATTCTGTAATCCAAGGGGCGGTTGGTCCACAGAAGACGCGTCCTAGCCCAAGTAGTACTGTTGGGAGCAATTCGACGAATAATAAAATCTTCAAGCCTATAGCCTTACCCCGCCGTGGTGTCTGGTCGCTGAGAGTGGTGACCTGGTTGAGCAATTCAGCGGTGGGTTTAGGAGATCTTTTAAACAGTCCTTTATTCCGGGAGTTGAGACCCGGCTTCCGAAAAATGAGGCTATTCATCTCCAAGGTAGCTTTTGACTGAATTTCCCTTCCCGTGCCTGATATAGGGGCTGTTCAGATGGGAACCTGTCCGTGAAGTGACTAGCAAGTAGGAACGCGTATACATTATTGTTACTATTGACGACTTCTAGGAGTGTTATTATCTTAAGCTTATGGTCTTTAAATGTCAATTTGCGATCACAATGTATTCATATAGTATTCCATCCTAATACCTTTGCGGGTGGGTGTCAACGGTTTTCCTGCAACAGCTTCCAATCCCCCCTCCCCTTGTCCGGTTAGAAATGCAGTTTCTATCCTGCAGTGCTATGGGATTCGGAGCAGTGTATGTGTACCCTGACTCTCTTAAAAGTTTGTTCCTCTAGTTTGGAATACCTCTATATGCTAACGTAGTTTAATGCTTCTTCCGCCATTCTTTAAATAATTAGGTGGTCGACTTAAAATACAAGTCGTTCTTAGCTTATTTTAATAAATCAAAAATTTTAAACAGGAATTTTATGCAGCAATTTAATCTACTTATCAATAATAATTGCTCGATACTGCATTACAAATTCGAACATCCTTATTTAGCATTACTTTTAAACTCTATCAAAAGGAATTTTTTGGATATTCTAAAGTAAACTTTACCAAAATATGAATGAAAAGAATTTGAAAAATTGAAATGTAGCTGACTATGATATGTGCAGTTTACTCTTTCATTCGTGCAAGACCTGAAGCTCTAAGAAAGTTATTCCATTTCAAATTATCTGAAACTGACTAGGTTACCAGGCTAAAGAGTTAGAGAAAAGGACCTGTCTGATGGAGAAAACTTTCCTTGACGAAAAGCTTGCTTTTGTGTTCTATACAGGTGTTGAAAAAATTTACGATTCATGAAAATAAAAAACTTCAAGGTGGCATTAATTCAGCGTCTGAAACCTAGTGTTTTGCTGCTTTAGCTATTTGTGAAATGGTAGATTTATCTGAAACTGCAACTGTTGTCTTGTCTGTATAGAGGTAGCTGTCATGTCAGCAGACTCAGGTGAGATTTCGTTATTTTGATTTTAGAATTTTCAAAAAATAAGAGCGCAATAAGAGTGGTGGTAGAAGAAGAAGGATGCAGTACTTCATAACCAACTCTTGTGGTGTTGTTGGAGGAATGTGGTTGAAAGCTGAAAGCATAGAAAGCAGTTGAAAGCTGCAAGCGTAAAAAGTCTATACTTGTGCTAAATTGATACAGGTTGACTGCCCACCTCTTAACATCCAATTGCATATTAATTCTGAACTTGAAATTTATTTGTTATGCTTATTATGCAAAAAGAATTTCAAGAGATTAACGTTACGTGATTTTTCAATATGTACCTTTATTAAATTCGTTTTCAAATCACATAATTTGATGAACTAAATTAAATTTTTGCATAAAATTACATGAAAAATTAAGTGCAATTTTCGGAAACAATTTTCCATTCCTGTAATAAGACAAAATTCTAATGAAGACATCATAGAATTCATAAAAGATGGGATCTGGATTCTCAAAAAAAAAAAAAAAAACAATATTCCTGCCGTAATAATATAAACCTCTCAAATAACAAATATGATGAAGGAGACAATTAAATTTTAGTAAATACAGTTTAAACGAACGGCCCTTCAAGGGAAAATATTTTAAAGATTTGAATACATATTCCTGTACAAATGCAAAAAAGATTTTTATATTGTAGTTAACAATTTTTTCGGAGTAAGGAAACATAAAAAGTAAAGAGTGCCGTTGACGTAATTCGAGCTTATCGACTGTACTCTTGGTTTTCCCTTCTTCCTCTTCTTTAGTTATATGTGTAGACATCTACACCACAAGAGCACGCACGAAATCTACGATAATTCTTTACATTATCCCCACTGAAAGGGCGAGTGTGGAGAGGTACGAGATCCGGTTGCGTAATTCCAGGTGGTGGAGTTATTGTTTATCATATTTTAGTTCAAGAGCAAGAGTAGAAACTATTGTAACCAGTTAAAAAATAAATAAGTAATAATGATAAACGGAAGAGAGAATATGAAAAACTAATTACATTCTATCTAGGATTCGAGCCATGGATCTTACAATTTACCAGTTGGATTGAGTAATCATATACAGATGACCCCTTACAAAACCGCACGAGAACTCGCTCGAAAGAATATGCTAATTTCTTGCAATAACATCGCAAAGTCTAATAATTTTCTGATGTGATGATATGTTTGTCCGTGTGCAAGGTGACTTTACAATTCATATATCCCAAGTCTGTGGCTTCAAAAATTGGAAAATTCTTTGGCTTAGAAGAGGCAATAAGGAATCATTTAATTGTCATTCTATGTAGATAAGTGCAATGGATGTCATTAACTCAAGTCAGGCATTATATTTCAAAAATAAATATAAGTTGTTTAATTAACACTATTCAAGTAGAAAGCTGCTAAAAAGTTATATGCTGAAATGGATCCCTTGCTTGGCAAAGCTTAAGGTCTTAAAAAATAGAAAATTTAACTTGAGGAATTTAAAAAACTTTTTCCATTGAAGTTACTTTCATCCAACGTGTAATTAATTTGCTTCAGAATAATTTTACATGATAGCCAAAAACAATTTCAGCCTCATATTCGTCTTTTTAATACACTAGTTTTTTCCACATATGTTCTAAGGCAGATTATCTATGAAAACACAGTATACAACCGTAAATACATATTGAACTGCTACTCTAGCATATACTTATGAATGAGATGATCTATTTCCGAGTGTTAAATGGACTGACTGCAAGTTCACTTTAACATTTTGTCTCATATGTACCGTAAGTATAGTTCAATGTCGCTTAGAAAATCTTTAGAGAAACCCTCAATTCCCATATGCATATAATTTTAGTGCACTTTGCTCTGATTCAATGATCCGCTTCGTTGTTATATTCCTATACTTTTTCTCTTTGGCTACATTCATACAGATCTCGATAAACTGCATCTACATGCTGACTACTAAAAAATACGTAGGAAACACGTCTAGACATCTCTGTTTCCAGTTAAAAGGAAAGTTTACCCACTTCTTCAGATTTTTAATTTTTTGCTGTTCTGTAGACTATGTTTTATACGAGTTCAAAAGCTAGGTAAGATAAGATGAACTTAAATTAAAACTTGTTAAACTTATTTAATTACACTTATGAAAGATACTGAATAAATAAATACAATAAAATATGACTGTCGTATTTCACAATCCAACTGCTTTTGCTGAATAAAAATTTACAGTAAAATATTGTCGTTAACCTTTTACAAAACGCTCTAGACAGTAGATGCATTTGCATAACTATTTCAATTCCTCTCTATAATACCAGTATTTGTTTGTTATTTTTTATCAGTAAATACCATCAGGTTAATTTTTAATTTTTATTTGCCCTTTAATAAAATTAGTTAGTTTTGATTTTTAGTATCTTTAAAATTATAGAATTATTTAAGTATGTGGTTTAAGATAGAGGTAAATAAGATTTCATCGTATTGATAATATGCTGCAATAAAAACAGAAAAAAGTATGTTAATCTAAGCGTATTGAAAGTATAGTGGAAGCTGAAGTAATAACTGCATTCTAAAACTCAAGCTATATTTAATTTTGTTATGCAACTATTTTCAGTGTAATGATATTATTATTGTATCTAACTAAGTTTGACGAAATAAATTTCAGCACAAAACTTCCTCTTCGAGATCACTTTCATTATCTACATTCATTATACAATAATTATTTTCAGGGCATGTAACAACAGTATGAATCAGCACATATTTTAACTTTCCTTTCCCTTTTAGCGTTACTCAGGTATTGTTTGGATGAAAAGTAGGTCTTTTAAATTTGTTATAACTAGTGAAGTATGAAAATTTATATTGAAACGATTCTAGCCTTCGAGCAAATGACTGTTCACACTTGCAGACGTTTCCATGATGCTTCAAGGAAGTTGTTCCGCTGCATTAAACCTCCTTTAGTTTTGTAGATCAGCTAAAAGTGTCATTTGAGTCACTGAATTACATCCGAAAACTCCGAAGTTGAATAATGACGAAAGCTTTAGTTGTATTTTTATGTTTACTGTTACTCTTCTGTTTCAACTCAAATAAATAAATAAATAAATAAATACTTAACTTATTTAACTCAACGTTGAGTAAAACATCTTTGCCTCATAAAAGAATAAAATGAAAAAGTACCTGCGTAATTCGATGAAACATTTGGCTTAATGTTTTTTATTTAACAATGAAAGTCCTCCATGAAATATAAAATGACTGACTTTTAATTGATAAAACATTAACCTTCAAATTCCCCAAAGGGTGAAATGGGTGGAATTTCAGTAAGTACATATAATGCCGAATGCTCAGTATTGCCAATTGTTTTTCCTGTTATAAAAGTGGTTCGTGGAACCCTTCCGATTTTATTATACACCAGAAAACTACATTTACTCACTCGCGTTAGTATGGAAAACGTTATGTGATGATCAAAATTTCAGTAATTTGTACTATTCAATAAAATCATTAGCTTTAAGACTATTTCGTTCTCACGGAAAATGCATCCTTATTTCTTGCTTGTTTTCAAAGTTTTGTAGCTGCTTTAAAACTTTTGTTTGTAAATTTCACGGCAAAAATAATTACTGAAATTTAATCTTTCATTTCATAAAACAGGTGGAAATCTTAGGGAATTTTAGCATATATTATGTGAAAACTTCACTTTGTAGATTTATTAGCATTAGAAAAATAAGCACAATTCGCAGATTTCCAAAATAAGGAAATTCTTTACAGGTATTAACAGTTCGTGAAAATATCGAAAATTGGAATTTTAAAGTGAGATTTAATTGTGTTATTCACATATTTTCGCTAAAGCTGCTAAACACTGTTGGTTCAACCCGGTTCCCATGTCGATGAACAGCCTGGATGGATGTGTGTTTTTGTAGTTTTCCCAATGTTTAACATGGATTAGAACCAGTTTTCTTTAGAAGGTTAGGTTATTTGAATCTAAAGCAAAGCCACTAATGTCATCTGCTTAAGAGAGGAGATCTCTTCATAGAGGATGTCCTGAGGAAGCTGGTTTGTATTCACTTAACACAGAGGATAAGCCAAACATACAGCCAGCTAGTCCTGAGCTCGAAACCAAACCAGGTCGAACTACCAGTATTCAGCAGTATTAATCACTCGACCACTAGTTGGATATTTCCATTAGAAAATCCTTCACGAAAGCATCCCTTTTCTGAGACAAATACTAAGTGTGAAGAATAATTCTCAGTTTTCGATCATTAGTATTTCTAGCGTTACTAAATGTTACCTGGTGCCTTAACTTAACACAAGATTACTATAATTTTCTAAAAAAGGGAAATTACATTTAATTTCCCTCTCAAAAATACTTAAACATATCGAAAAAAGGTAGTGTAAGAAAAGCAATGATACTTCATATGTCATTTTTAAACCCGACATCAATCTGATAGGGAAATGAGATAAAAATATACCAAGTTAAATTTTAAAAGTAATAATAATGATAATAATTTAATAATTTGAACGAGACAATAAAGAGAGATTCAGAATATTTTTTTCTATTTATTTCGGTTTTTAGTTTAATATCAAACTAAAATATATAAGCAAAATACTGACACATACTGATTAATGTA
This sequence comes from Stegodyphus mimosarum, assembly GCA_000611955.2. NCBI lineage: Eukaryota > Metazoa > Arthropoda > Arachnida > Araneae > Eresidae > Stegodyphus > Stegodyphus mimosarum. The sequence continues at coordinate 628,271 of KK121597.1, read as the reverse complement.
ATACTTCTGGTATCGTAGTTGCGATAATAATCATTGGAAAAATAGGTACTGTCCGCAATGACAAATTTCTGCCAATATTCAGGCAGATACTGATCGCTTTCTTGCAGGAATAAGTTTCTTTAATAGAGAAGAAATCGGCAGCCTACTCATTCACCTCAGCTTCGTTGACGAAGATCTTTCTCTCGAAAGCATAGCTCAGCAACAGGAAAATATGAGAGACTCTCAGTGTAAATCTTGTTTCTCAAAAGAAGAGGCGAAATTCTTCAGCTTCCACCAAAATGCAGTCTTGCACTACCGGGTAGTAATCCAAAAGTATGTGTCCTTGTGTGCATCTGAATGAGTTTATCAGTGATATTCTGCACTCACTGTTACAATATAGTTTGGTGGGGATACTGTCGGCTTGCGTGAGAAGTGTTGAAGAATTACTTCACTTAAATTTCACGCAATACGGAACCTCGTTTTATCTAGGTAGGTCCTGTTTGCGGTTGAAGTCTCAGCGGTTCATTCTCCTTCATCCGAGTTCACAAGTTGACACTGAATTCTGTGGTTTGAACCATTCTTCAATCCCTGTGGTGATGGATTCAAGAGAAGTTTTAGTTGTGCGTTTCAATCAAAAAGGATCTTCCATAGTCATTGCATTTCAGTTTCAATGAATATTATATGCACTTGTATGTTTAAGTGCTTATTTTAACGGCTGTTTCAATTAATTTGAAAGTTTAATTATATAAAGACGAATATAATAAAAAAATATCCATATGGATTCCTTGCCCTATCATAACTGTCTGACTGAATTTGATTTGATCTAGAGAGTACCATTATAATTCGATTGCACGCCCATTGCAGTTACTTGGCTCATTACGGTTAATCCCCATAATGTGTAAATGAATGTCTGAGAATAATGATTTACAGTATTTCTATATTCAAAAGGTGATTTGAAATTTCAAAAATGAAAGCTTTTTTGAATAATGCTAATTCGATTATAAAACTTACTTTTGTAAATGTATTAGAATGGAAAATTTAAATATCAATACTTTTCCACTGTGTATTTTTAGCAAAGCTAAACTTCTTACATTTGTAAATAAATTTAGTGCTTTCTGTTATTCTATGATTCCTCAACATGAAAGGAAAACGAATAAATAAATACATTCTACAACAGCAAAAAAAAAAGAAAATCGACGCACCAAGAAGAAAGTGTTCGATGGAGACAAAAATTGGTGGATAGGGAGACTATGTACAGAATAGAAAATGATTAAAATTTCAGAACAATTAAATGATTTATTTCGGAGTTACATATTTACAAAGTAACGAGCTCAATAAGGTGTTGACCCACCTCTAACCAGGATGCAAGCCGCCACACGGCGTAGCATAGAGTGACTCCCGGATGGTCTCCTGCGGTATTTCTTGCCAATTTGCTCCAATTGTTGGGCTAGGTCATCAACATTCTCAGGTAGATGCAGTCGCCTCCCCATCATATTCCAGACATGCTCAATGGGAGAGAGATCTGGCTGTCCAAGGGAGTTTGACAAGCTGTAAGATAGTTCATAGCAACACATGCCGTACGTGGACTGGTATTATCTTGCTGAAAGATACGGGCACGGTGCTCTAAAAGAAATGGTAGCAAAACAGGTCTCAGAATGCCATCGACGTACCGCTGTGCTGTAAATGTGCCTTTAATGAAGTCCAAAGGGGTCCGGCTATCAAGGGAAATGGCACCCCAGACCATAACTCCTGGTTGACGGCCGGTGTGGCGTGAAAGCAGGATCAGAACGCTGCTCTGGGCGTCTCCAGACACGTCTTCGATGATCATCACGACACAGTTGGAAGCGGGTTTCGTCGCTAAAGACTATACATCCCCAGTCAGCATCATTCCAACCTGACCGAGCCAAACACCACTGTAATCTGGCTCGACAGTATGTAGGCGTGAGTGACAAAGGGCATAACTGTCGGTACGAGAGTAGATTTCTACCTATCAGTTGTCTGTGAATGGTCATGGTGGACACTCGTGTGCGGGTCGCACGTCTAATGATTGATAGCGATTAATCAGGCGATGTGACAGCTTATTTGACAATCACTCTGCCTTCCCGGTCTGTTGTAGCCTTATATCCACCGTTACCATCATGACGCTGAAATCTGCCACTGTCCACCCATTCTCGGCAGCATCTTCTAATCGCCATATCGCTTCGACTCACATTCTCCGATTTGCTCAATCCAATGATACAATCTCTTTCAAACTCTGGCAGTTGCTCGTAATGAACTGGAATCCTGCGGCGAGGCATTTTTTCAGTCGCTGAAAGGTATCCTAAGTCGCAATGCAACATAAATTTTTAACAACACTTCAAGAACAGCTCCTCATATACATCTGCTGGATGCGCAGTTCCGATGCGCTGGAGATAGCACTATTCATTCACTGGATACCAAAGTTTAATTATATTTGCATATTTGGTCAAAGCATATATGCACACGAAATTTCAAAGCAATCCCGGAGGATTTCTTCTTGACGTGTCGATTTTTACTTCCTTGTTCGAAATAAAAAGGAAGTATTGTAATGGCGGACAATTTCGAGTATCATATTTCAACGAAAATATCTATTTTGGCCGCTATCGAATGCAATTTAACGATGTTTTTGAGAACAGAATAAAGGATTCTTTTCCCCAAAAAATATTATAAAACTGATTTAAAATGGATTCTGAAGAGATATTTTTCGTTACGTCTGTGCGTACGTACATACGTATGAATGTATGTATGTATCTCGCATAACTCAAAATCGAGTAGCCTCAGAACGTGGAAATTTTATATAGGACTGCTATAACATGTAGATGTGCACCTCCTCTTTTGGTCGCAATCGGTTGCACCAAAAGTATATAAATTTATGTATGTATATATATATATATATATATATCCACTCTGTTATTCGTCTCAGTGAGCTCAGTTTTTTTTATTCTTATATGTTGATAAATTGTCCATTTTTTGCTTTAAAATGATAGAATTGTGTTGTTCTTATCTTCCGGTTAAAGTTTTTATGCCTTTAGTAAATCTGCATGCAAGATTTGTAGAACTATCAACAATTTAAAAGTTGTTTAAGTGCGGCTGTGCCTAATCTTTTTCTCATAGCGGACATACTTGTTTACATTTGAAACTTCGGAGAAAATTGGATTTACAATAGAAGAGAAACACGCCAATGTGACAATCAAATTCGCCGAAACAAACTTCTATTTGGCGTACATTTTCAAAAACACTCAATCGATTTCGAGGGCAGCTACAGGTCCCTCCTCATCAGGAGAACAAAATATCTAGCAGATATTTTGTTCTCCTGATGAGGACCTGTAGCTGCCTTCGAAACGATTGAGTGTTTTTGTAAATGTACGCCAAATACAAGTTTGTTTCGGCGAATTTGAATATTGGATTTGTTGCTAATCTAGAGAAACTAAGCTTCACAACAACAAAGATAACGCATTCTTTTATTATTGCGAATTAAATCATGCATTTCGGAATTTATTCGAGGAAATAAGGGTTTGAGATTTACTTTGCAAATTTTAATATAGATATTTTGAGATTTTATATATTTTTACCTTGTCACGAAGTGACAACTGAACTAATTGGATGAAAAATACTGAACTGTCTGCGAAAAACCGTTTCTATTTATTTCCTTTTTTTTGGTTGTTGTTTAATTTCTCTTACACATCGTTTTAGATTTATTATAGTATTTGAATAGAACATGTAGCAACGATTAGGTAATTCTTCAGATGATATACATAATTTTCGTGCATTCTGATGAGTTATAAAAGGAATGAGATGTAACGCTGTTAAGTGAAGCTAGCGCCAGAGTGTCGCTGAGGTAAACACATACAGTGAATTTCAAAGAGTGCATTTATTCTGTTGTGGTTTATGCGGTATGGGTGAAGTAGATTTAACTCAATTCAATAAGTTTAAATGAAATGCAAAATGTGTATAATTTTATATTCCATGCAAGGAAGTCATGTGGTGTACACATCAGATTTTTTTTTTGTTGTTGTTATAGAGTGTATATTCATCCACTAAAGCGGATACAAGACATTTTGATTGTTAACATGATATTCAGAATTTCAGTGCTCAAATAAAGTCTATTTTTAAATATTGTCTCAAATAAGTTTCAGAACAGAGGTCTATTTTTCACTCGTATTTAGTTCAAGAATAAATATTGCCTATTTTCCAAGGTAGTTATACTCTCTTTTCTAAAGCTCTTTCTCTGAATATCTCTTGCATCCATATTTTGATAAGCACATATTTGATTAATTTATTCTTTCTTTTAAGCAAGTGAATGGACGATCACAATTTAATATTTAAAAGCATTGAGAGAAATCGCTTTATATGTTTTACGGTACTTCGACTTGGTCTAAAAGTAGGAGAAAAAAAGTCCTGCCAAATAATTTTTAGTTCCGTACAACAAAAACTGTATCATACTTTTTTGCGTGTGTACGTGAAATAGTTCATCTCTCGATAAATTTCTATTTCCTCATATTATTATGAAAAGCCAGAAAAACATTTTAGAAAAGTAATAAAATATGCAAGACTAAGTCTACAAATCTCAAACCTTTTAATAGTGGAAATACATTTCCGTTTCGGAGACTTATTATGAGTAATGGAATTCTTTTCTTTTCAAATGCATCTATGTGCACGAAAGTTATTTAACTTTTACATCTTTTATTCATTTCCTGTGTTCTTAATCTTTGAGTGAACCTGAACTCTCGTTTCATGCCTAACAAGTCATAAGATAGCAGATTCAAGTCAACGAAGCGTACGTTTTTCCGCATGAATCTTTCCGATTTTTCTTTCTTTACTTTGATTTCTTTGTTCAATGAAATTTCACATTTGAACCTTAATAATTATTTTAGTTCATTAAAATTATTTTCTAACTTTTTAAATAGTACCACACAGTTCTACAAAATTTAATTACTGAATAATTATTTAGGTTTTTTACTCCGAACAATTACTTAGAATGTGAATTTCTCCACCAACTAATTTTTAATTTAAAATTATACTCATGTATTAAAAATGTAACATAAATAAATTTCCTAAGGTTTCTCGTGAAAGGGCCTTGGTTGCTTTGAGATCAAATACTTAATAACTATAATAACGACACTCCTATACATGGTTTAATTTTACCTGGAATGGAGGCTTAGAATATTAATTAATATTGCTTTTATTAAATCAAATTGCTTTTTAATGGGTTTAAGTGGATTAACTTCCTATTTTCTCAAAGTAATCTTTAAATTTTTTTTGTTTCTTAAGCATAACAGCAATAATAATGTTCATATGTTTGTAATGTCTAGGTACTTAACTTTCAGACTGACAGGTTAAGTAGGTGCAGGAACCAGAGAGAAGGGTTAAAAAAACCCTTTATTTAACTCTTTAAAAATTCATAATGCGTCGACTTGACACTAACAGACTACGCCTCGCTCGGGCGGTAACTCAACTAACAAGAATTAAACTTAAAATTCAAAGATATTAACACAACGGCAGACTTTTACTCAGGGCTCAGATAATCCTTTTTCCTAAAACCGCATCGAAGTCTTGTAGCAGCAAAGTAAAAGCAGTTACGCCACTTTAACCAGCAATAAATTCAGAAACTCAGGCTGCAAAGGTACACTCTTTTCTTTTCCTTCTAAAGCTCAGTATTTAAACCTTTACTTCTAATGGTAGAATTTGCATTCCTTCACGCGCGCTACCAAATTTTGTAATTCTGGCATTGAGAATTAGGGGAATGAAGGCTTATAGGAAAGAACAGCAATAAATCGAAGCATAAACGTAACTGGATAGTGAAAATAAATATAAATCCCTACATGTTTCTATAATATTTGTAAATGGAGTGCAGTACTCTGGATAAATTCTGTGACGTAGTTTCAGCTTGAATGAGCACTTTAGGAGCTTTGCTGACTATCGGCTTAAAACTTGCCACCACCTCGAATTTCGGCAAACTGTTAGGCAAAAACGAGTCTGATTAGCTGCAAAGATTGCATTTTTGGATGAAACGATAACAAGATGAGTTATGAGGAGATTATGTTTACGAATGTGAATATCTTTGGACAATAATGATAGTAAAGTCCTTTCAATTAATTACCGGAAAATACATGACATTAATATAATTTAGAAAGGGAAAAGAATAGACGCAGGTTTTTAGTTTAATATTTTCTTATTAATTACAGTTTTGCGAAGCTGAATTTGAAAGAAAAGTGAATCTCTCTTTTCACCTTAAATTACGGATATTTCATCTAATTTAGTGAACCGACAACTGGTTTGTGAGTTTTCGAGCCACCCAACTGGTTTATAACCCTTTGGATATAAAGTTGTCTCTTCTGGTATTGAAGCTTTATTACGCAGAAAAACAGTTAATAGTGAAAATACTGGAGTTAGTTAAGTTAGACTGAGATTTTAGAACCCTTATTTTCTTATGTATTCTGAAAATTAAAGTTAGATATCCTTCAAAAGTTATCAAAGTCTTTAATGAATTTGCTCAGTGCATGCGCATAAAATCTAACTTCGTTACATCTCCATGAAACTGCTGGATTGGCAAATACTATGGTTATAAATTTTAAGTGGAAAGAAAAGAAAATTAAAGAATGACATCTAGCTCGAAATGCAAAAAAATACAGTGAACATTTAGCTGTTATCAATTGTCATGTACTTACGATGCAATTGGTATGTAGAGAGTTATGAATCCATTATACGTCTTGATTTTCGGTTAATTTGGTAGATTAACATATTATGGGAAAGCACGCGAGATCAGCTTGCTTTACAAGATATCGTTTTGAGAAAAATCGCTCTAAAATATAACTAATATTCCTAATGTACACATGGGAAAAACCACGAAAATCCCTGCAGTTATCCATTTGCTGGGAATCGAATCCGAGACGAACTACCATTGTCCAGTGGTCTGATACCTTGGACTCTGATAAGCATCTTTAGTAAAAAAGTAATAAGATTTTCAGTATCTTTACATTTGTTACACCTGAGTTAATAAACGCAAATAATTTTCCGAATTTATCAACACGTAGCGTATAAAAACTGCTGTGGGTAATAGGAAGATAAAATGACCTGTAGCACAGGTATTGAAATTTTCTCCGCATTAACTTTACTTCTTTTCCATTGAAAAATGCCCTGTATTAAGACAGTTTTGAGTAGCAGCAAGATGTCTTTCTTTATTGCTAGTAGCTCAGATACGGCTAGATTTCACTGCCAGCTATGAAAACCCTTTTTACCATCAAACATTATGTTGAATAAGATAGATAACCGTAACTGATATGAAGGATGAAATAAAGAAACTCGTGGAAAATTAAATTGCAGAAGTAGGAAAATTTTTGTTGGTTTAAAACATTGTTGAACAAAATATAGAGATAAAAAATGCCTTTACAAATTATCGTATAATGCTTTCTGACTGAAAACTTATAACTGAATTTTCGTTTAATGATCGGCAGAAGCAACGAAAATAAGTAACATATTTACCTATATGTTTCATAAATTTTGTTTTAACTAATACATTTTTACTGAAAAAGCGAAAGGAAATTTGATCGTTAAAAATCTAGAAATTAGTAAGCATTAAAGCTACGTGCAGCAATTAGTCGAGAGTTGAGCTTAGGTATCTTCCTCTTTCTAATCTTTTTATGCTATATTTTTCATGGAAATCCACTAATGCGTCTTTACAGGAGACATTAATTAAATAAGGAATTTTAATAATTCGCAAAATAAGTTTAGAATTCTATTAACTGCAATATGTAGTTTTCGTAATTTCCAGATTTTCAATGCTGAAGTTTCCTTCTTTCTTTTTCAATAAAAATTGATCAATTAATACAAAAATATGAAATATAGAGGTAACAATATTAATTATGTCTTCTTGTGTTCAGAAATCATTGCGCTAAAATTCACTAAAATGTTTTATAGTCAGAAAAGCATGTCTGCAGTGCTATCATGACACTATAATTTGTAGTTGCTTTTTTTTTTTTAAAATGATATTTGTACGACAATGCGTTACACCTGCGAAGTAATTGCACCGTTTTATTTTCTGCTACGATGTTTTCTTCCTGCCTCGTTTTCTCCCGCGATGTCTTGTACTAACCCTTTTCAAAATTTACAGGATTCGAAGATTCAAATGTCTAATTTCTAATTTTCTTGCATTAGAAGAGTATTTGAAAACTAATTTTTTGATGCAAAATTTTTTGTTTTATCTGCCTGTTTACTTTGATATATAAGCCTCCTAAAGACATAACTATATTTTCATTAGTAACTACAGGAAAACTATTGACTTTTGGAGGGAAAAGATATCATGGCTGTTACCGCAGCAGCTCAAAACGTCAAAAATAATTAAATAAATAAATAAATAAAAATAAAAATAAAATCCAAATTTTGAATTAAAGTGCCAATTATTAACATAAAATAAGAGTAAAATAAATAGAAGCATAAGGACAAATATTCCTCAGGCGACATCGACACTTATAATTTTTTTTCTTATCGCCTCCTAAGCCTTATAGTAGTCACAAAGACTGTGTGCAACACAACCTAGCTATATTAAAAATTTTATAGCTTAGAATATTTACTTTATTTATGAATTTTATTAACTAAACAGTTGATGCTTTATTGACTTCGATGAAAGTCCTTTTAGGCAGTCTCTTCTTGAAAATACATACATATTGCTCGGATTATCTTCATTAGAGTTAACAGAAAGGTGTTAAGGGCTAAGAATGTTCATTAGAGTTAATGGAAAGGTGTTTAAGGGTAGCAAACTCACAGATATTTTCCTTTATCGGTTTAAAAAATCATTGAGCAGATGAAGAATTATTATTTAACGATGATTTTTGTCCTTGACAGAAAAAGGATATTACTCATTAACTTAGCATATCTTATTACTGATAAATTAAATAAATGATAAAGAAAATTTTCAATAGGTATTTAGTTGATAAAAACGGGTCATATACAGGATTTGCTATGGTTTGTTTAATTAGTGCAAGAGCTATTTGGCAAGACAGAGATGCCTTCGTGGAAGACATTTTAAGGAAAACGGTCTCATATTCAAGTTATATACTCATATACAAAGACTTGAGCTCTTAACCATGCATTTAAAAATCAAAATCAATTGAAATTTAGATCAAAATACTTCTAAATTATTAGACTGAAGAATTATTTTTCAAAATGTAAAATTTAAGAGCAGTCTTTCTAATGCTAAATCCAAGTGACGTTTTCATCCACTGTGATATATATTTATATGTTTAAAAAAAGGTTTGTTTTTAAAAATTACAGCTCAAATAAACGCTTAACTTTTCAAAACAGCGCTATTATTAAATATCTCCAAATCTCTAATAGATTGTTTCATAACTGAAAACGGATTGAACTAAGAAAAAGTATCTGCCCGTTATATGTAGTGTTAAAGACGTCCTATCTCTTATACATCTTGTTCTTGTGAACTGTTGATTATTTTATTGCAATTCTCTTTTATAGTACGTAAAACAGACGATAAAATTAAAATAAAGCATATAAACTCTTAAATGTTTACGTAATTCAATAATAATATAACAAATGAAAAAAGATAAAATTTCCCTTCTATTTACAATGTTTTAACTGTTTTAAGGCAAAATACATTTCATTTATACAGCTTTTAGTATTAAACAGATAAATTTACCATAATTTTAACTAGAAACTTATTAGTTAGTAATATAAGGCGTAATAAGGTGTATACACATCTGTGAAGATATTTGTGATATCAACACTTTCTCTATTCCTAAGGAACTAATTTTAAATAAATTTCATTAAAGTAAATTACAAACTTGAATGAAATTATTGAATATACTGAACTGCGTTACCCTAAAATTGAATTACAAAAAAATAGCTTCGGTTGTAACTGACTTAAAACTTAACTTCTAAATTTTGCGAAGGAATAAATCCACTTACCTTTAGAAAAAAATATTTCTTATTTCTTCTCAGAAAGAGTTATATCCTGTATCGTTAAACACTCTCCTATTTACAAATAAAGGAATAAAATGGTGGTCCTTCTGTTTAGGTTTCTAAGATAACTCTAATCCTACGAAATCGGCGCTTCTGCAGCAACGGACATGTGTAGTCGCTGGAACATGTCTCATTCTGAGAGATACTAAGTGTGCCTCAGGCAGGTGACGGAAATCTTGTAGGTCACGCAAAATGAGGACAGTGCATTGCGAGAACGTTTGAATTTTGTTTCTTCTATTTAGTTCTTCATACAAAATAACCTGAACTTTCAACTTGTATTCTTTATTGCCAGCTTGTACTCTAGAAGTCAGTTGATTCATTTGAAATATTAACCTTTAAGACCTATTTACTAATTAACCCCGAAGACATGTCGCGACATATTATTGTACGCAGTTCTTTTTTATGTGTTTAAGACTTCTTTTATTATAATAAGTAGAATGAAGTCTCAGGAAATCACTTGTACATTTCGTGTATTTATGAAACATAGTTAGGACCATTCCTGTATATGAACAGCCGATTTCTAGCGGTGTATATATAATTATTTGGTAAACAAATAAAAATTAAAATTTAATATAAACTTACTCTATAAAAATTTAAGCTTTTATTTGTTTACAGAATAACTGTTTATAATGAAAAGCATGGTTTTTAATTAACATAACCGAAGGAGTATTCTCCTGCAGAAACATTCTTATGTAAAAAGGGAAATTATGTTTCGTTTAGAAAATGAAAAGTGATTTTTGATTTTCTTAGGGTGATACAAAAGTATTTTAAACAGCTTGGTCGCATTTAAAATAGCATTCTAACAGCCTGGCTTGTAATGACTTGTAAGTAACTATTAGAAAAAAATTACATAGTTCCGTTAATTTACTAAAAATGATATACTATATATATACTATATATATATCATGAATAAATACAAAGAAAAAAACCAGCCCAAAACTTAATCCGATTGGCCGTTAGTAGCAGCAACAAATGGTGGATATAATGCGAAATGAAATTAAATGTAAGTTTAAAATTTATCCCATATTCAGTTCGAAATAAAACTTAATTTTGCAAACTCTAATTTTCCATTTTTGCTTTCTTCTGCCTGTAGGGGTTGGACTGATAAAGACAGATAAATTTAATTGTTTTTCTAAGATTATTTATAAATTTAAAATTTTAAACTATAATTTACATCTTTGTCGGTTCAGAAATGGGCTGTTTTATTTATTTACTTCTTTCGTAGTACAAGCCTCCTGATGACGATGCAGCGAAAGATGTAAATTTCATTTTCATTTTTGGTTTTGGCATATTTTGCCCCCTATTTCTTGCAGTTTGCCACTGGTTTCTGTTTCTGCTTTTGGTTTGTCCGAATTGAATATGGGATGAATTTTAAACGTATTTCGTATTTTATTATTTTACTGTGTGTGTGCGTGTGTGCGTGCGTGTGTGTGTGCGTGCGTGCGTGCGTGCGTGTGTGTTTTGTTATAACAAAATACGAGAGTTGCTTAAAAAAATATAGTTGGTGACCCCAAAATTGACATTCTAGATTTGGTGCTCTCACCCTAAATACATCTGTTTTCCCAAATTCGAGATCTTTCTATCATTATATAATGCTACGTGAAAAGGACAACTAAAACTAAAATTAACCAATCGCAGATTAGCTGCATTAGATTAGCTGATATTTGCACATCAGATTTAGTATAAATACTCTTGGCACAATAACTGCGTTATTATTCTGCTGCATCCCTTTTCCTACATTCCACCATTTGCTAACGTATCTTCTATGCTCTGCTTGTCCGTCTAAAATGATGCCACTTCCCATTAACCTGTGTAAATTGGATATAAGAAATTATCGTAATTGTTATGATTAAAGAGTATCATATTGTCTACGAGGAATTATTCTAGTGCGCCTGGAAATCTTAAAATAAAGATGATGATTGGCTGAACTTAGTTTGGTACTAACTTCCATCTCACGCCCTGCCACTCTGTCCTCGAAACTGTCAGCTTTTAAAGTACCCGGATTGCGACTACGCAGAAAATATTATCATATATATATACATCAATATATGTATGTATGTATATACATACATATATATGTGCGATAATTTTAGATATGTATATATATATATATACATATATATATATACATATATATATATATATAAAACGATTTTCTGAGTTTTAATGGTAATGTTTCAATACGTTGGTTATAGAAAACGGGTTCCATTGAAAAACGGACTTGCATCATTACCTAATATTTAATTGTTCATGCTAAGAATTTTTAACATTTGATAAAATGTCACCAAACTGTAAAATTTCAGCTAAATCCAATTATATATTATTTTCTTTATTTAATTTTGAAATCTATTTCCTATATCCCTATTAATATTAAGAAATCTGGTCTCTGTGTGGGTTCTGAATTCAAAGGGCCTCCTTACACAGACAAGCTCTTCCCAGGTAGTGAGCTAACAAGACCGATAATCTACATCGGGTAATTTCTATAGATGAGACTAAATTTTCGACACTGGAAAACATGATCGCTAGGATTGACCGAACGATGATCACTCAGAGTGACGTTAGCGCTTTTAGTTACGTAATTTAACTTGACGGAATTAACCATTTTCACAAACATGAAAATTAATATCTTTTTTTTTCGTCCCAGAAATTTCCCAGCAACTTTAAACGAAATTGCCCATTAGCTGAAGTAATTACTCAATGTAGAAATCCCATGACATTAAGAGAATGGAAAGAAATGTTGCTTAATTTAATCGTATAAAATTTATGTAACCCTCTTTTCTTTCAGAATCAAGAATACCGTTTAGATCAACGTAATTCTGAAGTATGATTTGTAGCTGTCCTTGAGACTATGAGGAACAGAGTTTCAGACATCGTGCTCTAACTGCGTATCAACTGTTCGCTAAAAATGGCTTACCAACTTTGGAAGCATAAATCATAATTTTTACAGGTTTATTTATTACAAAGCTGAAAGCAATCTTACCGATAGTAATACTGCTGATTAATTTCAAAGATCTCTTTCTTAAAATTCATAACAAAATTATCTTTGATGGAAAGTAACAAAATTTTAAATAAAATAATTTATATGAATGAAAGGATAAATATTTCTTATAATTTGAGCAAAGGACTGCATTTATTTCAGTTATAAATAGAATACTATTATACTTAATCTTTCCTTTTTTCCTCTAAATATTTATATTTCCCAAACACATAATCATAAATATTTCAGTTTTCAAGACGTACCTCTGCGGTCCTAAAATACTGAAATCATCAGAAAATCTCCTTAAAGTCTCGGAAAGAAAAACTGCATTTTTGTAAAGCTTAAAATTAAATTTCTCTGTAATTGCCCAAAAGCTTAAATTTGGTGATTAATGTTAAAAAATAATGTATTAAAATGAAGTAGAAGCAAAAGGAACTAAGTAAATAGTTTTCTATCATTCTTGTGCTGGCGTCTTTAAAATAAACGGCTGGTGACCGGTCTCTTCCTATGTGTAAAACTTTAACAAAAAGAGGAATAGTCAGAGATGTATCCAAGGGCATTTAAATTTTCTGCCAACGTAGTAGTCCTAAACCATGAATCAAGTGACTAAAAGACTTTTGTAGTTGTGAATTCAAGAATTCCTCGGTTGCCTGAAGACATCTCTGAGATTTCGAAACTTTGGACCGGAAAAAAAAAATGCTCTCCGAGTGGAGTGGTGAAGTGGTATGATTATCAGCGAAAGTTTTGAACAAGTGATATTAAGACATTTATCTCCCTTAAAAGAGTATTTAACTGCGTGCAACAAAATTATCTAAGGAAGGTACAGTAAATCTGCCAGCTGCACACCATCACACAATGAAGAACACCTATGGAGAATGGAGAAGTGGGCTTGGGAAACGTGCTATATGCTCATTCTCATCTAACCCCTGACGGGAACTGCGATAACTGTCATACCAGCTCCATGTTTTATGATTGACAGCAATTAGAAGCAAACCTCTTTCATATTCTTAACATTAGGCAGGTGCATATATGTGTCCGAAATACCTCATTATGGAGCTCCTACGTGTTCAAATTCCTTACCTTGCTATTGCAAATGCCAAGCGCAGTGGCGTAGTAGACATCAAATCATTGAGTCTCTCCTATCGTACAGGCTCTTTGTCGGGGATCACGTTCACGACTGTTCTATCAGATCGTTCGAAAGACATTGTGGTCAATAATCACATGGTGTTTCTTTCAATGATGGGTGGCCTACCTGTTATTTCGCAAACCAGCAATGAAAGGTTCTTTTTAGTTATATCTCATTCAAGTGCTGTGTGAATATTGTCTGCAACAGAACTTTCATAATGACTCAATTTGAACTCACCAAGAAAAATTACTGTTAGTTGTACAGAGTCCAAAGAACACTTTGACAGTTCATGATAGAGCAGCACTGCAATTCCCGCTTAATAATCGGAGCAGCATGTCAACTACATATCTACCAAGTACAAGATGTCATTTAGTACGTCAGTGATTGTTTTTTAAATGCCTTCAGAGGTTGTTTCCTATATCACTGTAAATCGCCCGTTGTATATTCATTAGTCCAATAGCATGTTAAACAGTAGGTGTTTTCTTTCATTCAGACGTTATTTAGAGAAACTTCGATTAAATATTGAATGGTATTCGCTGTATAAAACAAACGACTGCTTTAAAAATTCTTTTTTGATAAAACTTCCTTCCTTTCATGTTCTTGTTTGTTCAGATTAGAAATTCCTCTTATATGATATTTAATTTCATAGCCTGTATAAGGGTCTCTCTAGTAACCATTCATTCACTCCAGTAACCATGCTAATTTTGTTTCATTTGAATTTTATGTTCAGATTTGTTAATTGCTTTTATTAATCCTTATACATCACACGCATTTCGGTTTATTGTTAGACAACCCCTTCTAAATTAATATCATTTGAATGTTCATTTTCAACTTATACAAAATGGCTTAAAAGACTTCAAAATCCTCTTTAAATCACTTTTCCTTACCCTTTTTAAAATTTAACGACATGCTTTGTAAATATTATTATTAGCATACATTTAAGAAATACATATAACTGTGTTGTATGATGTTAAATTTGCTTATGTTAAGTTTAGCTTAATGTTGGAAAAGTTAATGGGAAATGCTTGGAAGGCACTTTCGTAAGAAATGTAAAAAATTATTATTTAGTCACGTTCGAAGTGAGATGCATCAGAATATACACACTTTATTGTTCATCCAGTTCTCAGGAAATCATCGGAAGAATGGCACATTTAGTATTTGTCCTCAACGGAACGTGAGTCAGGTTGAAAGGCTTGAAAAACCAAAAAACTCGACTCCGTAGATCCACTTTGATAAGAGAAAATAACCGCAGTGCGCAAAATAAGAGATTTGGTTATTAAAGTGTTTACGGCACAACAGGGATCTGTTTCTGCGCTAAGAACTCCTTGACTGACGTTGCATGCATTAGAAGTATCATTCTGACGGTTGAAAGATGATTTCACTCCGTTTCTACTATAACTCGAACTACGCTGTCCCCGAGTCCCCGATTATACCATTTCGCATATTCCTGTGTCAATGTTGTTAGTGATGAGTGTGTTAATGATTAGAGTGTATTAATGATATCCGATGGGGAAATTCAGAAATTTCAAGTGTGTATCGCATTGTAAGGGGTATGTATGATTTCTCCGCGAAAGGTTTGAACATGAAATATTAAGATTCTCTAACTGCATATATAAGAATTTCATCCTTTATTACATTCCATATTTTCAAATATTGGCTTTTGATTGCGTATGTTAAAAATAAGGGGAAACTGAGATATTAAATTTGATTTTGAAACATAGTTTATGTCATGTAAAGAATCTATAATTATTAGTTGTTTCACCATAATTCATTTTTGCTTCAGTAAATACTTAAATGTGAGGTGAAGGATTTTTCCCTACCTTGATTTAGTATTTAATCCTTTTTTTAAACAAAAATTGCAACAATTTTTTTATATTATTAAAACGCATACACACAAAGAAGAAAAAGAAAACCAAAATAAAAGAAGAAGAGATTTAAATAATTTTAGGAACTCATATGCTGAACGATGCTCAGCTTCAAATGAAGTCTAATATTCTAGTAGCAGATCGTTATCGGAAATTCAAATGAAATTTCGGAAGAGAATACGTTTAAAGGAAGCAGTACTTTAGGAAGCCGGGATGGGAGGTAGATTATAATTGAGCAGAAACTGTCCAGGTAATATGAATTTCCCCAAACCCATGAAATAAAGTTTCTCGTAAGAGGTTAATTTTCGAGACTAAAGAAATCGATCGCCATTAAAGCGTAGATTTTGAATACGCAAAACGTATTATTTCAAATGAGCATAGCTACGTTTCCAAAATGCATATGTTTTGAAAATTCCTGATATGTATTTAAATAATGCTAATAATTGTATGTAAATAATGCTAATAATGGCATTTGATAAAAAAGAACTGAAAAAGAATTCTGAAATTAAATACCTGTTTATTAATGAGTCACTGTGTGAAAGGCGCGCCTGGTCACATTATATAAGTAGAGCGCTAAACTAAATTAGGTTACCTTATCAAGATCAAATCCTGTCCGTCTCATAATTAAACGAAAATTAATCGTAACTAGTTAGCAGTTTTCTTAACATAATAATGGAGAGAAATATCGATATGTAAAGGTGTTTCTCAAGTTTTTTAACCGCAGCTCCCTTGCTTGCACTAGCCTTTTAATAACATCTTTGCCTTTTTTTATATGAACACATTTTATGCATATAAAGCTATCTATATGCTATACAGTATAAAAATGTGTGTATTGTATGTAGAAGTATAGTAGTGATCGATTTTATATAGAGAGAGAGGAAACGAAAGTGAGTGAGAGAGGGAAAAAATAAAGCAATAAAGCTAAAATATAAAATAGTAAAATATAGCAGACATTTTATATGCGTACACATATATATACACTCATGTCGATAAATTAAGGATAATGCAAAATCAGGCAAAGAAAGAGAAGCGAAACAAATTTGACTTATTTGTAAAGCTTATTTATAAAACAAAAGGTAAAGAGCAAAAAAAGATGTTATATGTTTGATATTATTAAAAAAATTAGCGATTTTTTCTCCCTGGAGCAAATTACAAAAAAAACCTATTTACAAAAAACCAAAATTACATGGTCGGTATGATTGTTAATACATTGTATGTCTCCCAGACGATGCAATACAGTCCGTACAACGCCTAGGCAGGCTGAGTATTAAATTATCGATCTGATCATAGGGGATATTACACCACTCAAAAAGCAATGCTCACCGAAGTTCCGGTAGACATGTAGGAGGAAGTTGATGGGCTGCAACTCGTCGGCCAAGCATGTCCCACACGTGCTCTACTGGATTCAAGTCCGCTGAGAAGGCTGGCCAGTCCATACGGGTGATATCCTCTGATTGAAGGCATTCGCTTACGATGTTTGCACGATGAGGACGGGCGTTGTCATCCATAAACACAAAATGTGCGCCCATGGCGCCCCGAAACAAACGTACATGTTGTTCCCGAATGACATCCCGACAGATTTGGCTTGTTATGGTTCCAGTTTGAACATGCAGGACAGTTCTGGAACCCAGAATAATTCCACCCCAAACGAGCCCTCCTGCACCACCGTAACGGTGTCGTTCAATGATGTTTTCTTGGGTACCTGGAGCTCTCCATATGAACGTCCGGCGAGAATCAGACTGCAAGTTAAACCTGGACTCGTCGGAAAACATCACACAAGCCCACTGTTGCGGTGTCCACAATGCATGCTTTCTACTCCAGGCTAACGGCAGGCGACAGTGAGTTGCAGTGAGTGGAACGCATCTGACAGGTCTATGAGCATATAGACCAATCTGCCCTAAGCGTCTGTACACGGTCGGCCTTGAAATTGTCGTACCAGTGGCTGAAGAGAGCTGACGAGACAGGTCTGAGGCTGTGCTCCGCCTGTTTCTTTTGGCAGTAACTGCCAAATACCGGTCCTCATTCGGCGTTGTACCTCTGAGGCGACCTGTGCTGTAACGTCTACTCACATTACCATCATCTTGGAATTGTTGCCAAAGCCTGGAGATGACACTCTGGGCAATTCTAAGTTCGTCTGATACTTCCAATTGGGTACGCCCACATTCCAGGCGGCCGATAATTCTACCACGTAAAAAATCATCCAAATGCGTCTTTTGTGTCATAACTATTCGGTTATTGCACTGAAATGCTTATAAAGCGCCTGCGAACAATTTTACTTCTTTGCCTGTATTCCTTATATATCACTCTCTTACACTCTCGTCATCGTGACGTACCATCGGTGTCAAATGGTTACTTCCTTAAATTTGCATATGATTCTTGAAGATGTGTGTAGTGATTTTACAGGTGATATATTTATTTTAGATTTCGATTTCCGCGGGACTGCGAATTATCCTTAATTTATGGACATGAGTGTATTTATATACAGTGTCGAAAAATATTCTTATTCGGCCTTCATTTTCGCAACCCCTGGTCGTAGACATGTATTTTAAATGACGTAAATGTTTTAAAGAACTCAAATATTCATGTTTTAAAATTTAAAGACTTCAACTTTATAAAGATTATGAAATCGAACTTTTCATACGTTCATCTACTCCTTATTCTATTATTGAGGAAAATGTTGAGCTCTCTGTCAAAAATAAAATGCAGGAAGTTTGACACGACAAAGTACACTTACTGTAGCTCATTTGCCACAAATAAAAATTGACTAAGATATTTAATATCAAAATTTGATACTTTTGAAGTCATTTGCTTTGAGGCTTCGGTTCATAAATAAATTTGAATGATTCGACGTCGATTAATTCCTTTTAAATGCAATTTAATGATAAGATTTTATCATATATATAGCGCCTTTAATTTATTTTAATTACAAGGCCGAGATTCGAACATAACTTACCATTGTCATGCCATTATAGAGTGTACTGATAAGTTGCAAGTCTGGGTAGGTAATACACTGCTGGCCACCGTAAGTGTAACACCCTGAAAGAAGCGTGAAAATAACTTAAAATTTACAACATGCGTTAGCGGAGGTGAGATATGCAAATGATTAGAATTTCAACGCAGACACACATCACGCGCGCCTGTGGCGCAGCTTCAAAGCGCTATTTAAGGCTTGGAGTTTGTGGACGATTTCAAGTTCGGCAATTGTGTTTTTCTTGTGGTTTTTTTCAAGAAAATGATCAATTATGCCTCGTAGTAAACAGCGATCATCGTTTGATCAAGTATCCGAGTTCAACAGAGGAATGATAGTGACCTACCGAGAGTGTGGATTATCTTTCAGAGAAATCGGTAGTAGTGTTTGACGAAATCAAACAACTGTAATGCGGATATGTGACCGTTCGATGCAGGAGGGTACGACGGACCGATAGGTTCGATCGCATCCACCTCAGTGCACCACTTCACGTGATGACAGGAACATTGTGCGCATGGCAGTGACGGATCGCTCAGTCACATGACGAACCATAGCACTGCGCATTCAGTCTATAACGCATCATCCAGTGTCTGAGCGTACCATTCGACGCCGTTTAAGCAGAATTTTCTGTCCGCAAGACGTCCATTGCTTCGTTTACCCTTGATGCAGAACCACAGACGTCTCCGCCGCCAATGGTGCGATGAAAGAAGGATGAGGACGACAGAGTAAAATGAAATTGTCTTTACTGACGAGTCACGCTTCTGTCACGCACACCACGATGATTGGATTCGAGTCTGGAGACACCGTGGAGAGAGGATGCTGAACAGCTGCGTTATGCACCGCCGCACTGGTCCTGCACCGAGTATTATGGTATGGGACGGTATTGGATATCACTCTCGCACTCCTCTAGTACGCATTGCCGGTACCGTAAACAGCCAGCGCTGCATCTTCGAGGTGTTGGAGCCAGTTGTCCTTCCTTACCTTCAGGGCTTGCCCACAGCCATATTTCAAAAGAATAATGCGCGACCACACGTGGCACGCATTGTCTATGGTTCTTCGTCATCACAGATTAAATTGCTTCCCTGGCCGGCTCGCTCTCCAGATCTTTCGCCGATAGAAAACATGTGATCCATGGTTGCTGAATGATTGACCCAGATTACGCTCCAAGCTGACACACCAGATCAACTTTGGCAAAGTGTGGAAGCTGCTTGGTCTGATGTACCCCAAGAACACATCCAAAGTCTCTTTGAATCAATGGCGAGGCGTGTAGCAGCGGTGATCTCCAACAATAGCGGCTACTCTGGCTACTGATTATGGAAGGAACCACACTTCACGGAAGTCTGTAAATTTAATCATTGATACTTGGTCAACATGTTATCTACTAAATAAATTTTGTTGTGGTATCTCTTGTCTTTCTTGGTGTTGCAATTTGGGTGGCCAGCAGTGTATTTGAGCTTGAAATTATTCCCGCTTCCCAAATTACTTGTATCTTAGAACAAGCGGGCTTTAATAAAATTTTTAAGAACATTGATACTAAGAATAAAATACCAATCATTTGCAGCACCTTACTGAGTAATTCAAAAATTACTTCCTTCACACGTGGGATAATAACATTTATAGACTGGCGACGGGCTTTTCAAGTTGACATAGATGTGCTGCCAGAAACACGACAAGAGTAAGCTTTAGAAATCAAAAATGGTTTTCCAGCCAGATAAGACTTTGAGAAGATGGATAAGCCACTATTCGGGGTAAGAAATCTCAGAAGAAAGAGAGAAAGAAGAAAGAATCTCTATCTTGACTCAGGAACTTGGCTAGTATGGCAAAACATCACTTTGAAAGCATCATCGCATTTTTATTATATACAGTCGTAACAAAATAACTTAATAACAAAATAATTCAAGGCTATAATGCTGCAGTAATGTTAATAGTTTAATATTTGTTCAATGAAACTAATTATTTTAATGAAAATTTAATAACTTATAAATGTTAGGTTTCTGTTTATTCATAAAATTCATAAATGACCAAGTTCAGCAATATGTAAGTAATTTCGTTGCCTTATCAACAGTTAACATAGAGCACAAAAATCTCATTCCACTAAATGTGATGTTATGAATAATATTAGAAAATGTTTAATGATTAACCACAATGCTGGATATCCATCAGGAAATGTCTTCGTGCAACTAAAATTAGTGGTAGGGATTTCTAAATCTTGGTTTCTATTCAGGATCGTTATACAGTTAAATTAGCTCTTCTTGAAATCACTCACGAATACTATTTTTGAATAAAAATAAAATTCTTATAAACACCGATTTTTTAATTCAAGAAGAGCTACAAATCCATCTTGTGTATCACTATGCAGCACATATAAATGATAAAAAACTGCAGTGTATCATCAAATATTGTACCTTCTTTTTTCTGTTTACAATGTTTCGTAAACAGTAGTAACAGTATCTTTAAAACACAGGAATAATGCCGAAATTGTAGGCATAGCTACAGTAAAAATTACATTTTCCGTTGAACTTTAAATCTGTGGAGTCTATTCGATTTTCGAAGCAAAGAAATCCGAAAAACTACAGCTGCCCTTGTTGGTTTTCGAACTACGGATAAACAGATAGTAAACATCTGTGACAGAAACAGATACTAAACAGATCTATGAAATATACAACAATAGGTTTTGTTTTCTTTAACTTATTATCGAGATCCCTCTTTAAAAGTGTTGATAATATTTCCAAACAACCTCGTAAAATCACTCAAAACTATTACTATTTGATAACCACTGAACTCCTGCCAAAATTAGCGTTCTTTCAAAATTACATGATGTAAAATCATTATGATCCAATAGTAGAATGTTATTTAAAATTATTGCCAACACTGCTTCCCGGCTGAAACTTAACCATCTGCAGCAGTCTTGCCTAGTGCTTTTCCGGATAATTCAAATGCCACAAGTTAACGGCATTGCCTATTGTGAGTAATACTAATATAAAGTATGAGATCCTGGCTTTAAACCACAACTGGAATCTTGCTTTTTACGATAGTAAAAACAATCTTTGTATCATTCATTAAAAAAGAAATGGTATTTAACTCCTGTAGTGTACGGAATTATGAATTTGACGTTTCTTGAAAACAGGTTTAGGGATGACTTTGTGAAAGAATTTGTACAGGAATAGCCCCGTAGTCACATTACACACATGACGGAAACCGCGAAAATCCGCCATACAACCACCCATTAGCCTAAGATTGGAACCTTTGGTACAAAAGTGATAGCAGATGCCACAATGACTCATCAACTGTCTTTGACGACTTACTATGTCACTTATGAGTCTGTTAGAGGTAATTTTAATTTTCATTAATCTAATTTTAGGCACCAACTTTCTACATTGATTTTGAACATTTTTTGAGCATTCCTGCTATTAGGAACATTGCTCACGTAACATGAGCTGGTATTGTTGTAAGGCATAAATTATTGTCTTGTATTTCTTTGTAGTCATAACAAATTTTATTAAATTTTGGGACGTAGTTATTGCAAAATTCGAAAACATGTATTTGTTCTCTTAAATTTGAACTCAAGCTATTTGGAATTCTCGCTTTCTCACTGCGAACTCCTCTAGTGTAAAAGGTAGTACGCACATTTAGCTTTGAAAGATCCAGAATTTGAATCCCTCTGAGCGTATAGCTGATATTTTCCTACTTCCTGCTCCGAAAAAAAGTAATATTTGTTCAACTGTATATGTGCAGAATCAATATTTCAGGAAATAAAAGTCGTAGCCACCATTTACAAAGGCAAAGTTTCTAAACCTTTAACATAAGCTTCCGTAACTTAATATCTTGCTTCCCAGACTAGAAAGTGGTTAATAACTCTGACTGCCCTGAGAAAGGGCTCGGGTTAGAATCCCGGAGAAGGCATGGATGTAATTTCTCCATCCGTTCATAGGAGGCAACGGTAGCCCACCTATTAAATGCCTCCATAATAAAGTGACCACCTCTTCCGGCCTTAGTAGTGGCCGACGCCTCTAAATGATTGGATCCCGCCATTAGCCAAAAAAAATTTTTTTCTTTTGCAATAAACTCAACTGGATAACAACGCAAAGGATCTGTTTGTGCTCCGTGATACTGGTCACACAAGTTAATACGCCTTTAGACGATTTACGACATTTTCCTCAGTATCTCAAGGTTGTCGCTTCATGCGATATAGCGCTACCGTACCGCATCAACAGTCTTTCATTAGACAGTCCCATCACAGAGTTGAAAAAATAAAAGATAAAATAGAGATCAGATTAAATTTATTTAATAATGGGACTTTTAGACTGAAAGTGCGCATGCAGCTTTTTCATGAGACAGCTGTTCAGTGTCCAACTGTAAAATTATCCAAGGTGTCAGCATTCGTGAATTTTTTACAGTATTGGCACGTCCTTCGAAACAAATAAGACCCGGACAGGGGATGTAAGGGCATACGTGTGCAAATCATCACACGTGGCGATTTGAGTACAATGTTTGAAGGTTATTCAGAAAATCGTACTTAAGAAATGTTGTCATCTGCCGCTTCAATAGATGAAGAAATTTAATTCAGTTTTATCCCCTTAAATCGCATTAGTGGAGACATGTAGGGTAGACGTATTAAATATTTATACACATGATATGTGCAACCATAACTACTGACTAAAAAAGTGTTTTAATACACAAAATTTGTTAAGGGGATTTGCTAACCCCAAATCGATGAAATTACCGATTTTTCAATTTTTTGCTAAAAAGTTTTCTAATACTCTTACTACTCTGAAGAGAAATTTTGAAATGGTCTGATGATAATATATGGTATAAAAAGGATTTTAAAAATTTTGACAGCCTTTTAAATATTCCTCCCTTCATGTTTATTTTTTGAATTCTTAATTGTTTCAGTAACTTAATAAAAATCAGTGTAAAAGCAGAGGAATGTAATTAAATATGACTGCAATTATCAGCAAACTCTATTTATATGTATAAACTGTTTTATTTAAATGTTAAGTGAAGTTGAGAAAATTTTTTTTTTCACTTTTAAACTGGCAGGTTTATATATACATATATATTTAGTTCAGCAAATATTTCTGTGTGTATTTTCAGTCAATTTTCTATGCTTGTTCAAAAATTTAAATTATTTGTGATAAGATACAAACAGAAAGAGGTGGCGTCATGAAAGTGATTAAGTTCCTGACTCTAGCATTATTGAAAATCGCGCTGGAACAAACATTAAACTCTTTAATTAAATAAAATACACATGATTAATTTCAAATGCAATTTATATACGAGATCAAAGGGCTGAAAGAAGAGAAAAATACCATTGGCTCCTGGAAGATTTTAAATAAAATGTTTTACGTCTCTTCTAAATTTACTTTTTGAAAAACTGAATAACACGACAACTTATTATTATTGATATTGGTTATAAATATTTTGAAAATATAATTAATTCATGCATTAAATCGTTCTGAGCATATTTTTGAAAACATAAATAAGTAAAGAAAAATTCTTCTTGCATTTTATGATTTTTTTGCAATGTTTATGGCCAGTTTTAATAAAAGTTTTTTAAGGTTTAAAAGGTTTAAATAAAAGTTTGTAATTTATGTTGATATTAACCAATTTATTAGTAGGTTTTATATTACATGGATATGTACTGAAATTCAGTTACAAAATTTTTAAGAAATTTGAAATTATTTGGTGACCATTTAGACAGTTTACGTTCTTTAAACTGCGTTTTCTCAGTTTGCATTCTTTCGATAAATCCTTTCACTTAAAGTCTTAAAACTTACACAGGTATGGAATAAATTATTTAATTTTTATTGTTTTTTAAAATTATATACTTAACAGAGGCACAAGGATGGATTTTGCAAAAAAACTGAGAAGAAAAATTATTGGAAGTGAAAATATCATTGACATCGTATGTTTTTCAAAGTTGTACATAGGAAGGTGCTTTTATTTTTTTTTTTCAGAAACTAATTTATTAATTCCAGAATCGATCCTTAAAGTCAGTATTAAAAACACTCTAATAAATAAAATAAAAAAATTGGGGGCAAAAATTAGGCACTGAAAATTTTAGGAGAAGACGTTTTAATTGTTAGATATTTCTTCAAAAACTTTTAATTTAAAAGAAATTACTAGCAAAAAACTTTTTTTCAGCTTAAAATCATTTTGTCTTCCAAATCGATTTAATAATACTTACAAAAAGTAGATGAAAGTTCTTAAATAAAAAAAGTCACTCAAAAGGTACAAAGCCTTTAAATAAAAATTAAGAAATTACTCTGAATATTCAAATTACATTTCCAAGACAGTATATGAAATACAACCACAGCATCAGTTTTGAGGAATGTTACGTTTTTCAGTTTCGATTACTTTCGCTGCATGTGGGCTCTAAGAATCTCATGATTAAAAAATTAATGTCATTATGAATGAAGATGTCTTTATTTTATCTTTCATTTCTTGCAATATTATCAATATGCTGTTCATACTAATTACATTTTATGCACTAATACTGAGTATTTTTACTGAATTTATGTGCATTACTTTTATTTGAATGAGTGATAAATGGAGACTGGCAAAGGAATAACTTCCAGTACCCAAATAAGATGTCAGTTCTGAGCCATTCTGTTTGTAATTATCTTCATCAGCACATATTTTAATGCGTATTATAAAGCCTTCAGCAGTCAATTGCAAAAGTACTTACGTTTGCTACTCCTTCTCTGCAAATGACTGCGAGAAAATGTTCATTTTTAGAAAACTCATACTTAAGATAGCCTGATATTTAAAAGAATAATAATAAAAAATATTTAGTGTATTTTTAGGCAAGCACAATATTTCTTAATTTGTTACTTTTAAACCAAACTTTCTTGCTCACATTTTACTTATGATAGTAATACAAAAAATTTACTGACAGTAAGAATATTGAAAGCATAAACAATGATGAACTTGCTTTCTTTCTTTTGAAACAAGTTATGATTCTTCTAAATAACGTGACCTCTCAAAAGCGGATCATTGTTTATTCTTTCACCCCATTCTTAAGAACATTTATCTTCTTATATCTCTGAAATGGTATTTAACAATATTAATCCGCGGATAGAACACATTTCTTGTAAGATGCTGTCTGAGCAGGAAGTCGTTACCGTCTGAAACAAATACAGTTTTGAAGTATCGACTTCAGCCGTGGTTACTGGTGCGAAAAAAAATTGAGAATCGACCCATATTTCCTTTGCAATTATCTGACAAAACAAAAGGGAAAATTAATGGAAGGTTTCTACCCTGAGAAAGTATTTGAATGTTTCACAGTTCTAAAGTTCTTTAGGACTAGGTTCATCAACGTTGTGGCACTGGACCCGAAGTCCGGTGCAGTTGTTTTGGTCATAAAATATGGTTTCGTTGCCAGTTATCTAGTACAAAAAAGTTTAGAGAAAAAGCATTTTTGAGCTTCTACAGCTTAAAACTATTGCTGCGATTTATTTGTTAATACTAAACAAATTTAAGAGAGAATTTACACAAGACTTAAAGTATGAAACAAATATAAAAGCTATTTTAGCTCTACTAGGAAGGTCTATGTATGAGTAATTTTTTTTTTACGAAACGGCATAGGAGTTTAAAATTATACTTGCGGCAAGAATGGTCATTCTAAACACAGAGAAGTCAGCGTTGTAGGAGACACAGCATGCAGTCCCAACAAGTCCGATTTCAAAATAGGTATATAAATAGAAACTATATGCCTCAAAAACTGGATATTTTTCTCTGTGTTATTATTGACTGTTAGTTATTCCAAAGCAGTGAACAGGAAATGGTACATAAATTCAAGTAGAAATTTTGTTGATCAGCTAGCCATATTGGGTGGCATATTAATAGGATGATTTGTTCTTAATGTTCACACTTGCAGCAAAAAACGTGCAATATTTAATTCCTTTAATGTAGCAATGATTGATTCTTATTATAAACGCTATGAGTTATGAAAATATACGATATTTTGGTATACATAATGTTATAAATTTAATTCAACAGACTTACGGATTATCTTTAATATTTTTGGAAAAATGTACTCTGTTTCTCTGTAGTTTTAATTATATGGAGATAACAGATATCCTTTAATTTTTTTCCTTACTTTTCTCATGTACAAATAAAATCATTAGCCTAGTTATTCTACAGTTATCTTAAGGCAAAGTAAATTACAGAAAGTTTTGTTCTCTTTTTGAAGTACTGAAACATTTCTCAGTGAATTAGAATAGTTCTTACATCCAAAGCTAGTGTAATTTTAATTAAATTTTATGTGATTCATAACAATAATATCTAAGAATACTCAACGGCGGCAAAGAAATCCACATTGCATCATAAGTATACCATAATATTTACAAGAAAAACCTTGTCTCTGTATTTCTGCCTTTTCATATTTTCAAACTAGTATGAGAAGTTGGTTTAGGAAGCTCGGATGTCTTTTGAAAAGAGATAAAGCGCATAATTCTTCACGTCACGCATTAATTCTCTCAACAAATAAGCCTAGGATATTCTAGATTATGTTTATTGCTTTTAGCACTTACAGTAAATCGGTGTCAAATAATAGCAGCTGAATATTAAATATTTCATAAAGTAATATGCTTAAACTATCGAGTAGAACATTTAGGATACCTTAGCTCTGTTAAGAGTATTCAAAACTTAGTAAACCTGGTAACTCAACAATAAATATCATTTATTAGATTGCATAACGAAATATTGATATGTTTGGATATCAGGAAACTAGTGTGCTAACATATTCCTAATTAACTACTATAGAGTATATGTGTTCTCTTTGGAAGCATAGAACGTAGACTCTACGTAGAAAGAAAACTAGCGAATACTCGCTATGTCTTTGAAGAACAAATACTGCAGAAGAAGGTGTAAATAACCTTATTTGAACCCAAATAAACAGATGCACGGATTTGTAACAGAAAATAAAAATGTAACGAATCACCATAAATTTAAATGGCTAACGATTGGCTCCTTAGCTTAATTATGCCGCTAAATCGGCTGCACACAGCAAAGCCGAGCCCAGAAATATCAGTATAAACTGAAAGGTGTCTAACACCGACTAGATAGCTAATTTCAAACATGCAGCATATACATCGGAACAAACTCCGCTACTCTCTTTATAACTCTTGAAACGCAGCTTAAATACTGCTTCTGAAACACCTTTGGATTAGCATACTACGTCATTAAAAATTTACATTCCAGCAGAAAACTGAAATCAAAAGGGAAAGGAAAATAAAACTAAAAATAATTGGTTAGAATAAAATAAGGTTTTCACACTACATATTCAGGTTTTCTAGACAAAAACTACACACTATTTAAATAATTACACAGATATTAATATAGTAAGCTTCAATGATAAAATCTCCTTTTTCTTTCTAAAATTAATAAGAATGTTCAACACTGTAAACGCAAACAAGTTTCGTTTCAGGTGTACTTTTTGAAAGACATAAGAGAATGTAAACATTTTAAGTAAGTTGGAAATTTCTTTTCCTAATTCATCTTTCTAATATACTCAAACATTCGTAAAAGAGAAGGATCCAATAAATAGTGCGTACCAAACAGTAAGTGGCTGTTTGAGACTTAATAAATTACTGTCATAAGAGGGATTTAATTAATAATATATAAAATGTGTATATAATGCTAGAAAAACAACTTGAGTATATCTTGCATTTTGGAACGTTCATATTTATAATTTAGAAAACGGAAAGAATATTAATTTTTTCCCGAGTAAAAATCGTAAATTTCTGAAAAGCTACGATGATAGAAAATTAGTGCTCAAGTTTTGCATCATTTAGAGCAAGGAGCCTCCAGTTAGATAGCCAATAAAACAAAGTGAAATACATCCGTAACTTCTCGCATAAATATGAAAAGATGAACTTAACGTATCCATTAACGCAGATGTAGTAATGTCTATCCAATCTTAGGCTTGCAATTAGGTAAAACGTTTAATAAAATGAAATAAGTAATAGATCTGAGATAAATGATGTTTATATTTTGAAATTATAAAACAGAAAACGTGATCTAAAACTCCTTCGGTGAAAACATATATCGGCTGATATAAATTGAAACACGTACCATTTACAGTTTCTCAGATTATGGTACCTATACCACTAATTATATTGTCGGCACAGGTTTTACGCAAAAGATTTAAATGAATATTCAAAATAAATAAAAAATATCATCCCTTCTGGCACATATATTGTTTATATTCAGACATATGTTTTTTACCGTATTGATACATTAGGTGGAATTTTATATTTTGTAGCACATGTTTATGTGGTACAAAATATAAAAAGGTTGAAAAACTCTGATTTAGCAGACTTACCTAGTGTGCATGTTACTTCATGATAAGAAATAAAAGGCTAATGTAAAGGTATTGCGACATAAAAATAATTAAAAGCTCTCATGGATTTAAAAATCCTCGAAATATACGAAATATCCCAAAAAGTAATGAATTTACTTTTGGAAAGAAATGAGATCGTAGACATTAGATAAACTCCTTTTTATTCATATTTTAATACTTAGTAATAATTATTTACATTAAAATAAATTTCAAAACTTATAAAGTCACCAACATTTGAGAGTCTATTTTTGTTTTTATTACAAACTGTTCTTCTTTGAAGGTTTGTAAACGTTGTACGTAAGGACGTATTGGTTATACCAAAGGATAACTTGCTGAGGTAGCGATTCCGCATTGGTTGTTCTTGTTTCTGGACATCTTGATATAACCGTTGAGTCCCCAGGAAGGTCCCCAGCTATAACAAAAATATAAAATAAGTCCTTATTTACTATTATTTTGTATCTGTAACACTAGGGAAATAAATTAAGAGAATTTTCATATTTGATCTACGATCTCCAGAACTACTGGACAGATTTTAATAAAATTTGGTGCGAACATAGGTTGATATAATATAAACAAAATTAATATTCAACAGTTATAATAGACACACATGTTCATGTGTAACACTCATGGGAGTCTGAAGGTCTGAAAAAGTGGTTGCAGAAGACACAAAAGAAATGTGTCAATAGGGAGTATGGTCCCCTCTTACAGCCATACAGGCCTCGCAGCGTGATGTCATACTGGAAATAAGGCAATTGTTCAGTGCCTGTGGCAAGTCCCACTCATTCCGTAATGCAGTTTTCAGTTCCTGTATGGTTCTCGGAGGGAGGTTGCGAATTGCAATTGCCCTCCCCAGAGCATTCCAGATATGCTCTATCGGGTTGAGGTCTGGAGACCTGGCTGGCCAATCCATCCGGCGAATATCCTCACTCTCGAAAAATTCGTCGACCAGAAGATCTCTATGTGGTCTCACGTTATCGTCCTGTGAGATGAACTCGGGGCCCACTGCACCCCAGAAAAGGCGAACATAGGGCTCCAAGACCTCATCTCTATACCTCACACCAGTCACAGAGCCTCTGTCAAAGACGTGGAGAGGTGTGCGGCTGTCCAACATGATGCCTGCCCAGACCATTACACAGCCACCCCCATAACTGTTGATTTCGAGGACATTAGAGGGTACGCAGCGGGTCCCTGGCTCTCTCCATATGAAAGTACGGCGAGAATCGGTGTTTAGGCTAAAACGGGGCTCATCGGTAAACAGAACGGTCGCCCATTGCTCCGAACTCCAATCACTATGCTGCCTGCATCATGCTAACCGGACTGTCCTGTCTGTAGACGTGAGCGGGACGCAAACAGCCGGTCTTCCGGCAAACAACCCTCTCTCGTGCAGTCTTTTGGAAACAGTCACCCTTGTTACACGGGTTCCTATGGCTACATACAGGTCTCGAGAGAGCTGAGAAGCTGCAGTCCCTCTGTTACGCTTCGCTAAAATGGACAAACAGCCATCTTCTCTGGCCGTCGTGTCTCTTGATCGACCTTACCCAAGCTTTCTCTCGATGGATCCAGTATCCTGGAACGGTTTCCATAGTATGACGCTGGGCGTTAAATTAAACTCTCTGCATATCTGGACTTGCGATTGGCCTGCATGTGACCTCCCCACAGTTCGCCACCTCATACCATCATCTAAACTTTGGTGGTTACTCATTTTGAATGTTCCGATATGAATTTAACCGATTGCTGCAACATAACACCAAGAAATTCGCCGAGGTGTTGTAACGAACGGAATTCGTCTTACCCTCCACGCTCTTATAAAGCCTGTTTTTCTACTAGCTTCGCCTACAAACACGTGTACGCTTACGTATTTGCCGTATAAGATTTGCATTTTTATCTACAAGCAGTGGTTTTTCCTTCAGTTCAGTTCTTTTCATGCAATTCGATAAAATATGCAAATTCTCTTAATTTATTTCACCAGTGTAGAATGATTTATTGTAAAAATTATTCAAATGTAATTTGTTAGGCTGCATGTGTGTAAATACATTAAATTTGTCAAATTAATTTGAAACATTTTTAAGTAGATATTGTTTATAATTTTATTTTTGTTAGCATAGAATTGAAAAAACATAGGCAAAGCGTTTGGTAAACGAGCACCTCCTTTACTCCTTAACCACACGGCGAGACGACATAGCTCCATGATAGAATGAAAAGAATTTTTTTCGAAGTATTACGACAGCTGTGAAAGACTTCTAAAAGTGAATGTAATGAAATGCATTACTATTACCGATGTTTAGGATCAATACATTTAACAGTATTAAGTGCAGCTTTTCAAAATGTTGCTACCAAATAAAGAGTAATAAAAGAGATTTGAACTCTAGATCTTCCTTTACAGTAAACAATTATTTCATAAATTATGCAGTTATATTTCTTATAGCACTGATGTTATGAATTTATAAAATTGAAGTAAAGCTGAGTATTAAAGAAATTCGTCGGTAATAAAAGTAAAAAGAAATCTAGTTATAATATATTTATAGAATAATTTAGTTGTAGCATACTCTAGATAATTAAACGACCATTACGCTTTTAGTTTGTTAGCAGTTATATTTTCATTAGTTTTTAATCCGACCATTATTTTTTCACATTACTTTCTCACAACAGAAATGTGCAAATGACAGGAAATAATCTTGTAGTTGTTCAGAACATATGAAATAGTATTGATTCGACCAGGTATAGTCAATTTACTGCAGCATGCTTTCGCTCTAGTTAAAATAAATATTACATAGCGACAGCACTTTTCTGAGAATATCAGCCTCTTATTTACCCAAAGGAGTTTTAAACATCTACTTGTATATTTTTAATTTGCTCCGTTTAAAAAAAGTGACTCTCAAAAACAAGATTTCCAGCCCACAGTTTAGTTAACGTTTGAGATGTTTTTAACAAGCCAAACTTATCTCTTTATATTACGAGCTAAAAAGCAGAAGAAATCCGTTATTACTTAGTTTGCCTTGCTAACTAAGCCTTGCTTTACTTTTGTTTCGACTTCTCGTTTTCTTCCAATGAAGAATTACGTACTTTTTCCCAAAAAAATTATTTTTACTTCTACTGATATTACGAACTATGTTGTAGTTATTTGTATGCCAACAGTATAAATATATTTACACTGCATAGACCTCTTCTCCAAAATCATATCATTAATATTCAGTAATTATTTAACAGCTACGTAAGAAATAATAAAGTATATACGTCTTCAGTATTAATGGAATTAGGTCTTGTTTTAACAAGGATCCAGCTACTCTGATAAAGGTTGAGCTATTCTGATAAGGAAATGGAATTGAGCTATTTGTGGTGGATATTTATTGGTTACATAACTCACAGTGAAAATTTTCAGACATAGTAAATATAAAACTTTACCAAATGATTGCATCAAATAATACAGACAGGCAATTGTATATAGGGTATGTATATATCTTATGTTTTACCGTGGGATTTTAATTAGAGGATTTTACAAGGCAAACAATTTTTCTTAGGAAAACCGAAATTATTCCACACAAGCAAACTGTTTAATCAGAGCCTGAAATTAAAGTGCCACTGTTTAGCTGCTTTATACGCAAATTCAAAATTGTACTTTTTCCTCTTCTCGACCTTAACATTTGCCTTCTCTTTAACACTGAGAAAAATTTTAGATGCTTTTATAAATTTCAGAATACTTTATTTCTAGTATAAGCCTTTCTGAAAATACGTTTTTATTTGGAAAGCTATATCCTCACCTCTTAAAGACAAAAATTATTAGATATTCCTATATACTCATTAAAGACTTTTAAACTAATTGCTACAAATTCACACTATACCTGTTCTTTACTAGCCAATAATCCTGACCGTCTTCTGTTCCATATCCAACAACCAAGACACCGTGATCCAGTTCTGTGGTGCTACAATCTTCCTCATCATAAACTCCTTCACTGTAGGAATGCAGAAAATTTTGATTATTTCCGTATCTAAATTTTATTTAATAATAAAAATAAATATTAAGTAAATAAAAGTGCACATCGAAAACAAAACAACTGGTTTATGAAAATGAAACTTTATTTACAACACTCAGATCTTGGATAATAAATAAGATATTAATATTGACTCAAATATCTTAAATTTGTGCCAGAAAATTTCATTCAACAACATGTGAACACATTTTCGTCCAACAACTGTGAAGTTAAATATTTATTATTGTTTTACAGTAGGCGATCTTAAAAAAAGATCTTCCTGTTTCCTATTTTCATATTCAGCAAGCCTTCCTTCCTCTCGAAACTGTTCTATAATTAATTCATCATTTTGTAATCAAGAGTACTTTTATTAAACATTACTTTAAAGCAAAATATAAAACATACTTACAAAACTGAGGTCATATGCCATTCCAGCCCCAGATAGGAGGCCGAAGATACTAAAGTATACAAATCTAGGATCAATAAAATCTGCTCTTAGGTAAACCTGCGTTGTCTAATAATGCGCTGTAACGTCTAGCCTTAATTTTTCATTTTTATTCGGCTACTTTTGCATTAAACATATGCTCTCTCTGGAGAAAGTAACTCAAAGTAAATTCATGCATGTATTAAATTTTGTTTATATTTATTACAAAGAATTAAATTTTTATTTATGTTGTGAAGTAATTTAATACTGACTTCATAATAACAAAAATATAAACCATTGCTAAAATTTCTTTTTAACCATTCTCAATTTACACAAACTAAACATATATATACTAACATTTACTACAAACCTTGCAGAAACTATAGTACAGCAATTTTTAATTTACTAAAGCCTGTAGGTTATTATCTTACTGACTTAAGTAAGCTAAGTAAAACTCATGTATCATTATTTGACAAAGACATAGCTAGACAGCTCTTTCACAACCCTTCACATGGCCAAATTTACGATAAATTAAAACTCATGAATGAAACAGCTCCTCAGGCTATAAGGCTTCATAATATCTCATATTTCCAAACAAATGAATTTCTACCATCTCAGAGCTAAAGGAATTTGTCTTGTATTTGATTCATTATTTTAACGCACCTCTACTCCGTTAAGAAGTGTCCTTCATTTCTTTCCAGCAACAATATTCTCAGTATTGGTGCAAAGCTGGTGTAATATTAACAATTATTATTTTACAATTTACCTTACAATGAATGTGTCACAAATTTAAATTCTCAATTTTTCTGTTGAAAATGTATATGAATTTGATCATCCAAAAATAAATAACAGTAAAAATTGTAGTTGCTAATGTTCTGTACAAGGGGAGTTAAAAACTATAAAACATAACAAGATTTAGCGATACGATGCTATTTGACGACATTCCAAGTTACCAAAGTGCAATTTTGAAAATCTGAAAATTTTCTAAAGTGATCGACCCTCAAAACGCCAACAATTAAATAATAAATAAAAAGATAAAAAGCCATAAATGCATATTTTGGCTTCAAAACACAATTAAAATAAATTAAAATTAAACAAATTAAAAATATGATTTTAAAATTTCATAATTTTCACTAATGGAATATGGATCACTAATGGATGTCTCATACTATTGGTAGTCTAGCACCATACAACTAATATGTGATAATAAATATGCTGACTACGCATTAATATAAGCACAAAATGAGATGCGTTTGACGGGAGGAGATGTGGTGCAATAAAAAAAATGATCAAAGCAACAAAGGTTTTACATGGATTAGGTGTCGTAAAAAAAAATCAAAGCAGCAATTTGTTTTAAACCATCAGTGCACAGAAAACTACAAATACTCGTTTAAAAGGACACAAAGTTTAAAAAAATTGCTGCTAAACCGGTATAAATAAGAAATAAAAAAATTGCAAGGCTAACTTACATTTAGCGATGGAATACTATTCTGAAAATTTTATTCAATTTTAAAAGCTTGCCCAGTTTTTCGCGATAATTCGGCCGTGAAGATTAAAAACTCCATATCTTTAAAAAACTTTTGGATTGTCAGTAGAATATTAGCAGGTAAATTTTTACTTTTACATATTTCTATATGAGTCGATGGACATCTTGAGAAAAATTGAGAGTTCAAGGTTGGAAGACCTTCCTTGTTCGATATAATCTGAGAATAATCCTTCATACAAAAATATTAATAAGAATACTTCATTTTCTTGTATATCATTTTCTTTCAAATAATTTTTGAATTGCTACTCAAAGCAAGAATTCGATGAAGAAGTTCTAAAATTTGAATTTACTTAATGTTACCGTATTTTTTACCTGTATTGTTGGAAACTGAACTGACTAGCGTCAATAGCAACTGATACTGGACCAATAGTTGCTACAGCCTTCATCAAAGCCTTTTCATCACCAGATGGGATATCCACGTAACCGGTGACTGTTGCTCCAACATTGGCCTTCTTAAATCTACATGGCCCCTCCTGCATAGAAAACACACCTGTTATTTGCAGTTAAAAATCTCACTTTGAATGAATTTATAACAACCGGAAGACTGCTGTAATTATAACTAATTTAAAAATGAAATATTTATGCCATATTTGCTTATTGAATAGCTATGCCTTTTCTTTTTGTATATGTCAGGTATTACTGAATTCTTTTCATACATGTTACGGTTTCTAGCTAATTTATTAGTGTTCCAAACTTTAAAACTGTTACTAGTGCTCTTGTTTAAAAAATTATTTGTTCTGTTGCAATGCCACCCGGTGCTCCTTCCAGTGCCAAGTACGTTCAGGTTAATTCAAATCCACAAGCACACTATGCTTTAGAATTTTTTCTTCTACAAAATTAAACATATACTGATCACGTACAAGACTTGTAATAAATTCTTCAATTCGGTTTTGTTTAGGTTTATAGCTAACCTGTCTATCCTTATCGTACTGTCCTAAATTATATTAGGGCTATTATATACTTTTCTGCATACGTTTTTAATCTAAAGTGTTAGCAGGAATTAATTCTGCAGAAGTTTTTCAAATAACTTGAAGAAAAATTCAAAATAAATACATTCGTACTTCCTTCAACAAACGTTACTGCGCAGTGTGCCTTCTACGTTTCTCCATTTTAATCTTTTAATACGACATCTGGTTAAACTCGTGCAATGCAGGGTTTTCTTCCTCCGTATGTTTGTTTTTGCACACAGGTTTTTTTTCCTTTAAATCTCAGATAATGTGTTTCTTATTGATTATTTGTCAACTGCCCTTGAAGGTCAAATTTTTTTTTAAATTTATTTTTTATGACAAGCAGTAGCTGTTAATTTTTATGTAATCGCTTTGTTTTACTGATATTTGTAGTTGTTGTTTAATAGTATGCTCTAAATTTTATGTTATGTGCAATTAGTATTATGTTCAGTATTAGGTGTAATACTGTAAAATTAAAATTAAGAAGCCAAGGAGAAGAGTCTGATTTTCTAGAAATTTAAGAAGACCAATATTTTTTTTTGTTTATGTGATGACGACAAAGCCTCGAGGGCTATCTACCTAAGGGAAGGGATGCCTTCTTGGAATACTTTCTAAGGGAAACTGGCTCGGATACACATTACATATGGGGAGAGCCACAGAGGGGCCCATGCAGCCAGCCCGTTCGCAGGATTTGAGCCTCGGACCGAACTACCACAATTCAGCGGCTTTACCGCTCGGCCGTGGTGGGCCCGAATATTTAAGTAATCAACAGGACATGATCAAATTTTCAGAGCTAAGGAATAAATTTCTTATGATAAAAGATATTCTTCGCCAGAGTAGTGCAATGTGGCTGCACCTTTGTTAGTAATACATTTTGCTATTGTCGCAGCACTGACGCATAAATGTTTGGTATAGTCTCTTGAAGTATTGAAATCCTTGCTTGCTGAAATCTTTGAAAAAGATGCCTTGCGGTTCAAAGAAGTTTGGCTTAAGCCGGCTGATCACATCCAATGATATCCTAGACATTTTCAATCAACGAAAAATCTTGGATCTGGCGGACCATAGAAACAAGGCGATACATCGTAAAAAATTTTGTGAGATGTCTGCTGAATGCTGAAATACGCGTTGATTACACCAGTTATGAAAAGGAATGCCACAGTTTTTAAAATCTTGTAAATATACCGAACAGCTGTTAAACTGTCAAAAGGAAAGGAAATAAGCTAGCACAGCTGATGCTCTGCAGACAAACGTATCCTGCTTTTAACCTGCGTGATGTTTGATATGTTTGGCTGGACTGCCCACTTCGTCACGAAGGTGCAGTATTCATTCATCTTCGGGTCTGAAAGTAAAATCAGGATTCATTTCCGAAGGTGATTTAAAGAAATTCTAGACCGTCCAGATTACTGAAATAAGTTAAGGTACCACAGTATACACAATGCCCCACAAAGGGCCTTATTCAGCCTTTATTTTCGTAACCGTATGTCGTAGGGATTTACTTGCAATGAAAAAAATGTTTAAATGATGAAAAGTTTAATGTTTGCGTATTTTTTAATTTTAAAAATTTAATTTTCTATAAAATACCAAATCTGAGTTTTTACACATTTCTTCAGTTTTTATATTTATATTTAAGAAAGTTTTGTATTGGGAATAAATGTATTCCTTAGTTATATTTCAGATAATTATTACTAGTTTTGTATTCTTTTTTTATTAAGTTTGCGCTTCGTACTTTTATTACCTTTGTATTCGTTATTTATAGCTAGGAAAATTTAAAGACAGGAACAGAGGAACCTAAAACAAATTATATTTCCTACTTTACAAAAAAAAATATTTAAAAAGGCGAAAACTTAAATCTCTGTGGCATTTAAAACATTTTCGTAACTGGAAGCATTTGTCTACGAACGACGGCTGTGAAAATAAAGGTCAGGTAAGGAATTTTTTTGACATAGTGTATGCAGCAAAATGGACGAACAGCATGAAACCCGTTTTCCGCAAGAAAAATAAAAATCGTTCTTTCTGTGACGTTTTTAGAGACGACAGCTATTACCCCCCCTCCCACCCTCTTGTCTGAAAGTCGACAAAGTAGCAGTAACGGTAGTATGGACTTGTAGTCAAATGAGACGGCTGTCACACTCAGTTAATGAACGTGTTAATATGTACAATGAAAAACATTTTTCCGAAATCAATAGCTCAATAGCAAGGTTTCAGACCGTATTGATTTCAGTGATTTCTTGTATTGTAGGTTTCTGTAAATTTTCTTTCCGTTTGGCAGTTAATTTCTAACTTTTTTAAATTTCTCCTAATTTAAAATTAAAAGTATGGAATAATTTATGTTGTTTCTAAGGTAAAATTTCTTGTTTTAAATCCTGATTAGATAGTTATTAAACATAATGATATTACTAGTAAGAATCGTCATTTTACAGGCTTGGATGTTTAGTTCAGCTTTGACACTTTGAAGTTCAAAGGGTTTTTTCGATAATATCATTAATTAAATTTAACATTTTTGATTTTAGGATTTCAGAACATAAAAATATTTTAAAATTCTTTTGATTTGCGTCGCTCAGTTTATAATACCTTTTGAAGCAAAATTTAGTTCTTACCACTGCTTCATATGGATATGACTCTTCAGTATCTATTCCGCCATTTTCCTTGATATACTCAAAAGCATTGTCCATTAATCCACCATTACAACCTTGGTTTCCTAAAATAAGTTAAACGTAACTTTTTAGTTTTGGAAATATGAAGAAAATATTAGGTACATTAGCATTTTATCAAAACAATGAAGGAATAGTTAAATGACGGTTTCAACAAAATTTTCCTAACTTGGTTGATTACAGAAATAAATAATATACGAACACACTGACTAATAATCTATGTAATATATAGTATAATATACGTAATAAATACAAAGTAAAAATTAGTTAAAAACCTAATCGAATTACGAACTGAGATAAGCAACAGGTTGGGGGAATAAGGCAAAATAACTTTAAATAAATTAAAAGCATGTTTAAAATCCATCCCATATTCCGGAACAAACCACATGTAAAAAAAGACAAAGAACCAGAAGCACAGTTGTAAACTGCATGATAAGCGCAAGATAGAAAAATACCAAATGAAACAACACAAAAAAAATCACATAAATATTCCAAATGAATATGCAGATGTCTCAAAAACGGAACTGTAAAACAAAACGTTTCTGCAAAGTGCGGTATGAGTAGCTAGCCTTGCTAGCACAAAAATGAATGAAAAGTAAAAAGCAGTTCAAAACCTAATCCAATTATATATGTGTGTGTGTGTGTGTGTGGATAATAATAATAATAATAAAAATAATAACAACAACAACAATAAAAATGATTGCCAGTTGGGAGACTGAGATCTAGGTAGCATGTACAAAGAACGTCTATGTAAAGAAGGAAAGGTTCCATAGACATAAGGTAAACCACTTTGCTATTACACCGCTAGAAAGAGGAGGGAAAATTCGCCAAGGAATTTGACGAAGTAACCTGGCAGCGGGACTTTTCCCCTTCGCGATGTGTACATGAAATTGAGGAACATGTGTTAAGAAGCAACGTTCTTTAACAAAAAGTTTCTTCTTTGACTTTTCGCAATAACTTAAACTCGGATTTTCGTACTTTTATTGCTCAAAATAACTAATCCATTAATTAATTTACTTGCGCGAAAAAATATTTTCTTTTCTTAAAAGTTTAAAGAAATTTAAAACAATATTCATTTTATGAAAGCTTGATAAACGTGATTTTCGAACTTCGACGCCAACTTCAAGCTTTGGCGCTTTGGCAACAGGTATTTCGCGCATGCGCAGCTACGCTCTTCGTTGAGACGGAGAAACTCCTGTTGCGAAGAAGTTTTCTTTCTTAACAATACATATTTTGGCATGGAGGCCAATCGATTCCACGGAAACTCCAAACTCTCCATAATTCTGCATAGACAAGGCAGGGCATTATCATTCATAAAAGGAAATGTGCAGCAAGTGGGCTCCAAGAAACGAGAAAAAATGGCGTTAAATAACTTCTTTACAATAGCAATCATAATACTGTTGTTCATCATTTGCATCTCAGTGCATTCATCAATCATGATCCACTCGGTACAATCACCTGAATATCACCATTATAATACCTTTTTATATACACTGCGGGAAAAAATGAGGAACACTTCTACGGGGCCGATTGACGAAATTCAGCTTGCGTTTTCCATGTCTTGAAAGTGCGACTTAGGATATGTTTTAGATTTATATATAGCATTGCTCTAATATAAGTATTTTGACACAAAATCGGACTGTTTCTGAAATGAATTGCCAATGTTTTTCATATTTCGATTCTACGACTCAAATTACGCCAAACTGCCAACTTTTCGAAAAATCGCACCAGTAGTTTTTAAAAAATTAGATCTCAAAATTTTATATCCTCCATGTTAATTGAATTAGATATATAGTTATTAATATCTCTGCTTTTATTAAAGTTACTTGATTCCTTCTCCCAGAATTCGAAATTTAAACTTAATAGAAATATAACTCGCGCAGTTTTATGATTTATTTTTAAAATTCGTATTTTTAAATATTTTTTATAAATTTTTCAAAAACACTTTTTTATTATGACCTATAAAATCTTAACATCTTCTTAAAGTAGATGTATTTCTAGGCACACCTCCAAAAAATGAGAGTATTTTATGCAAAATTTTCTAAGATGTACATGAACTTACATATTGGCGCGTTTTGAAATTTGGCATCTTTTTTTGAGCGATAATTACGCCAAATGTGGTTTACGCAATCTGTTAAAATTATTTTAAAGTATGAACAATGATTTTTTTTTTTTTTTTTTTTTTTTTGCTCGTGTGCAATGAAAAAAGGAAAGGAAAGTAAACTTCTGTAAATTAAGATGTTCGCCAAGTGAATTTTTCTTCGCGCAAACGGAAAAAAAAAGCTCCAAGATAAATTTTTAAATTTCTCCATAAATTTCTCACTAAAAATTACAAAATTTAGTATCTGGGCATAATTTAAGTCGTAGAATCCAAATATGAAAAACATTGGCATGTTATTTCAGAAAAAGTCCGATTTTGTGTCGAAATACCTATATTAGAACAATGATTCATGTATAAATCTAATGTATATCTTAAGTCGCGTTTTCGAGACATGAAAAATGCAGTTTGAATTTTGTCAATCGGTCCAGTATAACGGGAAATATAGAACTGTACCTTGCGTGTGGGGGGGTGCAGTGTACCTCTCTGTTGATACACTAGATGAACTAATATCTGAAATCGAATCGCAGACTAAACAGACTCCCATTCCAAAAAAGGATATTAGTTCATAGCTGCTTTTTCCAGTTTTAGTGGATCTGGATCTGACATCATTACCTACGTCTCTTACGGTGCTGTTTGGATAGTGCAACACAGACAGTGTGTCTTCGAGCATGTCTATCTACCCAACTCAAACTTAGAACCACATTTTGGCGGAATATCCCTTTGTTGCATCATGTCCACTATAGTACACAAAAGTTTAAAATTTTTTACTCTTCTCAAAATGCCTTAACAGATTCAATTCCAGTGTTTATTCATTCTATATCATTAGAACTTTCAACTGTCTATCACAGATGGCAGCAAAGCGTCACTAAGTAAAGCACTGTTATTTGGAAGATGGCTGCTACTTGTGTTTCCAGGTTAGTACGATTTCTCATAATAAACATTATATAATATTACTTATAATTTCCTAAACTGTCATTTTTTATTCATAATTAGTAATTTTAGACATATTATTTTAAATGTGAGTTTCAAAAAATTGTTTAGAAGCTAATTTTATTGACATAAGGGGGCACTTTTCTTTTGTCCACTATAGTAGACGTCATGAATACAAGCTTAGGTAAAGTGGTTTTACTCTGTCTACTGTAATGGACATCATGAACTAAATCTAACGCTTTTTACATTTTATCATAATGGACATCATGAACTAAATCTAACGCTTTTTATGACATTTTATCAGCAGGAATGTTTCAAAAATTCTAAGTTCCAAACAGAGGTGGGGTTCTCTTGGCTGCAACAATTTATTTTAAATAATTAATTTGGTTTAAGCATGCTATTTATTAATTAGATAGTAAACAACATTATATCTAATTTTAGTTCATATTTTATTAGAAATCTGAAACGGAAAAAGTTTTTGACTGAAGATGAAATTGAGAAGATCATGAATGAGGATTTTCCAATTAGCAGTGATGATGAAGATTTGGAAGGTTGTGATGAGGAAGAGGAATACATACCAACATCCCTCCATAATAACTCTGATGATGAGCCAGAAAATGAAGAAACAGAAATTTCACTTATCAACAGATAAGAAATCTTGTTTGCAGGAGGAAAAGAAAATCCCTTGGGAATGGGTACATAAAGATCTTCCTCAACACTCTACCGGAAGATTGAATTGAAATCCAAAGGTTCCGCTTGTCAAGCCAAAAGACCACTGAAAATGTTTAAAACTCTGTTTGTCAAGGAATTTCTAGAACATTTGACATTTGAATCCAATAGACACAGGTTACATAATCGTAACAAAATGAAATTAATCACAATTGACGAAATGGAAGTATTTTGGGTGATCTGTA
Organism: Stegodyphus mimosarum; assembly: GCA_000611955.2. Classification (NCBI taxonomy): domain Eukaryota; kingdom Metazoa; phylum Arthropoda; class Arachnida; order Araneae; family Eresidae; genus Stegodyphus; species Stegodyphus mimosarum. Next base: position 585,540 of record KK121597.1, on the reverse strand, counting down.
TGTATATGTCAATTGTAGATTTACCTTCTAGAAGATGATATTGGTCATCGCAAACAAGGCAGGAAATGATTTCAGATGCATTTATTGTAAATCGTTGGGAAGAGATTTGTATGCATGTACGTACATACATGTGCGTATCTGCACGCTGTCCACTCTAATGGACAAACTGTAGCAATTATTTAAAAAAATTTGAATAAAATGAATTTTTTTATCAATACTAAGGTTACTTTAAGTGGAGAAAATATAAACGTTATCGTTTAACTTCTCTAGATTATTTGTATGCAACAAAGGGATATCATTGTTCCGGTGCTGTAGAAGTGCAGAATAGGAAGATGGCAAGCAACTTAGCCATGCAACGTAGATTGCGTTTAGTTGCTACCTCTAAATATCGTTTTTTTTACCCACACAAAGAGTGACGACCACTTCTTGCAGCGCGTACAGAAAACATTCAAACCGTTTGAAACACTCCCATACTCTGCGACAGTTATTTGCATGATTTCAAACATTCATCGCATCTTTAATGATTTTGAAGCCTTTTCCCATCTTGGCTATAAATCTTCCATATGTAAATATTATCTATCTTTCTATCTATCGCTCTCTCTCTCTCTCTCTGTCTCTCTATATACACAGACATAATATATCCGCACACATCCTATACATATAAATTTACGAATTTAAACTTAAACTTGGCACTTGAAAATGATAAGATAAATTCTCTTACACCTCTTTTTAAAAGAATTAATTCTGGATGGAAGTTGTAATGTTTAGCATCTAAGAATATTTTATTTAACTAAGCTGTAAGATATGCTTCTATATCTTGTTTGTAAAATTTTTAGATTAAATTTCCTGAGAATATTCGCTATGAAATATTTCGCCTATAGCATAAGTAAAGTAAATAGTCAACCTGAGGCTCTGATGCATTCGGCTTTCAGTTTATTGTTGGAAAATAAAACGCAGAATTATATTGGCATTATTACTCCAGTAAAAATTATGCCAAAAAACCGTCCGATTTAATAAAATAACGACGTGACATTTGGTTTGGTTTGATTGTATTTTAGTGTAGAATCTAAGGAAGAACATACGGCACTATATAACAGTGAATATGGCATAAAAGTAGAAATTAAAAATTATCCATAAAATTACAATGTGTAAGATAACCATGATAAAATTTTGTACTAGTCCGAGCATGCATAAAATTTTAAAATAAGAAAAGCATTTAAATTGCACAAATATATGTGGAATAAAATATGTGCATTTAGAGAAGGGTTCCGAACCTTTTTCTTGAATCGGCTCCTTTTAAAGGAATTGTTTTTTGTAGACCACCTTACAATTTCCTCGGTAGTATAGAGCAGTAATGTAATTATAATGCACATAAGTAACTTAAATATGAAACTTAAACTAAGAATATGAACATAAATTTTGAAGAACAAAATAATTTGTCAGTTGTTTCATTGCTTTTGTATTATTTTCAATATTACAAATGTAGACCAGTTTCCAGAAACAAAATCGAAAATTGTAATTGCACAAAATTTCAATTTTTATTAATGTGATGGCTGCGCTTGAAATATTGATGCAATTCTTTTACTATTTGGGCTAAAATTGCTTAAATTATCTCTTTAAAGAATATTCACTATGATTCTTGCTTCTCTTATTAAATTATTGACTTGATCTGCTTTTGCTAGGTAAGAAGAGGGGAAAGTCAGTAATGTTGGTTGGATAACAGCTATTATTTCGAAAAAAATATTATTTTACTTATATGTAAGTAATTACTTCATGTTATAACTTTATTAACTAAACTCTAATTAACGGTTTTATTAATCACTTTTAAACCAATGAGTTCTTGTTTTTGTTGATAATTTGTCGTCTTTATCATTGTTTGTCGGCGGCTGTCAATCCTCAGCTGAACCCTCAGTCTTTAAAATTCTAGTGTTCCCCAGGGGGATCAATAGTTAGGAACTTCTGATTTAGAGAATATGAAAGATTGCTGTAACAATGGCAGTGTGTATTTTAAAGCTACTCTTTGAATTGAAAATATAAATATGAATCTAATTAAATCAAGGTGAATTTATTTAGGTTGTGTATAGATGTATCATTAATTCGAAAATTCTCTCATCTCATAGCTTGCATAGTTATAAAGACGTGCTATTTATCAAAAGATCATAGCTCTCAACTTCACAAAAGATCATCTGTGTTTTAAAATTACTTTTTAAACACTGTATCATAGCATACCTTGTTCTGTAGAACAGTCCATCAGATTTTGTTCACTAAGAGAAACAAGATTTCCAGTTTTCTTTTTGTGCTGCCCTTCTAAAGAGCCAGTAGTTGAAAAAGCCCAGCAAGATCCACACTGACCCTAAAAAAGTGCATAAAAAATGTGCTTCAGTTTGTTGTCCTTTACGTATATAATATCCATAAATTAGTTTTTGAAAATTCTATTAAGCTTATGGTTATTAATAAGTAAACATTCCATTAGATGCCTAATTTTAATAAAACAGAAATTTAAATTTCTAAAAGGCCTAGTTCATAAGCATATCGAACGTACCTGATCTTTTACTTTTGTTACAAGACCCTCTTTTCTCCAGTCAACTTCGTCAGGTAAAGAAATATGTGAGGGAGGAACGAATGTTGTTGTTGAGACCTTTTTGCTTGGTTTATAGCCATTAAGAAGAGAATTAACTTCTTCCGTTGTCTGTCAAAAGCAGTAAAATAAAAATAATAAAAATGTGAGTAATTCTTTGTTCCCAAAACAATTTTATACGTAATTATGTTTTCAATGCTAATATGCTAACTAATCATTTCTTCACTCTGCAAATTATTCTAAGTAGTTAAAAATATATAAAGCACAGATGAAGTAATAATTACCATGTCACTTAGATGATTGAGGCCCAATCTGAATGAATGCTGCTTCAAGTCTGCTTCGATGTTATGTTTTATAATTTTAGACAAGTTACTTTCCCATATCATGCGCCTGGAATACTCTTCGAAGGCTTTGTAGGATTTGCCGTGAAGTTTCTAGGAGAAAATAAGCTTTTTAAAACTCCTAAACATGTATTACTTAATGCACAAGATTTTCTTTATCATTGTTTATAATGCAATAAAATGGCTCCGCTGCTTCTAGTTACTTGCTAATACTATTTAAAATAAATAATTATACTTAAATACAATTGTTTCAGTAGTTATTGTAAATATCCCATTAGCAGCACAAAGCAAATATTAATAGTTAATATAGCCATATCTCTATAAATTAGAGATTAAAAATTATCATAAAATTTGGTTTACTATGCATATACATTGAGGCATGAAAACTCAGGGTCTCACAGGCAACAGTGTCGCATGTCCATCTTGTTTGAAATGTGCCATGTTCTG
>KK121597.1:449385-582144 GCA_000611955.2 Stegodyphus mimosarum | reverse complement strand
AAGCGCATAAGAAATTAGAGGCATCCCTGCCTTGTATTCTTGCAAGGTAGTGTTCAGCATATCCAGTTAGCAACTGGAATGTCTTGCATTCGACTACCAGCTGGGCTAAGGCTGATGTTTCAAGTTTTTTGTTCACAAAAACTTAATAGTCTAGTTAATTTAATTCATTTTTCGATTCTTAGCAAATGGACAGCTAGCAATTGGGAAGTGCGGAGTTCGAATCTCTACAACGTCATCGCTTACTGTCTCACCTTGCCTGCTCGATAAAAAACAAATCGCTTTACAAATACGCGACCAATGAATACAATATTTTTGGAATCTGCTTTATGCATTTACTTTATACGTTTTACAGAATCCACAATGCAATGTAACGTACTGCCATAAAATGTAGTAATATTTTTTTAAATGTTGTCAACTAGTTTTGCTAGCAATAGCTATATTTTTCAAAATAATTTACACGCTGTCTTATAATACTACTTAACGTTTGCATGGTTGAAATATGACAGGAAGCTTAACTACGTCAATGGAAATAAAGTTTTTTTTTTTTCATCAACAGCTTACTGTGAAAATTCAAAATTGAGGAAAATCGCAGCATTTATAACTACCTTCTCCTCTTCGAACGGATGGTTATCAAAGTCGAATACCAAACCGTTGGGCTTCGGATCATTAGAATTATGTAACATCTTTGCGAAAAAATAGCCGTTTATAATTATGTACTTACTACCTTTGCGGCATGAAGAGAGCTTAAAATTTATGGAGAGTTAAATAATCCTGTGAAGTTGTTGGTAAAGTAAGTTGATGGTTGTTTTTAAAGAGAAATGTCTTCGAATTTCGTCCTCCTTCCTACCCTTGATTATAAGCATATGTCCAGGATTGTTTCCCTCTTGTACGTCCGGCAATACTTCTGCAATTGGAAGCAATACGTAGTTGTTTTTTTCTATCCTAAATTTCTATCTTATCTATTGGATATTTTTGTGTCTTGATCTGATTTATTTTGTTTCATCCCAGTTTTAAACAGATACTCATCTAAGGGAATGCTTTAGTCGTAGCCCACTTTACAGGAGATCTATCTTTCTGAATGCACCAAAATGTACTTAGACATATTAAAGAAAAATAATGTATATACTTACAAAGTGTTTTCTCCCTCCATTTTGCATGCCTTCGTGGTGTAATTAGATGCATACTCGACGCGTATTCAAGAGGCCCAGGGTTCGAGTTTCGTCGAGGGCTTTGTACATTTTTCGCGTCCCCTGCCTCATAAAAAACATTTAATTACTTAACAAGTGTCCCCCGAACTAAAGGTTGTGTACGATAATTCGTCACTACCAGGTTTTGGCGATTGGGTCCCCTCATCCTCAGCCTCCCCTTAAAAGAGGGAGTACATAAAGTATTTTCTCTCTCCTTTCTGCATGTCTTCGTGGTATAATTGGAAACATACTCGACACTTATTCGAGAGGTCAAAGGTTCGAGTCTCGCCGAGGGCATTGCACATTTTTCACAACTCCTGCCTCAAAAAACAAAAGCCTAATGACTCTACAAACTCATTCTGTCACCACTGGTATCAAAGACTTCAGATTGACTATAAGTAATCTTCAAACCCATTTAGAATTATTCAAAAGGTTGTAGAGTTATTAAATTTTTATATATGTAAGAACATGAAGAAATCCGTAATGTCCTCACCAGATGCGATGCAGGAGAATCCTTAGTATTGCCAGGAGTTACCTTGGAAGAATCCCAGGCCAAGTTGCTATATATACATGTTGATAAGCCGCCCAACCGGTAAAGTGGTTAGCGTCGCTGACTGCTGTGCCGAAGGGCCTGGGTTCGAATCCCGGAGAAGGCATGGATGTTTTTAATGTATAATGACGGTGCGGCATTGTGCCACTCCAAATATGCGGCGAGCCGAAAGTCCTCTCGTGTGGTTTGGTGGAAGGGGAAAGGGGGAGACCCTCGGACCCGTCTCCCCCGGGATGCTCTCAAAATTGGGGGGCGGAACTGAGCCAAATCGCATTGTCACCTGTATGGTACTCAAGGCTGTTGCCAACGACAGGCGTAATCTTGCCCTGTTTGCCACGAGGAATTTCGTGAACTTTGGCTGACTATACGTCAGACAAGTGAGCATAAGCAATAACAACATGTTCATAAGCTCTTTTATGTAAACATTTATCTTTATTTATTAATTGGCTTCTTCGGGTTATTGCTATTATTTTTCACTAACTAGTTATTTCAAGTTTTGCATCTTTACTGTCACTTCTCGTTTTTGTTTCCTTACCAGAATGTAAATGATGTAGAACGAGACAAGGAAGGTTTGGGAAGTTTAATTCAGAGTGCGTTCTTCCTCTCGAGGCCACTTTTCTAGATTAACTAGCTTAGATAAAATTGCATTATTCGACTTCGCATTATAGTTGCCGATATTTAAATTATTCCTCCGATAAGAAGTTTTGATCCAACTTCGCGTTAATCTGAATTATGTAGTCTTGGACTACTAGCTTATTCAATCTAAATTTGAATTCACTATTTCTTAAAGTTTTCTTGCCACAAATGGTTGGCGGAGTTTGTAAGCACGAGACGTGCATTTATGTTCAAAGTTCTGATTTAATAAAAAGACTTGTTTTAAGGCCCTCGTAAGACTTTGCTGCTCTGAACAGACACAGCGTTAATTCACTTTACATCTGTTAGGAATTTGATACTAGTTTATTAGTCAAATCTCATAACAAGCAAACCAAATTTTACAGCTTTTACACCACGTGTAAATAATGGATGAAAATGTAGTTTAATGTAACAAAGGTAGTTTCTAAAAATTACAAATTACAAAATTACAAAATTTATACTTACTTTATAATTTTCCCAGTGAACATCCAATTCAGGGGTAAAAGGAGCAGCACATGCTAAAGCTACAAGAGCCAATACAACTGAGACCCGCAACATCTGAAACATAATTTCATCAGAAATAACTGCTTTCTGAACATTTGGCTCTTAGTTTAGTAATAAACACTTTTCAGAAGCAAAGATTAAATAACTAAAGTTTTTAAATTAATATTTCTTACTACCTTAATGTTACTTCTTAATGCAGACTAAACTCTTAAATATCCCTGTGAAATTATTTTGATTTTTTCCCATTACTTTGCAAAACGTTTTTTCTGAAACTAAATTATATAAGATAATAAACATGGCATTAAGTATCTACAGTAGTCTAAATATTCTTTATTTACTGTAAAACTTGTTTTCTTAATCCTTTATATCTAAGCTACCTTTGTTAGTTTTTCTTCAGAAGTAAAGGTCATAGTAATGGCTTTTTAATCCTAACATATTATTTTGTAAATACTCTAAAAAAATGCTTCACCTCTTCTGAAACTTTCATTTACTTTAAAAGGATCCAGCATTTTGTTGATTATTTGCCGTTTTAGAAGTTTTCAGAGATAATTATGCGCAATAATACATGAGAAGTCAAGTATTCTCCTTCACAACGAAGACATTTTAAAACATTTTTAAGCATATAAAAATATTTAACATCCCTCTAGAAAATATATTTATTTGTTTCGTAACTTCCACTTTGCTTGTATAGGTAATCATGTAATTTTGACAAATGTAATTATGGTGTTTTTTCTTATTACTTTGGGTTCTTTTTAAAAAATAGGGGATCTGTTAGTATTTTTTAGCACTTTAAAAAACAAATTATAATAGTTATAGTCCACGCCACGGACTTCCAAATTAACAATCTTTAAAAATTAATTTGTTCTGTTATTTCCAGTTCTACGCCATTAAATTTCAAGCCTACACAATTAATACAACCTTTGTGTCTTATTTGCATTAATTAAAAACTAAGCGTTTACTGGTTTACTACTCATATAATTACATCTATCATCATTTATAATTACTTAATTAATAACCCTTTTTGTGTTACAAATCTGTATGCCGTACTTCAAAATTATAAGACTGCATAACCCAATTGCAGAGAGTTGCGACGTAATATCTTGAATATATAATTGCATATAAAAATCTGGGTCTACTTTTCAGTGAACTTTAAATATTTCACATGAAAGCCCATAATAAATCTGAAATATTTATCCCCCGCAGACATATGCTAAATTTTTAAGTAATTTAACTTTCGTAGTTTTCTAACACCTTAAAAGCCTTTAACCAATTTCAAGTAGCAATGAATAAGAAGAACTTACCTTGAGATAATTTGTCGCAAGCGTACTAGAGTGTCAAAACTTTCCTTTCATACTAAAGCTCTTCCTCGTTTACATCGATTATTTAAGGTTTTCATTGGGAGATAACAGAATTTTCTGATAATTTTTCTTCTTATTTCACCTCCCATGTGATTCAAGAGCTTAGAAACTATTCTACGGTATTTGTTATTCATCGCACCTATCCTGATAAGATAAAAGATTTCTACCTTTATCGCTATTAAAAAAACACCATTTTGGTCTATTTTATCGTTTGAACCTCATAGTCATATGCTTTGTTCCCATATGCTAAACTAGAACATTTTGATACAGTATTTTTAAACTGCTCTGAATTTTATTTTTGAACAGCACTGAAATTTAGGGTACTTACAGTAGATGAAGTTAGGTTATTTAATTATGCAAAACACACTGAGGACTGTCTGATAGGAAGGACAAGTTCGTAACTTAATAAAGGAACCTGGCTCTAAATTTGCATTTACAAATGTAAAAAAAAGTCTATACAGATTGGCTGTTCGAGCATCAAATGCTCAGTCCTCAGCAGAATGCCACTGTTTTGCGGCTTTAATTATTAGGCCATTAATGATCTAAAAGTGCATGGAATATAGGTGCTGAGCTTTTTAGCCAAGAGAGCTTTATTTTCTGATAATGCATGTTCTTTTACCCATGAAAAGTTAGGACTTAAATTGTTGCTACGTTGATGATGAATACACTATTAAAGATGTAGCTACACGAAAAATAAATTTCAAATTTCAGTTATTTTATTCTGTTGGAATGTTATTGGAAAAAAATCTTAACAAAAATATAAAATTGTATGAGCAGTTCTATTCTATATAATTAGATATAATTCTATGGACAAGAACTTTTTGTTACTTGTTTATACTGGGTGGCAATTAATTAATAATCACATTTATATTTGGTGTAATTTAATTTGTGTGAAACTTTCAGCTACAAAACAGAAGTAGTAAATAGTACGATACATGAAAATAACAAACATTGCCTATGTTTTGAAAATTACAGATTTTAAGTATCGTACCTTGAAATGTCTGTATTTCGGACAACAAACTAACACGTCACCCCTAACTTTTGCAAGTGTTTCATTTGATATCAAGTGAGTTTCATTTCTTATGGCAGTTTTCAGATCTTTTAAGTTGCTTGGCATATTGACATAGACTTTATAGGAGGGACATTATAGACAGATATTTATAGGCGTATTATGACATAGACGTGTTATTTTAACCTAAATTATACACTTTATATTTTAAATAGCCCTATAAAAAGTTCTCGTGCCTTTAAGTCCGGGGAACAAGGAGGTCATTCAGTGTCATCAAAGCGAGAAATCACACGATTAGAAAGGTCTCTTGCACTAATTTCTTTGTTTCAAGACCCGTATGGATTGTTACACCGTTTTCCTGAAAGAACATGTCCCTATCACTGGAGTTCCTACGCTTTAACTCGAGAATAAAAAATTATCTAAGCATTTGTCTGTAACAATTGCTATTAACAACTATGGTAAAATCATTTTCATTATAAAAAAATATGGGCTTATTATCCGTGATAATGATATTGCGCACCATAGCGTAACTTTAGCATTACGTATAGGACGTTCGTACAGTAGTAGCAGTTCTATACGTACAGTAGTAGTAGTTCTATACATAGCATTACGTATAGAACTCACATGCATTTTGTCCGGTCCACATTCTGTTTATTCATGTAACCGGATAATGGAAGAGCGATTCATCAGTCATTATGAGCCTCTCTCCAAAATTCTGATTGGCAAATTCAATCCAATCATAATGCTGCGTAACGCCAAACGACGTTGGAAACCAGCTGGTTTCAATTTGTGGAATACCTGAAGTTTATATACAGAAACAAGCTGAGATCTTTTTTCAGGATGTTGCGCACTGTTTTTCTGTTCGCAGCAAGTTCTTGTGACAAATTTCTTACAGATTTTTTGGACTCTTTGTGAGTGCAGCTTTCACCCTTTGAACAGTTTCTACATTTCGTGTACATGTACCCTTATATTTAGCCTCCATTACACTGCCTTTGTTTCTGTGAGATTCAACATATCTCAGAAATGATTTCAGTGAAGAAGCTGCACACAGATCAACCCTAGTGCGAAACCTTTTTTGAATAGCGATAACTGAGTAATTGCTAGTGAAATAACATTCTACTATTCCTACTCGCTCTTCTATACTCCACCTTTCCATGTTACACTACTAAATTTTACAAATATTCTTTATCTTAACCTAAAAAGAAACATAGAAACAAATTAGCATCACAAAAATTGCAATGTAAATGTGGTTATTATTAATTATCACCCTGTACTTTTAAGGTTATTCTTTTGGTTACATCATATTATTAGGAAATGTATTCTGACATAGATTTTAGCAAAAACATCGCTATTATAATATATGCTTTAGGAATATCAGCATAAATCAAGAAACTTCTGTCGAAGTAATACATCTGCATATATACACTCACGTTTGTGAAAATTGCAACACCAAGAAGGAATCGTCATAATTGAATGCAATTTAATACACAGTTGAGTGGTAGTGGTACAAATAAATGATTAAATGTTCAAAGCAAACAAACAAGAACAAGAGATCAGAATCAGTATTTTGTGTGGCCACCACGCGCCGCAATAAGTGCTGCTACACGACGTGGCATGGAGTCAAACAAAGTTTGAATGTCTGACTGAGGAAGAGCATTCCATATCGTTTGTACGCGTACCCAAAGTTCGTCTGCAGACGCAACAGGACGAGGATCACGAGCAAGACGCCGACCAATGACATCCCACACATGTTCAATTGGCGACATATCCGGGGAACACGCAGGCCAAGGAAGAAGCTGTACCTGCTGCGCTGCAAAGAAGGATTTAACAATCCGAGCAGTATGAGGGCGGGCATTGTCCTGTTGAAATACAGCGCCTGGCAAGCTTTGAAGGAAGGGAACAGCTTCGGGCTGTAGAACTTCACGGATATACCGGTTGCTGTTCAGATTGCCCACAATTCGTAGCAATTGAGATCGTCTATGATATGCTATGGCGCCCCAGACCATAACTCCGGGTGTTCGTCCACTGTGGCGTTCGATAATGCACTCCGGAAGGTGGCGTTCACCGGCATAGCGTCTGACACGAATGCGGCCATCATGGTACCACAAATTAAAGCGGGATTCGTCAGAAAACACGACATGCTGCCAATCAGCACGCCAGTCTCTATGCTGATTGGCCCATTGTAGCCGCAGGCGGCGATGGTCGTGCGTTAGGGGGATCCTGTATAAAGGAGTCCGTGCGCGCAGTCCACACTGCAGCAGACGTCTACGAATTGATGAAGCACACAATGAAACACCTGTAGCTATTGACCACAGTGCTGCCAATTGTCTAGAGGAAGCTGTACGGTCCGTCCGCGCCATGCGGACCAGGTGTCTATCATCGCGAGCTGACGTCACATTTCGGGGTCCACTCCCGGATTTCCGAGTTGTCCGACACTCGTCCGTCCACTGCTTCCAAACGCGCATCACTGTGCTGCTGTTACGCTGCACACGAGAGGCTACTGCACGATACGACAATCCAGCTTCACGAAGGCCGATGATTCTCCCTCGTTCAAACTCTGTAAGTTGTTCAAATCTCGCTCTCTTTCGTCGACGAGGCATAAGTACAGATTGAGTTAACGTTTACCACTAGCAGATAACCACCGATAACCATACACGCCTCGCTACAGCCGTCTATTTATTCGGATCCATCAGCCGTTCAGAGGGCGCTGCTCAGCATACGCATGCGCTACGGATTTGCAATTCTAATCATTTGCATATCATGCGCTACTTTGCATTTCCTGAAAATTTCAGCTCACTCGCGTAAGTCCTTCATGGTGTTGCAATTTTCACAAACGTGAGTGTACATATTAAGAATTTAATTTGGTCTAGACTTAGAAAATCGGTACGTTAATACTAACTTAAAAATATAAGATAATACACACGAGGATGTGAAATCCTTTGCAGTAATCTAAAAGCTAATTTCGAACTTATAAACTATGAAATTCAAAAATAGAAGAAATATGTTGTAATAATTGCTCTGTAAGTACTTGATGATATTTGAAAGGTTATTGAATATTAGAAATTTTTAAAAACGAAGTAAAGCTTCGATGAGCTTTATATTATGAGAAGGGTGTAGTTGGTAAAAGATTAGCATTAAACAAGCATAATAATATTTTCAGAATATGGAGCAAAAGTTATCTAGTTCGTATTACTATTTGAAGCATCGTTGTCAGATTTTTTAAACTAGTAGTTCACAGTTCATCATATTGCATCAGTATACATATTTAATTCCTATACTTATTGCGAAAATTGCAATCTTCCTGAAATTAAAGGTTTGCCAAATCAGTGTGAATTAAACGTTTTTGGATTCGTTACTGATGTTGATTTTTTCCCATTGGTATGCGCTTAGCCGACTTAGAGTTAGCCACTTTTACTAAGACGGAAAAGGTAGTCATTTTATTGTAAAAGCACTTGAAAGGTGGGCAACGGTTGCCGCCTATGAAAGGACGGACAGTTACAGGCAAGCCTTCTCCGTGATTCGAACCCGGGGCCTTCGGTATCGCAGTTGGCTCCCTAACCACTATACCTTCTGGGCGGCTTCCTGACGTTTATAAAATATGAAATTTATGAATTTTCTTAAAATTAATATTGAGATCTTTTCTTGTTTTCAATCTCAGATGGACCATAAAAAAGGCAAGAGTATAAAACAAAATGAATTTATTCCCAAACGTTTTGTATAAACGTGGTTACGTTTTGGAAAAATCGCCATAAAGATCTAGGCATTTGTCATGTCGTTTGCCATACCGGTGGACGGGCTTTCTGATCCCTTCTCAGAAGTATGTTTCCTCCAATCAAGTGAGATGTATTTGAACGTTGTTTTGGAGCTACTCATTGGTCTGTAATCTTTGACTTCCTAGTCAGTTCTTCAAGGAAAGAAATGAAAATCACTCGGCGCTAAGACGGAGCTATACAGCGGTGATCAAACATGACCCATATTAATTTCACCAAAATAGGCTGACTTAGAGCCGAGTGAATTTTATCTCTTAACCTGGTTAGGAAGCTAAAGATTTCAAACCAATGAGAAGTTTAAAAACAATGTTCAGAACCATCACATAGTATATCACCGGAGGTAACGTTCTTCGAAGAGGGGATCGGAAAGCTCGTCCACTGGTATGATAAATGTGTAAAACTTCACGGCGATTTTGTCGAAAAGTAACCATGTTTGCTCATAAATTTTGAACTAATTTTATCCATTACTCTTGTCTATTTTTGTGGAAAGAAAAACGAACTTATAAACGAACTATAGAAACTTATTTTTCTAGACCTACACTTCACAGTGAAACAAGTAGAGTGTGACGCTAAGATGGCTTCCGACCACGGAGGTGAACCAGTCAGAATTTATACCATCACAGGAAGGAAATCTCCAAAGTTACAGTGTTGAATATTATTAAATATTTAACAAAATCTATATTTTATAGTCTTTCTTCTCCAAAATTAGTTCATACTAATACTCTTTCTGAGTACCTGAAACAATCGCTCAGATTTATTACTTCTTGCTGAATGAAAACAAGTTTTACTATTCCATGATAAACTTAGTAGTAGTTCGGGGATTATTTAGCTTAATAACAGACTCTAAGCGTTATCCTGATTATCTGCTTTAAATTCTCATCATTTCAAACATAATGTTATTCACGGTAGTATCTATGCAGTAGCTTGAAATTTTCTTCATTTTAGAAAGGACTACTCTATTTTTGAATGTGTTGAGTATCTTTTGCCATGGCTAAGTCCGCTGGTTTCTTTACGTGTCCGATTCTTGTATCAACACAATGAAAGTAATAATGGCCCGCGTCACCTTCCTCTCTGCGCTCTCAGAAGGGACTATTCCTAAGTCTGAATTTGTTGAGGTATACTGGGAATGGTCCACGACTGTAAAGAATTGCTTTAGCTAGTAAGGTTAGCAAGGCTAGGAAGGTAAGTCTTGATTAGCTAGCAAGGTAAGTCTTGAGTCAAAAGTTAACATTGAAATCAATGTTAACTTTTGGCCAAAAGAGAAATGTTCTTCGTCCTACATCTGCCTCTGACCATCTACTTTGCCAATTTTAAGCAAGCTTATCAAAGTTGCTCTTTTAATGCGAGACCAAGGAAGTTTAGCTGGTCGTTCTGTAAGGTATTTCTCCCGCCTTCTTAGCATGCCTTCGTGGTGTAATGAGCAGCACACTCAGCGCGTATTCGAGAGGTCCAAGGTTCGAGTACCGGCGAGGGCATTGCTCATTTTTCATGATTTCTGCTTCAAAGTAACCTAATGTCTTTAGAAAGTGATACCTCAATAAATCGACACGTTATAGGGCAAGTAACTTATTTATGGTATACGGATGTCAAGTTAATGGAGCAAAATAAATTTGAAACAAGAATAAATTCTAATCTGTTCATTTTTCATATCTCCTGCTTCGTAATAACCTAATGTCTCTAAAATTCTAGTAATTCCGTGCCATTAGCTGTCTGCTTGGCCAGACGTCCAACTGTTTCATTGCCTTGAACCCCTGTATATGCGGGAAAACCAATTTTAAAGTGGATTTTTGCGAGACAGTCATTTCCAGAAGCTATTTTTGAATTCCGTAAGCTAAGAGACTACTGCTTTTTTGTCCTGCGATAACCGCCAGTCTTGATGCCAAATCGCTGAGTATGGAGAATTTCTGCTGCAGATTTGTGTTAGCATACCTAATTGCAGCGTTGACAGCTAGAAGCTCTGCTTGGTATAGCGAGATATTCAACTCTAGTTTCCCCTTGCCCTCGGATGCTACAGTACCATTTTTCAGTCTACAGAAGGCACCGGTCGTGCCGTTCTCCTTTCTGGAGCCATCTGTGAAAAGGTTATTATTCTTAGTTTGAACTGGTTTGTCGTTTATGTTGATGCTGTTTTAGAGATTAAAAGCAGCTGGATGAAAGTTATTGTAGATGTTTAGATCCACATAGTTCAAGTGGTGATAACTACGGACCCAGAGTCTTGACGTCTGACCCAGCCTGATCACCGTGCGACATTGCCTCCCTTGGACTCGATTCCAAGGTCGCGATCCTAATGATAACTCTTGAAAAAGGTCCTGACCAGACTAGTCAGGGAAGAAGCGCGAAAAAGAAGTGTATAAAGAAGCTTTAAAAACCTATGCCCATGCAGGAAAAAATAAAATCCAAATAAAAACGACTTCTAAGAAAAACAAACAACCTATTGCTCAAACCAAATGAATCCATTATGGTGCTATAAATGTTACCGATTCAGGCATATGCAAATGAGGTGCGTTGAATGAAAGCAGCCGTGTTCGAATAGCCCAGATATGCACTTCTACAAAGAATGCAAAACTGTCTGTCCTCGTGTTTGGCGTTTACTTCCGTAAACGCCAAACGCGAGCAAAGATTGGACACCTCTCACTCTCATGTCCAGATAATACCTGTGTTTAAAACGTGAACTGCAGTTGCAGAAAAACCGCATAAATTATTGATAGAGAGGCCATAAATAATACAGAAATGATGTCTCAAAATACAATACGGACTATGGCTAGTGGCTAGAAAGTATCGTATAGCGATTCTTTCAGGGTAACTTGGGTCGATCCAAGTTTGCAACCCTGCAATTAGAGTGTCTCATGAGAGAAGCTGCAGCCTCGCCGGATATTCCAAGAGACAGCCAAGAGCCCTACATGATTGATGGGGCAATCCTGTTTATCCCGTTAGCGTGAAGAAGGGTACACCGTGATTTCGGAGCAGCGGCAATCCTGATAACTAAGCAAATTTGGATGTGGCAATAAAACATCTCTCATCAAACATCGTTGCAGCAGAACTGTGGACCTATTTGTTCCATTATTGATAAGGGCACATTCAATTTCTATAGAAGAATCACAGAATTTAGTTTTTTTTATTTCTCGAAAATTAAATAGCAGTAAAGGTAACGCCTCTTTCTCTCAAGGCATGCGAAATAAGAAAAATCAGGCTTACATATATTAATCTAAGGGAAACTTCTGTTACTTTCCCTCATTACAGAATATGGACAGTTTCTTTATAGTACTGGCCTCTGTACTGTCGTACCTCAAATCCACTGGGTACTAACTGCCGGTGACTGGAGCGCTAAACATGAATTTTAAGGTTCACCTCCTCCAGACGATCTTGGGGCCTCTGTAATGGAGTTTGTCCTAAAATCTGAATTAAATATGCTTAATGATCAGTCTCCCTGCCATTATTTAAAACAGTAAATGGGAAAAATTTGGATAGACGTCGCAGTCAGCTCCGACTCAACTAGTGACGCTACTTCCCCACTGCCAGCAATCACAACTACCTAATCTAGAGTTTGAGTAGACAGATATTTCGACAGCAGTGTCGAAAGTACGAACTGGATAAAAAGCAATCCGTCACTTCCAAAAGAATACGAATGCTCTGATTGACAAAATTCAGTTGGCAAATACCTCTACTGAACTTGAAGCTACGCTGATGACTTTTTGATCAAGTCCAAAGTAGAGCTCTGGCGAGAATATCCACCCACGAGATTAACAATACCATTCAGCCTTAAAAAGCCTACAAGGGACGATGTGGAAATCTACACAAACGGTTCAGATCTCGAGAGAAGCATTGATGCGGTCTTTGTGTTGTTGTTGTTTCAAATCCCCTTGGGGCAGGAAAGCCTACACCAAGTCCAAGAGACCTTGCCGCACGAGCAAATCGCTGATGTCGTCCTGCTCAGCCGACAGCTGTCTCAGGGAGACGCCTATACAATCCAGTAGGCGAGCGGGAGAGGCAGGGAAGGAACAGGCACACAAGGGGAAGGTCTTTTCTCCCTCTTTGAATTTCATGCATCGAAGATGCCCACTTCTGAATCTGGCCATGGCCGTTTGGATAGACCTAGATTTTTTACTCAGAAGTGACAGGCCTGGTTGTTCAGCGAAATACCACTGGTGAACAGCAGAAATTTTCCATGCCATGTTAGTTTTATGTTTGTAATAGGAATGAATTTCGGTTGGGCATAAATCAGTGGAAGTGGGTGTAGGGAGATCACAACCTTATTGTATTATGGTGTGCATATCCATGGAGAATGATACAAGTTGTGTGACCTTAACACAGTTTTCCAAAGGGAGTTGTTTGTTATAAAGAGGCCTGTCGAGTGGTGTGTGCAGTTCCGAAGGGGAACGAGAGTAGGTCCATTCGTACGGACAGTTGGTCTTCCCTCCATGCGTTGTCAAATCCTAAACACAGCCACTTTCTGGCAAAAGAAATAAAAAATTTATATCGAAAGGCTTCATCGTCTCAGACGGTTGAAATAAAATGGATCAAAGCGTACATGGACCATTACGGAAAGAGTTGGCCGATGATCATGCGAAACGTGCTACCTTAAGGGGTGAGGTTGATGAAAACCTTCCCATCCTCGAGATTTACACAGAGCCTCAGAGATTTAGTTCTCCGTGATTGGTAGACTCGATAGGACTCGTCTGACACTGGACGTCTAACCTTCCAGATAATTAATAAAGTCAGTAGGAGAGAGCTGTATGGCAACTATTATATCAATCCAGTAACGGCAGATTTCCGCACTACTTCGAGAGAGTTGGGATGAGTTCATTAAAGCGTTGTGACTGCGGCCGAGGGTATGGAGATGCATTCTATTATTTAACTATGAACTAATTCAAAATAATGAACTAATTCAAAATAATAGATGTAATTTACATTTCGATCGGGAAAATTTAAATACATTTATGTCGAGCACTAACATCCCATATTGAGCAACCTGCAAGAGAGATGTGAAAGCTCGTCGAGCAGATTTATTGGCATTGTATAAGTAAATTCATTTCCTCGCAGGAGATTTTCTCATTAGAGCCCCTTAGGAATAGTGGAGATCTTAGAGGGATTACCGTATGTCGTAACTGAGGTTGTTCTCTTTACGTATGTAAATTATTTTATTATTATGTGTATTATTCCTTGAAGTCACCATTATACCCTAAAATACACTTTATCGTGCATAGTGAGGGATAACGTTCCAGTCCTTTGTCCGTTTGTCCTCCCTTTCAACTATCAGATCTAGAGGATGAATTCCTGACAGTTGTTCTACGGCTTGTGTTGGGGTGGTGCGGTGGGCCCAGCATAATAGAAGTAGCTGCTATTTCTGAATTGAGAGCAGGGATCTTAAAATCACCATCCCAGCCTGCCGCTTCGTATGTGATTACTCTTTCTGTAATGGTCTTATGCCCAATTTTTGGCAACATAGACAAGATACCCTATTTAAGTGAAGTCATGCGTCTCATGTTGCTGCTTAGGATGCTAATTTGCGTCCTAAGATTCCTGACATGTGGCATCCAGGAAAGTCTGTTGTCGAGTATTAGCCCAAGTTATTTCAATTGGGGGAGATATTTTAGCGGCATCCCATGAAGTTTAACATTTGGGTTACGTCTAAGCTGTCTCCTGCATCCTATGAGTGAAGCTTTAGTTTCTTGTGCCGAAATCTGAAGCTTATGTGCCCTGGTCCATTGGGAGAATAAATCAAGACAGTACTGAGCTCTTATTTCGAGGTTGGTCCTGTCTGCCACAACTGGCATAAACCGTCCGCGTAGGCTATAATAATTCGAGCATATTCTACGCTCTCGGACTGATGAAATGCCGAGTTTGCCACTATATTTCACAGGGTTGGTTTTAAGCATGCCCCCTGTAAGCACCCACCAAAGATATTTTTGACAAAAATACCACTGCCTGATGTTACTCGTAAGCTTCGATCTTGAAGGCACGAGAGAAGGATGTTAATAATGGCTGCGGAACAGGCTATATTTTGCCGCAAATGTATTACTTTGGGCCGCCAAAGATAGTCAAGGCTCCCTTTATGTCAATGGCTACTGCCAGTGAGTGCAAGTCACTATCTTTGTTCCGTTGGATAGTGGATAAATGCTGTGCATTGCAGAAAAAATCTCCCAAATAAAATAATCCTTTTAACTTAATCAAATTCAGCAGTTACTACTCACTGCTTCGCAGAGTCCTAAGGGATCCTCGCGCACTTTTCTGCAGTTCCTCAGCTACTCTCCAAAAATAAAATAAATGAAAACTGAATGAAATTAAAGTATAAGAAGCAAACGTAGAATGAAAAAAACTTGATGTGGCCAGCACATGACCTCCCACCAATTCCATGTTGACAAAATGGCAACGAGCTTTAAGTAAACTGTAATTCCCAGTTGGTCAGGTCACATATAGGAATTTGCAAATTATGTTTATTGTTACGAAACATATTGAACCAAATGCATTAACTACCCCACCGAAGAATTATGCAGATATTCAGAATCGAATACATAAGCGTACGCGTTCGTGACTACGGAGTTGTGCTTGTGAAAGGGATATAAGAGACAGAGGGGCTTTCGGAGACTAGCGTACTCACACTCCTTCACGACATTTGCCGCGTTTCTCTCAAGAGTTGGGTAAATTTTATAAAGTATCAGGTAAAATGAGTAGTCACGAAGGTATGGATGACGGAATGAATGGGGAAATATGGGTAGAGGGAGGCAGATTAGTCACTAGCGCAGGTAAGCTACAAAGCTCAATATAATACCCATTATCGTCTGAAATTTCTGGAAAATGTTTTAGGGCATTGGATCCATATCGAGGAAATATGAACAAGGTCAATCAAGATCTACAAAGATGAATGTGTATCGTTATGTGGCACTTTCAGGGACACAGGACTATTACAGCTCTCACATGAGCTATTTGCTGCTACTGGAAGCCGTGTTTCACTGTCTACAGTTACCTAAGGTTTCATGGAAAGGTATGTATGCCAAAAGACTCTCTTGTCTTTTGTAAGAAGTAATAAAAGTTTCAAAAAAGATGTATTGAACAAACATATATACTATATATATGAATTAAACTGCATGCAGTGATTTACTTGCGAGAACGAAATTTTTTGTGCAACGTCAATAACGCTCTCAACAGTAGTGTAAAATATCTGTTGCAACGCAAATTGCTTTGATTTATTGGACTTTGGAAGATTCTATATGTGTGGCTAACTTTTGATAATATCACTTTCAGAACAAATGGAGACCTTGTGGTAAATTCCAAAGTTTTTAAAATAGGATCTCTTTTGACAAAAATTGGAAAACTGTTTACATATCTCCTTACTTTACACTCCCTTACTACCTATACGTTTTTAATATATGTAATACTAACCTTATATATATTTAATTTGAGAGGCATAGGGTAAGGGTAAGTATAGGATAGGGATATGTTTTTTTCTAAAAGTGGCTCGGCGTGTCAAAACGTTTGAGAACCGCTGATCTAACTATTCCTCTTTCCTTCAAATTAACAATTATAAGGTATTTGATCCCTCATTTCTGCACGCCTCCGTGGTGTTATGGTTAACACGCTCGGCGCGTATTCGATAGGTCCAGGTTCGAGACCCGGTGAGGGCACTGCGGATTTTTTCAGTTTTCTGGCATCGAAAAATTGTAAAAAATTCTACAGTGATGCCCGAACTAAAAGGTGGGGGTTGATGATTCTTCACCTCCAGGATTTGGCGAATGGGCCCTCTAATTCCCAGTCGCCCTTTAAAAGGGGAAATATATAAGGCATTTTCTCCCTGATTTCTGCATGCCTTCTTGGTGTAATGGTTAGCACACTCAGTATGAGTTAGAGCCTGTTCGAGAGGTCCAGGTTCGAGTCCCGCTGAGAGAATTGCTCGTGTTTCGTGTTTCAAAAATGTACTGTACACTGTCAATAACGTTTTTTACATTTTTCTCAAAACAGAACTGTGTATTCATGTCTGCAATTCATTTCATTGACCTCATGCACTGCTTTAAAAAAACCATTTGATTTACAATATTGAATTACCTAGTAGCTAGTTTCCACTTCTAGAAGCGTCACCAATGAATACAAAAGTCTTTGTGACAATGTTGTTAAACCATTGTAAGGTTTCTTTTTAATTTTTGACTAGTGGTTTAAAATTTAAGTATGAGCTTTTCTCTATAATTTAATTTTTGTGTATGCCTTATTTTCTTTATTTTTCATTATGCAAGAAGAAGAATCGCGTGAGATATTATTGGTTCTTATGCTCTGGATTCAACGTTAGTTACCAGTTTATGGAGAAATGAATCTTGCTTAGCCAATTTTCTAGTTAGAAAGGCGACAGAAAAGAGTTAGATATAGCTCCCTTCAGAATACCAATATCATGCTCAATTTGTAAATTGTCACACGACTACTGTGATATTGTAAGCTTTTCTGGAAATACTGCAGAAGCTTTAAGTTGTATAATCCCAGGCTTTGTTTGCCGATAAACTATAGTTACATTACAGCCGTTCCTTTACGTTTATTTTAAGAGTTATTATGAGTTAGAGCAAAGTTTTGCTGAGGCAAAACTCTGCCTTTGACGGAGAAAATATATCCAAATGACAGCAAAGTGAAATGTGGAATTTTTAATGCAATTTCTTATCTCAAAGAAAAATAGGTAATTGTATATGTGTTCCGTGAGTCTATTTGACTATACTACACTGGTGACTGTGCATTGCAATAATATCTATAAGGTATTTTATCACTCCATTCTGCATGCCTTTGTGGTGTAACGTAATACACTCGCCGCGAATTCGAGAGGTCCAGGTTCGACTCTCAGCGAAAGCATTGCAGAATTTTCACATCTCCTGCTTCTCAAAAAGATCCTCATGTCTCTACATATCTCTTAGAATGCTGTTAATTTAATAGGCAAGCTACACCCTTTGTTACTCATAGCAAAGCATATCATGTAAAACAGAAGTTTTGTCATACTGTGCAAGATCCGCGGCTCAGCAAGCCTCGGTGTTCGTAAAGCAACAGTATCCTGCACGCCCTGGGTCTCCAACCCATGGGGGGCCAGATTAAATAATTCCTCACTCACACCACGAAGGGAATGGAATCTATGAAACTGGAGTTAAATTAGTTTTTTTTTTTTTTTTTTTTTTTTTTTTTTTTTTTTTTTTTTTTTTTTTTTTTTTTCATCTTCAAGAGAATGTTATTCATCTACTATGTACAATATTCTACAGCTTATGCTTATCGTTCGTTTTATATTGCTCTAATTTTTTATCTCACTCCCACAGATTAAGGAACCTCAGGTTCGTGCATTTCATACCGCCAGAAAAGGGCTATTGGAATATACACTCACTTCCAAAAGTTAAGCATGAAGATGTAAAATGCAAAAAAATCAACAAATACTGCTTTGATTGACACAAAATTCGGCAGGAAAGCAGCATATGTATTTATGCATAAAATAAAATCAATAATTATATACAAAAAGGAAAGCAATATTAAATTTTTGTAAGTTACCAGATAATGATATACTGGAGACTTAAACAAAATTGTGTATAAAGTGAAAATAAACAGCATAAAATGAAAAAAAGGACATTAGTAGCGCATATGATCCCCCCTCATCTGTATACAAAGTTTACACCTTGCGACCATCCTTTCAATTAGGTGGTCAACCACCGCAGAATCAAGCAATCGCCATTCTTCTTGTAGAGCAGTTTCAAGCTCAATAAGAGTGGCTGGAGGTGGGAAACGTGAAGATACAGCACGGCCGAGAGCGTCCCAAAGATTTTCAATGGGATTAAGATCGGGCGAATATGCTGGCCATGCCATGCGCGCAATCCCTTCACTCTCCAGGTAGTCAACGACGATGTCAGCTCTATGCGGACGTGCGTTATCGTCCATTAAAACAAAAGTAGGGCCAACTGCTGCAGCGTACAATCTGACAATGGGTTCTAGGACTTCATCTCGATACCGGACAGCCGTCAAAGAACCCCGTTTAAAGATGTGCAGGTCGGTGCGGTATCCTAATGAAATCCCTGCCCACATACTTCTGCCTCGGAATGCGTGATGTTCAGTAATGTTTTGGGACTGATTGAGTGTTCGTTGTTCACTCCATATCCTTACACGCTTGTCATCTGGCTCCAGAGCAAATCTTGACTCATCAGTAAACATGACATTGCCCCAGTCAGACACATTCCAATTGACATGTTCCCGACACCCCTGTCATCGTGCCACTCTTAATTGGACGGATAGAGGAACACAACCCGAGGTACCCGCGCGAACAGTCCACTCATATGTAATCTTCGGCGTACGGTAGCTTCAGATATCGCCTTACCAATGGACACTGTAACCATAGATGTTACACAAGTGGAGATCGTTCTGCGATTTCGCTTGGCTACAATAGCAATACATCGATCTTCCGCGGGGGTTTTAACCCTTGGGCGACCGCTACGGGCCTTCGGACAACTGTCTGTGTGGTTTGGAATTATTTACATAAACGTGAAATTACAGAATGATGAACGCCGAAGAAAAGAGCAACATCTGTGATCGACTGTCCCGCTTCAATGCGCCCCACAGCACGCCAGCGCTCAGAATCTTCCATGCGTCTTCTGAAAGTCATAGAAACACGTATGTCTTGAAAACAAATTGTACGAAAGTTTTAAACACCTTCTATCAGCACTTACAATCAACTTCTGTAACCCTTCATAAAGCTAGCTTCTTATAAGACTGCCTTTTTTGCATATTTCTTGACATGAAAGCGCGATTGGCTGTTACCTAACATATTTGCATACTTTCATCTACCTCTGCAGCGAATTGCATCCTCTTCAATTCTGATTGGCTTCCGGAAATTAGCATTTTCCTCTCCGTGCTTAACTTTTCAAAGTGAGTGTATATATCAGCCAGTACAATAAACGACTTCTAGGGGGATACAAAAAACAAGTTAAAACAAATTAGTCTTCATTAAGTTTACATCTTTCTTTCTTTTTGTCTAAATGCCGAATCATAACACGGTATCCCTGAATCTTTCCAACAAATATATACATATTTTGACCTTAAAGAGCAATAGAAGCTCATGAGGTTTTTCTAACAAATTCTATGCGAAAGTAAAATTAATCTTAAGATCACACAGATTTGTAAAATAGACGCTAGTAGCTTTCGAGCAGCCGTTTCTTCCACTCTGATTATTTTGGTATAAGCTTGCAGTATTTGATTTTCCTATTCGGTTAAATTTTATGAGCTTGTAGTCTGGTTCGCAGAGATTATAATTCAATTTTAACTTGCCACTTTGTTGTATAAAAGCAGAAATTCTAATGCCTGAGGTATTGGTAAGCATTTGATGTCTATTTTAATGCAAATAGTTTCGATTTGCTTCTTTGTTTATATTTCCTACACACTATCTTTACCTATATTATAATCTGCACATTATTCTGTTTTCTAGTTGTTTCCCTTGTCCAAGCATGACAAAGGTAATAGCGATGTGAGTCTTGTAATTTACAATCTGTTTATGTCAAAATGTAAAAAAAAGAAAATATTAATGGTCTTGGGGATACTAAAATAAATTTGGAAATAAAAGTTAATTGTTGTTAAGAATGGGATGATTCACTTTATTTTTTTTTACATATTTATGTTTTAATTATTTTCCTCGTACTTTAGCTGTCTTCTGCTGATTAAAAGACATAGGCAATAAATATTTGTGTCTTGTAGAAAATATTATACAATTCTAAAGATTTATAAATTGTAAGGCATATCCTAATTTTATAAAAGTTGTTTTACGTATATGCAACCTTTCCTATCTCTTCTAGCTTCAGCTTAGAATTCTTTGTCAGAGTGAGTTTTTAGAATCACGTTAAATGCAAATGAGAAGTAGAAAGTAAGTCAGACTGACTTCGAGAGAAAGAGTTAGGATTCTTGAATAGTTTGCCTTTTGATTACGTCTCTCTAGCTGTTACTATGCTCTGCCGTATTACGTGCCTTTTGATAGCTTCGCTAGCTAATTTAATATTGCTGGCCAACTAGTTTAGAATTTGTGTTAGCTTCGGCTAATTCTCTTTAGTTAGTCTTAATTCTTATTTCTTACATTTTTAAGCACAAGTGGAGGTTTTGTTGCACGCGCTGAGAAAGGGGCCATCTGTGAATCTTTATTTTGAGCAATAAAGGGTAATTAACCCTTCTTGAGTTTACGTTTGCGTTCAGCGACTTAAGCGATTATTCGCTTAGTAGCTCGCTTGGTTCTCCAGCACTTAGTTGTTGGAATACAAGTGAGGAACATTACAAAATATTAAATAAGAGTGAATTTTCTTTCCTAATGGCTGATTAACATCTAATAAAGCATCGCTTTCTGAATAAGTTATCTGGATAAATCATTTAATTTATACTTACAAACTGATTTAGAAGAGAGTTATGATAATAATACTAGATCTTTCCTATATAAGGTTTCGTTTAGTTTATTAATCAGTTATTTTATGTTAATGTGCTTTTCTGTTCTTTTTGTTTCCTATTTTCGTGCCAGAACATAAATTTCTAGCTCGCGCGTATTCAAATGAGGTGGAAAAGAGGTAAAATTTAAAGGAAGGTTTTAGAATGTAGATAAGTGAGTGTTCCGCGTGCTGAAGGCCACGTTGCTATTTTGATTCTCTTAAGAATAGTATTCTGTGGAGTTGCGGTATTTTCGCTGTTAGGCTTGTCAAGCCAACGTTATGTCAGAGCCAACTTGCGCGCTTTTCTATCTGTGTAGCCGTTAAGCTAACTTACATTTACTTAGTTAAGTCAAATCCCTTATTTTTGATTTAAGCCATAAATACTGGTTATACTGTTAACCCGAGTGGGGCCTTCTGTTAAACATTGGGATAAATAAAAAGAACCTTTACACACTTTCTCAGTCTTTGTGGTACTTTACAAGAAGCAGTGATAATTCATTTAAGTTCTTAGTTTCGTACATTTGATGTTACCAAAAGAAACGAGCCTTTATACCTATTAAACTAGTATTTTTGCATATTTCGATTTTATGATTCTAAAGCATAGTGTTTATTTATTTTTATAACAAAATTAATTCTTACTTGTCATTCCCCTTCCTTAACAACAGGTATAATCTTAGAATGGATATCAATGTAGATATAAAATGAGAACTTTTAAGCGTTTTCAATTAATTAGAATTTAAATTAAAGTAACAATTTCTATGCAAACAATATATTTAAACTAAAATTATTACAGATTGATAAAAAGTTTATACAGAGTTAATTTGAATTCTAATAGTCAAAAACATGATTTCGAGCATATACAATTGTTTCTAGTTGCACAATGTGCCTTTTTTTCTTCCTTGCAACAAAGGCAAGTAAAATGGTCGTAAATTATCAGCTTTGAAGAAAAATAACAAAGCTAAAACTTTACTGAAGAAGTTCATGTTGCTGAAGAATATCATGATTATTTTGTGTTCATTATTATCACACAGTTCTTTTCCTAAAATGTTATTCACTGCAGCTATCTTACTGTTTTGAATACTTAATTTACTTGACAGACGCGTTTTCCATTTCATTATGGTACAGCATAATCCAAAACGTTTTTCTGATATTGCTTTCCAATTCGAGGTGTGTCTAGGTTAATTTGTAGCATCGCTAGCCCTAGTGTTATGTAAAAGTTGAAAATGAATGCGAATTACTCCTTTGAATCAATTCCCATAGAATTCATATATAACAGAAAGACAGCATGATAATACATTACACATGACGGAGATTTTAGATTTTTAACAAAATAGTTTAGTAACCTGACATCATATGATATCATAATTTTGCCTTAAACTGATTCCCAGGCTATCATAATTCTGTCTTAATCCTAATTGTAACCTTCATCCTCATTCATTAGTAACTCCTTCTGATTTTAATTAAATAGGGAGTTATTATTTTTGTGTGGTGTCTGGAGTAAGAAAGGTTTTCTGAAATAATTTTCCTTAGCAGGCTGAGTAGTTATTTGACATATAATATCGTATGTAATGAAATGGAAGTTCCTTAAGTGACTTAGGAAACAACTGTGAAACTGCCGACACTTTAACCTTTATCTTATCTGCGGCACTTGACTGTAAATATCATATCGAAACTAGCGTTTCTTTTGTGTATATTTTGAGAAACGTTTCTATTTCCCTTTGGTCTTTGCTCTCCTGTATAAGAAAATTGTATTTCTTGATAAAGGAAAGAGAATGAGACTTCTTTACACAGAAATTTTTCACTTAACCATTAAATGTAATTAATTACTGAAATTTCATAATTTCACAGCATTTCCGCAGCCTCATATTCGTTGATTTTCCTTTTAATCTTCAGCCAAATGCAATTATTATATTTTCATTTTAAAGAAGTTATGGAAATTCACATCAGATGAGGCTATAATATCTGTTTAAAATCTTGTTAATTTAACAGGCTGTCTATACACCTTAACGTATTCTTGTTACTCATGACAAAGCGTATCATGTGAAACTTACTTACCACTAGCTGAGTTGATGTACCGCCTGTTATATGACTATCAATATTTGTGCTCAATTGGTGGAGCATTCTATTGTCGCTAAGCATAGCCAAAAATCTCTCTAGAATATTAAAATTTGTAGCGGAATTTATAAAGTTGCTTCGAAAGATGAGTATTTGTGACTTGTGGTTATTAAAGAGACTCTGTCTAGTTTTTGACTGTTCGGAATGAGGATTTTGGCAATGTTTTATGCATTGTGATTCTGAGTTTGCAGAGAATGTTTATTCTAGAAGTCAGTGGTAACTTGGATATAAGAAGTTATTCTGATGCATTATAATGAACAATATTAACTGGGTATATTCATGTACATCATATGTGCTGTTCACATATTTGCAGAGTTCCTGTGTAATATTTGCTTCTCACATTCATAGTAGTCACTTGTGTTATTCATTTGTTTACGGTTTGCTTACTTATGTACAGTTTGCCTGATAACTGAAGGTGGCGCTGAGAAATACAGATCAGTGTGTAGAATTGGAAATTCATGTGTTGACTGAAAAGCATCTGCGGGTCACTTATACACAGAAGCACCATTTTATATCTGCTTGGAATTTTGTACCAGTTACTGGTACGGAATACTTGAAGATGGGACTAGAAAGTATTAAGTTCATTATACCACCACTCAGCCGCTAGATCTGTGCTGAGAGTTTTGTTTTCTTTTATATATATAAATTAGATTGCTTTAAATTTGTGAAACTGAAGTCTTTTAGATTTAGAGATTTAATTTTTTTTATTTATAATGTATAGACAATTGCTTATTAATGAAATTAAGTTTTAATTAGCCCCATTCACACAAATCTTCATGAGGAACTGATTTGGGTTAGGGGAAAGAGGTGGTTTAAAAAAAGTTTCTTCCTCAGCACACGTTTAGAAGGGTTCTGTCTTAGAATACCTTCTTTATACGAGACCACCAGCGGCCGAGCGGTAAAGACGCTGAACACTGGTAGTTCGGTCCGAGGTTCGAATCCTACGAACGGACTGGCTGCATGGGCGTTTTCGTGGTTTTCCCCATATGTAACGTGTATACGAGCCAGTTCCCCTTAAAAAGTCCTCCACGAAGGCATCCCTCCCTTTAGGCAGATAGCCCTCGTGTGCTTTGCCATAATTGAATAACCTAACATTCTTTATACTTTGTTTGGCGGATTTCTAAGGATGGCTAAAGGACAGGGGTGGTTTCCCATTTCTTAGGATTCAATAACTTTTCTGAAACTCTTTTCGTTACTTTTGTTGGAAATTCCGAGTATGAAAGGCAAAATCTTTCCAAAGGTTTCAATCAAATAATTTAACGACAATTTCTCTGTTCTAGTTGCCCATTTTATAGGAGGCTCGTATTAATATCGCATTTACCATCAATCACCTTAGAAACGCCCTCCACCACAGACAAAAATATTATCTGAAACAGAGAGTAGCCTTCCGACACATGGTATTGTGAGAGAGGATTCATTTGCTCTAACGCTTAAAAACTACATTAGTCCTTCATTGTGAGGTCATTGCCCAAAGTTTTCCAAAACTGACAAAACTGAATCTGAAAGTAACAGCTGATTTCGTATAATTCGATTGAAGTGTTAATCTATTCTTATTTTTAACATATATGAGCACCATTTTTGCTTTACTCTTCTTCTCTTGTAGTCCCTTTCTAATTCCATAACTTGGCTTTTATTGTAGGTTGAGGTAGTTTCAAAATATTTTCATTTACAATTTATTCAGAAGGAAAATCGGCTACGTTAGTACAAAAATTTTGGAATTCAAAAATTGTATGATATATATCTGCTGTTCTGCCTTTTTCTACCGGAATATGTAACTGAGAGAAGATTTGAATAGTGAATAGACTGCAAATTTTAAGCTAAAAGAAGAATTCTTGGCATCACCGGTGAATTTTAAGCCAAATTCTGTGTTTGCACTGCACACGAGCAGATAATTCTTTGAACTGATGAGTTCCTTTCATTGGCAAGTAAAATTCATTTTTCAATTCATCCGTACGTTAGGTAATTAGTTCGAAAAATTCACGGAGCTAGGTACAAGGATAGATTCTTAATTTGTGAATTGTACATAATCTGAATTGTTTCCTGTTATTTGTTATTCTCGCGAAAAACAGAAGTAATTATGAGTAAATTTTATTCTCTACTTCAAACTGAAATCAGCAGTATTTTTGCTTATTTTATTCTTCTTCTGTGCTCTTTCATCATTCCGAGATTGTAATAGATGTCGAGAAGAAAATAAGTCTGTGAGGCTTAAAGTTATGCAAGCGCAGTTGATTAAGACAATTTTAGTTTAACCTTATATTATGTGCTAAAACGAATAGGCTAAGTGTTTCATGTAAGAAGTTAAGGTACCCAATACACCGAAATGTTTTTTTTAAATTACACATTCTACTTTGCATAAGTTGCATATTATTTATGTGTGAAGAACTGTTATACTGTTATTCATATATCTACATATAAATAGTATATATGCCATGTACATGTATGCATATGTGTACGTATAGTGGACCTCGCTATCTCAACCCCTGGATAAGTCGACATTCCCGATAACCCTATTTTCTTAACTTTTTCTCGTCCTAATATACTGTGCTATGGGAAGCACCTTTTTCATTCGTCAAAGCGAAAAATTATACCTGCTTAAGAAATTTCTTTCTTCTTTTAACAGTATCTCCTTTACCCAACTTTTTCTAATAAAAGAAAGTGATTAGCATTTGCTTAAAAATGGAACTTCAGACTTTGAGAAGTATCTAACATTGGTTATATCATGAACAGTAAGCAGAGAAGACACTTTGATCGTAGTATAGCCTCCTATGCAAACACTTCTGGAGAACAAGAAAATTTAGAAAATGGACTAATATTCCGACCTACAGAGAAGCTTTACAAGCCATGTATAAAATGTGTTTATTTTTCCAAGATGAAGTTGATACAGAAATAGCTTTTAAGGAGCATTTATTCTCGATGGAAGTACACTAATGAACTAGAATTGAGCATATAAAATCAGTCTTTATCGTAAGCAAGTTATACCGTACTGACTACTTTTCGCTATGTTACTTAATGCAAAAAGTAAAATCCTGTATTTCTTTTTTTTTTTTTTTTTTTTTTTGCACTGAAGCAAAATATAAAGCAAATCATTTATAGTATGCTTTCGAAATCTAAATAAATTTATTAGAATTTATTCTTGTTTCAAATTTATTTTGCTCCATTAACTTGACATCCGTATACCATAAATAAGTTACTTGCCCTATAACGTGTCGATTTATTGAGGTATCACTTTCTAAAGACACTAGGTTACTTTGAAGCAGAAATCATGAAAAATGAGCAATGCCCTCGCCGGGACTCGAACCTCGGACCTCTCGAATACGCACCGAGTGTGCTGGCCATTACACCACGAAGGCATGCTAAGAAGGCAGGAGAAATACCTAATAACTTTATTAAGAATCGTCGTGTAATAAGTGTCTCAGATTTCTTACTCATTGCAAATGTTATTTTTTAGACCTTCTGACGTATTAAAGCTGTGACGCTAGTATTCTGGGCTAGCATATGCTGCTACTAGACCTATTTGAAAGTCTGTTAGCGATTGTTGCTAAGACTGGAATGTGAATACAACAGAAGAAGGGAGTAAAAGACCCTTTTAACCGCACTGAACGTTTTACAGACGACACAGTCTTCGTGCTTACAAATCCACCATTCACTTGTGACGATAAAAGTGAAGATAATGGTAAACTAAACTAAATTTAAATATAAGCTAGAAGCACAAGAATACACAAATTAATTTAACCTAGAAGGCTGACTCAGAAATCTACACCGGCGTGATATTAAACTTCGGGAGCAAGAATGCGAAGCCTAGATTCAGAATTCAAACAGCTGGTAGAAACAACAACATGCGCACTAAATAGCGAGGGAAACACCCTCTAACTAATAATTTTGGCTACTTCAGTTTAAATAAACTCTCGTTCCTTCGGAGAAAACGTAAAAGAAACAAGAAGTGACACAAAACGCTAACAAATTAAAATAACTATTAATAAAAGTAATATACCCCACACAAAGTTTTGAAGCTTATATTAATAATATGTACGTTGACGTGCAATTGCCTTTTTATCAGGTGTAGATTTCTGTTATGGAAGTAAATTAAGTTTTGTGGTTATACTCCATTCACTATGTGCACAGTACTCCTTTCACGCGGTACTTCTTATGCTTTTTTTAAATATAAAATTGTTTTCCTTCACAATCTTAATGTTTAACATACCTGTTTTTGATGATCCAGTAATCTTTTCCATTTTCTGTTCCATAGCCAACAATTAAAACACCGTGATTTATTAGCTTTGGGCTACTACATAAATTCCACTTCTGTAAAATGAAAAGTAAAACGCTTAATGAACGATATGCATTTGCTTTGAAATATACTGCTTGAAGATTTACATTATCATAAGATATTGCGATAAAATAGTGTAAAATTCAAGGGGAATATAATTTGCTGAGAAAAAGTAAAGGAAATATATTTAATAATAACTGAATGAGCTTGTTCAATTTCATTGCACGCATGCTTAAAAAGAAATGTGTTTAAATATTAATAAAATATAGAATAATTTAAAGGTCTGGATATAACTTGCTGCTTTACAAGAATCAGAATTGTACATTATTGCAGGAATCGGAATTAAACATCGAGTATAGGTGAGGTATAGAAAGTACTATATTTTCAGATGCATGAGCATCACGGCGGTATATTGATTCGCGCCAGAAATTCTTAATTGGGTGCAACATATAATATGTAGGTTTTAAATGAATTCTCTAAAATTAGAGTGATGCAGTTATTTATTATACCTTTATTTGTTAAGAAGTTAATGTCTCATGTTTCCGTTTCATTAAATTATCAACAGCCTGTTATTTCTTCATTCCAGTGATCCAGAAGGGCATTGATTGTTCAAAACAAGCTCATATCGTCCTTATGAATGGTTCGAGAAGCTCCAAACCGTGGTAATGGACTCAACAAAACTTTCGGTAGGATTTACATATAATGAATTTAAATTACACCAATACCTATGATTTTGCTTGTGAACTTCCCATTTTACAAGGATTACAGCTTCACTACTGAACTAGGTTAGTTAATTGATATGGCGAATCCCAAGAACAATGTGCCTTAGCTCTTGAATGATTTTGTGGAGGATATTCTGCCTTTATGGGAGACCTTTCTAACGGAAACTGGTTTACACTCACATTACAATGGAGAAAAATCA
This sequence comes from Stegodyphus mimosarum, assembly GCA_000611955.2. Taxonomy (NCBI): domain Eukaryota; kingdom Metazoa; phylum Arthropoda; class Arachnida; order Araneae; family Eresidae; genus Stegodyphus; species Stegodyphus mimosarum. The sequence goes on along the minus strand of KK121597.1, from coordinate 553,428 downwards.
CTAAAATACGTCATACATCGAGATTATTTCACCGAAGCATAACACGAGACCCATGTTCCACTGTCTCATTATCGAACAGGATTCTTCCTGCAACCATGGGATTCATTTTCTTGCAGAGTCCGTATTGCGAACAATAACAGTTTTGGGGGAGGCGGTCATCTTCATTTAACTTTCTAATTAGCTGAACCTTAAACGGGTGCCATTTGGAACGCCTTTACAATCGAAATTCTTCGGTTGCACTTTCCCAAAGTTACTTGACGCGGTACTGCATTGGGTACCCATCACAAAAGTAGCTACAACTTCAGTGCTGTTGCCTCCTTTGTTATAGTTTACTTAAATTCTTCCAATAACTTTGATACTGCAGTGAGAATAATGTTACTTTCGAAAAGTGAAGGCTATTAAATTCTTGAGCAGTATCCTCGGAACTTCTTCCTGTCTCAAGAACAAGCTCATTTCGTTTTTGGACCATCAGCAGTGTGCAATGTCACACGAAAGACAGAAATACCAGCTCATTAACAATCATTAAAGCAGTTTTAGAAATTAATACTTCCTTGGCATCCTTCCTTCACAACGCCATGCAAAGCGTATCTAAAGAGCGAAGCTAACCCGGAGATATCTCAGTACTCCGAATCACGCTGGACTAACAAATAACAATAAATGAGAGCAGATGCTCTGTCTGGTCTTATATAGTTTTCACCAGGCAGCCGAGAAATGTCTAGTACTTCTCGAAATTACTGGAAGGCATATGAAGGCCGGGTACTGTTACAGCTGCATGTGAAATCAATTACAGTACCTCTTACGTACGCTATAGTGGTTAGGGGAGCCTACTACTGTATCAAAGGGACCGGGTTCGAATCTCGGAGAAAGCAAGGATGTTCGTAAATGTATAGTGTCTTTGCAGCATGGGAGCACTCTATGGCGAGCCGAAAGCCCTCTCGTGTGGTGTGGTGGTAGAGAAGAGGGGTGGAACATCCTCGGACTCCCCCCGGGGTGCTCTCTTCCAAAACTGGAGTGGAAGTAGAAATCCAACCTCTTTGAGGCTCTGGCAACCATTCGTCCATGAAATTCATGGGCATATCAACAGCAACCTATTACGGTGATAAAGGAACCAGACAATGTCGCCAAATGGTGGCCAAGTTTAGCGACTTTTGGCTATTTCTAACCAAATTTGGCGACAAAAATTAGATGCCAAAGACGTTGCCAGCTTGGCGATACCTCGCCAAATTAGCGAGATAGCCATTTACTCAATGTTACTTGCCCTGTATTCTTATTTTTCTGGCAGAGCAACATCTGCATTTTCATGTTACATTATGAACAAAAACACAACAATTTCACTGATGATTTCACCTTCGAAAAATTCGTAATGATATTATTTAGCAGTAGAAGTATATAGTTGGGATTCTTACATTCTAAATATTATCAAAATTGTATTCTATCAAATATATTATTCAAAACCCTATTCAGAAAAACACTGCTACAAAATTTCTATTATTGCATCAAATTACATCATACCAAACGTATTGTATTATACCAAAAATGCATTGTACCACTGTATTATATCGAAATTGAACAGCTGGAAAAGCGTATATATTTTATATGTAACTGTATGTATTTACAAAATGTATAACAAGCATTCGAGCAAACTACTATAGTATTATAAACTACGACTAAACTGTTGTATCAAAATTGTTAATATTGTATCCAAACTATACTAGTTGCATCCTATCAAAATTGAATTGTACAGTAACTGTAAGTATTTTACTGAATATTTCTTAAACTGTAATAGGGGTCCTCAACCAGAGGGAAGACTTTCCTGCGAAGGGTTTTATAGCTTCAGCGGGAAAGTGGTTGGTCTTTTATTTATCTGTTAATCATTTTATAAGCAAGTTTTATGTTATGAATATAAAAAATTACTTTTATTCAAATTTTAGTATTTATCAGTATAAAACAAATTTAAAATAATCTAAATTGAAATAAATGTATGCATATGTATTTTTCGAGTTTTGGAAAGAAGGGTAAATGATCGTTAGGCAACAATGAAAGGGGTGCAAGGGCCAAAAAAGGATAAGAACTGCTGGACTATGATTAATATGTTTAACAAAATCCTTTATCATTGTATAACCATGTATGTAAATATTTCACTGTACAACAACCATATATAATCATTGTCAGCTGCCATGAAATGGAGCTTGTTTCTCTTGGATAACGGCATATGAAGTTATCTCTTATTCGCAAGCTTTGTGATCGTAAACATTTAGACTTATTCAGCCATAGGAAGGGGCTTTCTTTCTCTCATGTATGATCTTAATCATACATAATACTGTTATACAAATCTCTGTTAAAAGGCTCTTAAAAGTATTCCTATATGCACTTTACCATGAGGGAAAAGTTTGAACAAGTTTCAAGAAGCTGTCAAAAGTTGTCGAAGAATTAATTGCCTGGCTGTTTCAGGGAAAGCATTCTAATTCTATCTGCAAGAAAAGAAAGGAAGCACCACGAAAAACACACGTACTGAATTCATTCCTGGGAATCGAGACCGAGATGAACTACCAGTGTTCAATGGTCTTAACCATTCTGCGACTAATAAGCAAATGTTTATTAAATGAGAAATAAAAACTGTATAAACTCTAACAGTAAAACTAATAGCTTGCCCAATTGTTTTTGAACAGAAACTTTCAGCGTATTATGAAACGACAGTAGATCATTTTTTGAGTGATACAATATCTCGCTTTACCGTTCTTAAAATTCTACTAGTGATCGAGCGGTTAAGACCACTGAATGCTCGTAATCTGAGCCGGCTTTGAACCCAGGCAAACAGGTTGGCTGTATGGTTGGTTTTCGTGATGTTCTCCACCTGCAATGAGAATAGGAACTTGTTTCCCCTAGAAAGTCCTCTACGAAGGCATCCCTCCCCTTAGGCAAATAGCCTTGCATGATATGTCATAATCAAGTAATGTAACCTCACCGTTCTTAAATTAAAACACACTGTAAGAGAGTCTTCGCTCTTCTCATATCATCCTTTATGAAGTTAAGATGGAGGCGGTTATCTCTCTTACTTCTTTCGCCAACTATAATGTTTTAAAATATGTATAGCACGTGCGTTTGTGCTTACTGAATAGCGAGTGCAGCCGCTTTAGCGTTTAGATTCAATTACACTAATGTTTACCACATGTTTATTATTGATCTTTATATGAATTCAACCTTAACAGAGATGCGCTAAGAAAATCCATTTGTGCTTATTACGTGGCATCTTAACATGAAGCAACTAGCATCCTCAACTTCATCTACTCCACGCCTAAATTTATTATATATATATATATATAAGTTTAAATGTTATATAATATAATACATATATTATATAACAACACACATTATGTGTGTGTGGATGTGTAATGATGAGATTATCGTCCCGGAAAAAGTAGATCAAATGTTTAGTTTAAGGAAAAACTGTTGTAATTTGTAGAACATTGAAGATTTTGGTAAAGTACGGTGTTAAAACAGTAAATTAATCATTGCTGATTCCGTGAAAAAAAGGCTGACTTTTCAAAGCATGTTAGCCTTTTTTGATACAGTCATCAACAATTCAGGAAATCTGAATCGTTTTTCATCTTCCCAGACTACGTCAGTTAAGAATTTTATTTGATTTATTGTTATTAGAATTTTATTTGATTTAACATAATATCTGAATTAAATTTTAATTCAGTTTAAGTCTCAAGTTGACTAGAAAAATACCGAGATACGATTCTGAACCCTAAGAAAAATTCTGTAAAAATATTAGTAGAACACCTGAATTTATTTGGAAATATTGTTTGCAATAAATCAAAAATGCCTAAAAAACAAGAATGTGTACTCAAAAGCTTCTTTTAAATAAAAGAAAATTTAGTATTTAAAATTTCGTCCATGAAAAATGTACAAAAGAGTCAAAAATCTGAATAATTACTAAATATTTAGCAAATCCCTAATTAAAATACATGACTACCATTTGCTTTGTGTTAGCCATTTTGTGTGAAATCTTTTAGAGGAATCAGTGGCTTGTTATTGTTATAAGAGGTGAAACTTTTGTGTTGATATAGTAAAGCTTTTTAAAAATGCAAACGGACGAGGAAAACTCTAATTGATGTATTAAATTTTAATGCACTATTTGTGTATGCAGACTGGCGAGAAAATTCTTAAAAATGTGAAAACCAAAGTTATACTAAAGTATTTTTTAATTATTATTTCTGACAAAAAGTCAAGGAAACAGAAAAAAGTAAAATAACAGTAAAACATTTTCACTCAGTATTAGCTATTATCGAGAATTTTGTGAAAATAAGACGGCTTGATATTAAAAGAATAGTTGTCAGGACTACTGTTTCTTCTAGTTGATTTTGCAAACCTAACTGAAAGTCCTGAGCCAGAACAGGGAGCTTACTCAAAGCTATGTTCGTGCGGATGTAGAAAATAAAGCAAAGATAAGAAGGGTTAAGTTTACCCTTTATTCACACAGCGTAGAGCTGTTTCCGCACCTCGAGATACAAAGACCAAGACTTTTGGTCGAGAACGTAGAAAAATAAGAAAATCAATTAACTAAATAAGAACTAAGATGCTTTACAGAGACTAGTAACGCGAAGATTGGCCCTTTACGTATGTAGTGAGCAGATTGCAAAGACTGTAATAAGTCTTTCAGTACCAGCGAGAACTAAATTCTGGTCTTAAAGGCAGACAACGAAAAATCACACGAGTGATAAGGCCGCAAAAAATCGCTCCTTCACTCCTTCTTGGCTAAAAGCCATGTCTTAAATACTTCTAAAGTTTGCAAACTCATTTGCATACACTAAATCTACTTGCGCTTATTCTGGCCGGAAATGGAAAATAAGGGAAGAAAGTAAAGATTTCAAATAAAGTAAACGTTAGTAAAACTTAAAATCCTTACATAGTATCCAGAAATTTTTTAATACAGGTATTAAAATTTATAGGAATTAAAACCTAAATTACAGTATTTAGAGATCTGAAATATTAATCTCCAATAATTTTACTTTCGTTTACTATTTTTCTCTTCCTTGAAGTTTTCGAGGAATAATTCTTCCCAACTTCAGACCCTCATTTTAACACTCAACAGACAGAAAAATCAGCATCTACAGACAAGTCAGCAATATTCTCTTTTCAAGAATTTTTCTCACCAGTTTGCATCCACAGATTATTCACTAGGATTTAGTACGCCAATTAGGTGTCCGCCGAAAACATCGCGCCAAAATCATCGCGGACGAAAACGTCGCGGAGAAAACAACGCAAGGCGAAAACGTCGTGGTACTACACATCGTGGGAGAAAACAAAGCAAAGAGAAAACATCGCAGTTCTAAAACATCGTAGTCGAAAATAATGCGGTTCAAAAACTTCGCAGTTTAAAAACGTCGTCGAAAATATCGTGGTAAAAAAAGTACTTACAAATCATCGCACACAATGCGTTTTGGGGTTTTAAAAGCTGTAAATGCATATTCACATAATGATTTGGGTGCGAAGGAAGAATAAAAGGATACTTTTACTTCTATATTTCATATTTTTGAATAAACTAATAATTTTTTTTGAAAAAGTAAGAAGGAAACTTACGTATTTAAAAATGGAAAAGGAGTAGAAAATTAATGCAACTTATAGCACTTAATAGAATTTTAAATTTACATATATAATTAACAAAGGTCATTAATAAATTAATCTTTTTTTATATACTGATAATTTTTCATGATAAATTACGGTTTAAAAGGTTTAGAAGAAGGAAGATAAATAACAGCACGAGGTTATCTCTATAAAAATTGCTTAGTTAATTATCAACTTATTTTCTTTCACGTTTGTTAATCTAATATTGTTTTAGTAAAAATAATATCTTGCTTCGTTTCCGTTTATTCTTAAGGTGTAGTTAACATTTTCATGTATAGCTTGTAATCAATTATTTGGATGTCAATTTGTTAGTTATGAAGAAAGTCAGTCACGTATGCCACTAAGGGATTTGAACTTATTGGATTATGCCAAAATGCGCTACGCCTATATGCTTAAGAGCAGAGATGCCTTTGTAAAGTACTTTCTCAGGAACTGGCACATATTTACGTTATACGTTAGGAACATCTCTAAAATCTCATGCAACCAGCTCGTTTCTCTAATGGAAATACCAGTGTTCAACGACTTTACCGCTCGGACACTGATCGGCAGTGAAAAAGGAAGTCAGTCATTGGAAGACTCAAATTTAAAAGTATATTCAAAAAACTTAAATGCAACCTTTTTTTTTTTTTTAGAAATAATATGTAATTTCAGTGAACTCTTCTCAGAAATACTGGTATCTCCCTAAGACGACTAGTGTTTTTGAGAACAGATGAACAAATCCACGCAAATTTAAAAAGATCTGGTGAAATCCTGAGTGGTAGATTTGAAGAGAATTATTTACATTTAACTTTACGTTTAGACATTTTATATAAGCACTTCGAAAGTTTTATTTAACTTTGTGGATAAATTTTATTCGAAATTTTTTTAGTTACTGATTGAATTTTTGTAACATACAGTGAAGCAGCTTCCTAGGACGAACACCTCTTAAGTGACCAGTATAGGTATGAAACTTTGGTATCAAATTTCATCCTTCTAAGATGGCCACCTTCATAGAAGAGTAAATCATTTTGAACCGTAAATGGTCGCCTTGAACATAGCGTTCCCATTTTTGGTATACTTATTTTCTTTAATAAACATTTAATTTTTTTTTATTCCTTTATATGAAAAGGTGGAATTATTTCTTGATCTTTCTTAATACATATATTGAAACATTTCGTACCATCGTTCCCTGGAAGAGACCAGTAGTCGGTTTAGGATGAATGACTTTTCTAGATCTTGTTAGGTAGGTATTTTATCATAAATGTTAAAATAAATAAAAATGATTGTAAAGGAAACTGGCTTATATTAGTAATTAGAACATAAAATATTGGCCAATGTTTTTTATTTCTTAGTTGGTTTGGTTTATTTAATTATGACAAAGCACTCAAAGGCTATCTGCATAATGTGAGAGATGCCTTCGCGGAGGACGTTTTAAGGGAAATCTGGCTCCTATACACGTTACACATGGGAAACGACGAAAGCGACCACGCAGCCAGTCCGATCACCAGGATTCGAATTCCAGACCGAACCAGTGTTTAGTGAACTTATGTTTCTTAAAATGATGCTTTTACTCGGTGTTTCCCAATTTTCAGAATATCTTAATTTCCGCATGCCGGAAATGAATAGCAAGATTATTTTAATATTCTGAGTAAGATTTTATCTTGTGGCGAGGCTCTTTCCACGGAACTTTTTAACAAGTAATTTTGAAGCTATTACTTGTCAAGGAAAATTTTTAATTAAAATTTAATAAAATAAAACTTCATCCTACTGAGCTTAGAGTAGACAGTTTTCCAGAAGAAAACTGCACATATTGTACGTTATTATTATTTATGCGTTTTGCCCTACATTGAAAGAAGGGATGCCTTCGTGGAGACCTTTTTAAGGAAAACGGGCTCGTAATAACACGTTACACATGGGAGAAAGCCACGGAAAAGCCCATGGAGCTAGTCCGTTCGCGCGATTCGGACCTTGGACCGAAATAACAGTGTTCAGGGACTTTACCGCTCGACCGCTTGTGGGCGACATATTGTACATTGACTGTTATTTTCAATGAATCAAGCGTTTCGAGTACAATTTTTACGTATTTAAATGACTAGTTGTTTGGAATAAGAAAATGTTACTATTTTTATGAATCTTTTTAAATATTTTACGAGCGCATGATTCTGAGTGTCAATCATAACTAAAAACTGATAACCGAGTTCGCGTTCTGCATGATCATTTTTTAATTAAAGTGATCAGAAAGAATTCTTTTTCAGTAAAATAAAACTGTTTAGTGCTGCTATGCATTAAACTAAAAGCATCTAAGATATATTGAAAAAAGATATTTTTGAAGAAGACGTACTGATTTCAATTTCAAATCGAACAAAAAAAATATCTTTTTGTTTAGTAAAGTTACAGATTTTGTTGTTATATTTTTTACCTGTAATTAAATGTAGTTTCTCAGTTCATATTAATTAACAAAGATATGCTCTGAATTAGCTGAATCATTGTGAGATGTACTGTTAGGTAAATGTCGAATTCTGTTTTATTCAGCTACACCACTGTGAACAACTAATATACTACTATTTTCTTATATGATTCCTTTATCTCACCAAACCACTCGCATGGTAAAACATTTCATTCATCTTACATTATACAGGAAAAAAAAAGGCTTGTCTATCCCTTTTTCTCACCATAAAAACTCTACAGTCTTCATTATTGCATTTGCATGCAATAAAAGGGACAAAATCTTGCATATAAATTTATAACTTTATGGAATAAGTCATTTTTTACATTTCAGTACGTGTTCTCTTTTAATATTCACGCAAGGCTTAATTAGCATGTTGGTTGTGATTCATGTCATACATTTATAGTTGTACATACTCGAATCACAGGCTTTTTTCGAATATTGGATTACTCAATCCATTATAACTTCCTCTTTTTTGTTGTTGTTGTTGTTGCAACATGTTTAATTTTTATATAAAGTGTTGTGGCCATGATGCGTATATGTGAGGAAATGTATATAACATGCATTAAACAACTACATCGTATATAAACTTATTCATTTTGCATACAGTCCTTACTATATTGAATATTGTCCTTATTCACTTAAGTAACATTCATGAATTTGGGTGATTCCGTGACGCAGTTGTTTTAATGTAGGTTATATGTTAATGTATATTTCACACTGACAATATATTATATAACTCAATTAATATACATCAGAAACATCTTTGGCATGTAAGAAATACAATTAAGTCAAATAGACTCTGGTTTTATGAATTTTTATGATCCGCAAATAAAGCAGACTCTCGTTTTATGAATTTTAATCTTCCGCAAAGAAGTATAATTTTACGTGAAGTGCAATACATGTGTAATGAGCATAATTTAGAAGTTCTTTTTACGATAAAGTTATTTTCATTATGAAAATTTTAAAATATGCAAATATTAATTAGACAAGATTTCATATAAACCCTAGAATGAAAGCAACAGCATCTTTGAGGAGTTAAATACATTTTACAAGTGACATTTGGAGAAGATGATATTACTTCTTGAAATCTGAATGACTGAACTACTGTAAGTTAAAAAAAATAATAAGATTAAAAATCTGAAAGCTTACAGATCTCATATTACGCCCAAAGGAGCGCTTTTTCACGAAGGATTTGAGTGGGATTTGAAAAGTTACACAGACAAGTCATTCGACGCAAAATACAGTTAGACATTGTAACGTCTTTGCGTTGCTACGCTACCAACATAATACCAGTAAGAAATATAAAGAAACGTCGTGCATAAAATATCCGTACTTGAAGATGCACATGATGATAATGTTAATGTAACTCTTTGAAATCTTTGAGTTTGTTAATCAAAAATTCCTTAAAGTTTTACAAAATGTGAAATATATAATAAAACAAATTCCATATTTGGGCTTCCAGATGCCCGTATTTGAGTAGAGGACTATTATTCAAAATTTGATGACTCTAGGAACCGTTGTTTTTTCGCAATGCGAGAAATATACATACATTTATGTGGATTTTGTATTATTTAATTTCATTTATGTGAATTTTGTATTATTTAATTTCTTTAAATATAACGCAGGGCTCTAACATTTGGTGAGAAATAGAAATGAGAAATGAGAATCTGTAAGCAAGATGAAAGTAATTAGGAAATTTCGGGAAACTAACGCTTGCAGGTTTTAGTTCTGAGTGTTGAGTTGAAAAACAAGTTTCTTCATCTTTGCCACATGAAAAGATTCAAATATCCTCTTCGGACAGTCTACGTGCTGTACCATAGCAAACTGGAGAACATCTAGTATTCTTAATTCCCGAAGGTCACAGCTGTACTTAGCGTCTGAACTCAGGGGATTCCACTCAGGGGTTCTGTCCATCTGTAAGCTGAAGGCTATTTGGTTAATAAAAGGCATCTAAAAATTTCTGTATTGCAAAGGATGCTCCATGTACTTAGCCACTTGGACAAATAGAAATCGCATTTCTTAACTTAATTGTATTTGTATTTTTACAACTGACATACCCAGAAAAACTTCTACTAGTGTTTACTAAACATATTTGAATCGCCGTTTGTTTGTATCTTGATAAAGCTCTCTACCTCTTTTGCATATATGTATTCAAGCATACAGATTGATTAAATTAATATATAATTTCACGAATTAATTGTATTAAAAAGATCGATTTAATTCATATTTTTTCTTGTTTTGGGCCACACATTAGCAATACGAATAGTAAGCAGCATAACATTTTAATCTCTTTCCAATAAAATCACATATTCATGAAGTTATACAATAGTAATCAAACATTTTATACTGAATCCAGGCATCAACTCGAATATTTACAATGTTTTTGCTGATTAATGCATAGGCATGCACAGATTAGAAAATGGTTTTCTGAAATCATTATTCACGTACGAGTAGCGCATAAAGAAGACATTTTTAATCAGAAATTTTTATAAAGCATACCACGTTATCTTCAAAGCAGGATTTAATTAAAATAGCTATAAAATTTATGATGATCGCTTTCAATTTTTCTTGTGCAAAATGTTCTATCGCTTTCCTTCCCTTTTTTTCTAGACGCAATGTTGATATTCTTTCATGCTATATGGAGCACTGAACAAACACTAGTTAAAAAAAACCACTCAACAAAGTTATGATACCACTGAATTTGAACCTAATTTAATCATCTATACAGTTTAACAACGTCTCTACACATTCTAGAACCTCATCGCGACCACCGTGTCTATTTCATTTTCCCTGTTGAGTACAACACCCCTTCCAGATTATTTCGTTCTGAGTTACTGCATCACCAGTCTTCTCCTGAAATAAACCTATATATTTCTTTTTATTTTTTTCTTTATCCACACTTCTGTGTTTTCTTCATTTATATTTTCAAATTTTCAGCACCACGAGCAATTTTAAAGATGCCCGATGCTATTTTCTTCGTCTAAAGGAACTCGATTGCAGTTTCAGGATTCAGGTTTTCCAGCCAAGAATGATAATCTTTTAATTAAATTTCAGGTTACTATTCAGTGCATAAAATATGTATGTTTCTTCTAAAAAACTGTCAACTTCTTATCTTTGTTAATAATTTTGAGCAGCAATGAAAGAAAATAATTTGCAAAACGCGTATTTCCCACACAGATAATCGAGAATTCGGCCTAATGATCTCGGCCTTTGAAGCAATGCTACTTTCATGTAATATATTCATGTTCTTATATTAATTATATCTAATAGTATAATAGTATAAGCCCAGAAGGGCTATTAGTCTCAAAACGGCATTTTGCGTCGAATCATTTTAAATGTCCGAATCACTTTTCAGATTGTTGCCACCAAATATTATCGCCCCATATTATCTTCAAAAAAAATAAATAATGAAGAATCTATATGAATGTATGCATGTTTCTCCTATTGTGAAACATCAACGTTACCTACAGCCATCAAATTTTTAATAACGTAACCTTCCACGCGAGTATGAGCACTTGGAAGCCCGAATTTTGAATTTCGAATTTGTTTTATTTTCTATTTCATATTTTGTAAAACTTTGAAGAATTTTTTATTAAAAAATTCAAAACTTTCAAAGACAGCAGGGGCGACACTGTAGAAAATGATACATTTTTATTTCTAGCGAGCGAGATTGTCTGTCGGAAATTCTAAAGATAGATATGCTATTTTTAAATGTTTTTAGCACAATGTGGAGTTAGCTCAAATGCTCTCGAAACGTGTATGTATTTGAAAATGAAAAAAAAACCGCCCGCCTAGGCGTAATATAAAATCTGAAAGCTTTCAATACCCCCTTTTTTTTCAAAATCAATGCCAGTACTGTTCATTTGCTGAAAACTAAGGTTTGTTGCTACCTCTTTGATACCTGATACCAGCACTTATCAATCTTAAAAAATATATAAAAATATAAAAAATACGAAATTAAAGTTAGAATTGCACGCAGCCCTTTAAAGAATAAATGATAATATATCTAACATCAAAGGCTTTCAGACGTTTTTTGGTAATCGGAAATATACGATTGATTCTTTAACGAAAGGTTAAAAAAAATAATTGACAAATCCCCTTTAAAGCGAACACGGAAGATTTCACCATATCTTTTTAATCTTGCGTGGACATGTCTACTCTAAGGACAGTCCGATGAAGTTCTTATTAAATTTTAATTAAAACTTTTCATTGACAAATAATAGCTTCAAAATAAATAGTTAAAAATTTCTGAGGACAAAGAATCGCCAAAAAAGCAAAATCTCACTCAGAGATATTAATGTAATTTTGCTATAGATTTCTGGCACGCGGAAATTAAAGATATTCTGAAAATTAAGAAACACCGAGCAAAAGCATGACTGTAAGGAATAGAAGTTCGTTGAACACTGGTAGTTTGGACTGGGGGTTCAAATCCTACCGAACGGGCTGGCTGCATGGGCATTTTCATCGTTTTCCTATGTGTAACGTGTATAAGAGACAGAGTTTCCCTTAAAAAGTCCTCCACGAAGGCATCCCTCCCCTCAGATAGCCTTTGACTGCTTTGTCATAATTAAATAAACCAAACCAACCAAAAAAGGAAATACATCGGCCAGTACTTCTTGTTCTAATTACTAATACAAGCCAGTTTCCTTTAAAAACATTCTTATCTAAGCCGAGTTTCCTAATTGATAATCCCACAACAGGTTAGTAGCAGCCATGATAAAATATCTACCTAACAACAGCTAGAATAATCCTTCATCCTAAACCGACTACTGGTCACTTCCGGGGAACGTTGGTACGAAATGATTCAATATGTGTGAAGAAAGAACAAGAAATAATTCAATTTTTTTTCATATAAAGGAATAAAAAAATTTAGTGTTTACTAAAGAAAATGAATATATCTAAATGAGAAAGCTAAGTTCAAGGTGACCACTTACGGTTCGAAATTATTTACCCTTCTATGAAGGTGGTCATGTTAGAAGAATGAGATTTGATACCAAAGTTTCATACCTATACTATCACTTACAGAGGAGTTCGTCTTAGAAGCTGCTTCATTTGTATGTTATAAAAATTCAATTAATGACTAAGAAATTTGAAAATAAAATTTATCCACAAAATTAAATCATACTTTAAAGTGCGTATAAGAAATGTCTAAATGTAAAGTTAAATGTAAAGAATTCTCTTCAGATCGACCACTCAGGATTTCACCATATCTTTTTAACTTACGTGGATGTGCTTATATTCCATAATAATTAAAACCTATGTTTATTTCTGTTCTCAAAAGCACTAGCCGTCTTAGGGAGATACCAGTATTTCTGAGAAGTGTTTACTGAAATTATATATTATTTCTAAAAAAAAAAAAAAAGATAGCGTTTAAATTTTCCTATTATACTTTTAACTTTGAGTCTTCCAATGACTGACGTAAACACGAACCAGTTTTCGTTAACATTCCCCTGCTAAATTGGCCACTAGTGCCCGAGCGGTAAAGTCGCTAAACGCTGGTATTTCGATCAGGCGAACGAGCTGGTTGCATGACATTTTCGTGATTATTCTAATGTACAGCTTGAACATGCCCCAATTCCTAAGAATGTATTCTACAAAGGCATCTCTCCTCTTCAGCAGGTACCCCTAGCGCGTTTTGGTATAATCCAATAAATTCAAATCACATAGTGACATATTATGTAACTGACTTTCTTCATAACCAACAAATCGACATCCAAATAATTTATTACACGCTATATATGAAAATGTTAACGACGCTTTTAGAGTAAACGGAAACAAAACAAGATACAATTTTCACTAAAACACTATCAGATAAACAAACGTGAAAGAAAATAATTTGATAAGTAACTAAACAATTTTTGTAGGGGTAACATCATGCTCTTAATTTTCTTCCTTTTTCTAAACATTTTTACACTGCATTTTTCATGAAACATTATCAGTAAAACTTATTGAAAAATCATCAGTAAACTTATAAAAAGATTAATTTATTAATGACCTTTGTTAATTAAGAATGTAAATTTAAAATTCTATTAAGTGCTGTAAGTTGCATTAATTTTCTACTCAGTTTCAATTTTTAAATATGCTTCTTAATTTTTCAACAAAAATTTTTTATGTTCATTAAAAAATATGAAATATAGAAGTAAAAATAGCCCTCTATCCTTCCTAATCATTATGAGAATATGCATTTGCAGGTTTTAAAACCTCAAAAATGCATCTGTGCGATGTTATCGTCAGGCGATGATTTGTCGGCACTTTATTTTTTACCACGATATTTTCGACGACGATGTTTTTAAACTGCGAAGTTTTTTAACAGCATTATTTTCGACCATGATAATTTGCACCATGATGTTTTAGAACTGCGATGCTTTCTCCTTGCTTTAATTTCTCCCACGATGTTTTGTACCACGACGTTTTCGCCTTGCGTTGTTTTCTCTGCGACGTTTTCGTCCGCGATGTTTTTGCCGCGATGATTACGGCTGTAACCGCCAATTAGGGTTCTCCTCGTCAATTTGCATTTTAGACATGTTTTACTTATCACCTTAAAAGTTACAATACTTACGACAGTAATTAGCCACTTATTATTTTAAATGTGTTCACACGAAATGGGTAATACCAAGCAAATAGCAAAAATTTTCTTTAATTAGGAGTTTGCTAAATATCTAGTAAGTAATTATTTGAACGTTTCGCCTTTTTGTATCTTTTCTGCTTTTAGGATGAAATTATAAATCTAATATTTTCTTTTATTGTAAGTATGTTTTCTTGTCATCTTTTATTTACTGCAAAAATGTATTTCAAAATAAATAACACTTAAGTATATATAACACAGGTGTTTTTCTAATGTTTTTACAAAATTTTCCTTAGGGATTAGAATCGTGCCCGGGCATTTTTCTAGCCTACGTGAGACTTAAATTATCTTAAACTGAATTACTATTTAATTTAGATATTTTACTAACTTGATATTCACAGCTACCAAAACCTTCAATACATTACAATAGTTTTTCATTACTATAGACTTTTATTCTATTTTTTCCGGAATGATAATCTCACATTTTATAAATTTAATTAATCTAAGTTGCGTTAGCGCTAGTTTTGGAATATAAAAGTCCCACTTTTCCATAATTTTTACTTTAAGTGTTATATATGTAGGAATTGTAACTTTAACTGAGTAAGACTATGTAAAAGCGCCACCTAGATAAGCTTAAGGTCAGACGAGAGGTGAATGATAGTGAGGGCAGACGTATGAAAATGTTTTGACGATTATTCTTTTTTACTTTTCTTTTCATTCTAATGTATATAAATCCTAGTTTAGCAACATCTTGATGAGTTGTAGTAGAGGTCATAGTGATGCTTATTCATCATGTCTTCTCTACATATATATATAAACAAATAATAAACACATGCAAGAGTGCACAAAGCTGTGCTATCAGCAAAGTTTAAAACGCGACGAGCCTATCAAAACAGAAGTCCATGAAACCAAGAATAGAAACAAAGTGCTCTTGCTTTCAGTTCTTGGTTTCATGAACATCCTTCTAGGCTTCCTTTAAGGTCACTTAATAGTCCGTTTTCTTCAGAAGGCCTTCCATAAGTACATCTTTCTACGGCAAATAGTTTACTTCAATTTTAGGCAGTTAGCTCTATACATTTTCTATCCCTAAGTAGATAGCTGTTGAGTGCTTTGCCATGAAAGAATTAACTCTGAAAGCATTAATATATAATAGTGTTTATTTAATGTTTAATTCTGATTTCAGTTACATTTAGTCTCATTTTAGTTATCAAACGGTTTCTAATTTGAGTTAAAAATGAAGGGGCTGAAATGCTGTTGCTGTTGGCTTATCTCACTTCTCTGACAGCTTCATCAGAATAAGCCCACGAAATTGATCGCGGCAAGGAGTGCAAGATTTCACATGTCATTGGCAAGAGCCTTGAGCCCTGTACAGGTTACAATACGACTTTTCTCAGTTCCGCCCCCAATTTTGATGGAGAGCCCACCGAGAAGACGGGTCCGAGGGTCTCCCACCTCTCTTCCCCTAACACCAACCTCTCAACAGGACTTTCGACTCGGTGCAAATTTGAGAACTGCCATGCCCCACAGACACTATACATTTACAAACATTGATACCTTCTCCGGGATTCGAACCCGGACCGTTCGGTACGGCAGTCAGTGTCACTAACCACTATCCCGATCGGTCGACAGGGGTTGAAATGTTTATGATAACATTTACTTTCTTGCTTAAACAATTTTCACGTATTATTGATAATGTATCTTACCTTTGCTTCATATGGATAAGAAACTTCTGTATCTATACCGTGATTTCTTTTTATGTATGCAAATGCCAAATCCATTGCTCCGCCATTACAACCTGAATTACCTATAAAACAAAATATTCATACTATTCAAGTTGGAATATTCTTTATTTTACTCTTGCAAACTTTGCATAAATAATACTTCCAAACTTATATGTGTTCTTATTAAGTGTATCAGCTCTTTCTTATGTAATTACGAAGGAGTTGATACACTTGGTGATTTCGAAGATAGTTAGCACTGATACACGTCTAAAGGCCTGTTTACAAGAGGCAGCAAAGTTGCTCAGCGCCGCGAGGAAGTGTTCCTCTTAAACTTTTGCTCGACAGCATTTCGCTTAATAGAGGCGATTTTATTTTTACGGTGCTTTAGGTTACTAAGCTAGTCAGAGAGGTCAAAGCAGATAATGTGATTTGTATCACAATATCTGCCTGGAAGCATCCATCGGTCTCACAGCGTAAGATCAGACGATAGGAGCATAATAATTTCCAAAGTTTTCAGTTCCTTTATTTTTAGGGTTTAATTTTGAAACTATATTTCTAAAAATAATAGTAGTAATAATAAGCAGAAGGCTTATGAGCTGATAGAAAATATTAGTGATTAAAAAAAACTTTAAATTAAAATAATAAAATTATGTATATAGTAAATATTTAAAATTAAAAGTGGACTTCAAAACTCAAATCTTGCGCTATCGCTGCTAAGATTAACATATGAATTTTAATAAGTGATTTCAATGTGATTATCTCCTAGGAAGTGATAAGAAAACATGAATGTAACGTAAAATTATTTAAAAGGAAATACTATTCACATGGGAGATTTCTGTAAGTGTAAATCTTAGAAACGGTTGTACGTATTGTGGAAAGCAAAAGTTGAAAAATGTATTAAATATAAAGAAGTACTCTGCATATAAAGCATTTCGTAAGAAAACTTGCTGTCGATTCTATAAAAACATCGTGATTTTTCAAGTAGAATCAGTCTCTTTCTGTAAAATCAATAACAATTCAACTCGACCACGTTTCGCCGCTCTCGCCTTTTTGAAGTATACTCCCATGCAAAATATAAAAAATGTAAACAAAATTGCAAAGAAATATATTTTTTATTTATATTTTTTAATTTCAATAAATAGGAAAGTAAGTCCCCGACGCAGTGTAAGACAATATATATGGGGTACAACAGACTACTTAAAGAGATATTAAAATAAGAAAAGAATCAATAGTTACAAAGGAAAAGTAACTGAATAGATGTAAATATAATACATTTAAATGGTCTTAACAACATTTTGATTTACACATTGTTGTAAATAAATTTTAATTTTTAGTTAGTGTTGTTATTTTAACTAGGTATTGTAGTAACCATCTTCCTATCCCAAATGGACGTGGGTGTGCAGCAAGATGCTAGGACGCCTAGTGTTGCTACATTAGGAATGAGAGAGTTCAACTTACTGTTTTTCTATTCGCAGATTTTGAATTGACAATAAAATTAAAGAAAGAAGCTTTCTGATTAGCTCTGGGACAAGAAAATCTAAAATGAAAGCGAGGGATTGCAGTTGGCGAGAATTCTATACAGTTTTTGGCAACATTCTGGATATTCAAAGAATAAAAAGCTCAGATTAAAAACTAATAATTGCATAATTATTCCTGGCTAAAAGGAAAAGGAAATAGGGGGATTGACAGTCAAAAGTCTTCACTTAAATGGGCGCTTTAAAGCTCAATTCACACCAACGCGGTCACGCGTTCGGGCGTAAAGCGTTGACCAATCAGAAGCGAGTTCAGAGGCGGCATTTTCCGGACGATCGGAGAACGCGTGAGTTGACTTAATTTCAACTTTTTGACGCGTGACGCGTGACTTCCAGTTTATACCACGGTTTTTAAATGATTGCACTTTCAAAAATTCTTCTTGATGAAAAAAAAAGTCAAATGGACTAATCTTAATAAAAATTTCAGATAATAATAAAAAAAATGCATACGCTAATAGAATAAATAGCTTTATAAATTATTTAAAGGCAAATTGTCAAGTTTATTAGAAATAATATTCCTTAATATTTAACCATAAAGTATATATGGTTGATAATTTTTACAGAATAATCTAATGCAATAGATTGTTGCGAAAAAATGGTGATGGATTTCGAAATTTCAGATTTTGAATTTTTTTTTAAATATATATACATCAATGTAAGGTTGATCTTGTTCCCTAGTGGATAAAACGTTGGCTTCTTGAGTTAAAGATTTTGGATTGAAGTGTCACCAGAAGTGGTGTTGTAGTGGAGTTGGTATTTTTAAAAAAAATATTTACAGAAAA
The DNA here is from genome assembly GCA_000611955.2 of Stegodyphus mimosarum. NCBI lineage: Eukaryota > Metazoa > Arthropoda > Arachnida > Araneae > Eresidae > Stegodyphus > Stegodyphus mimosarum. The sequence continues at coordinate 534,769 of KK121597.1, read as the reverse complement.
TTTTATCGCTAGTTTCAGAGTAGTCCAGTTGCTTCTTCAGTTTCCTGAAGGTGAAGTGTGAAAACCGTTCTTACTCGCAAGACACCCTAGCGCGGAGGTAACATGCTCAAGTAGAAAATTCAGCATGTACTAGAGACTTGTATTGCGGGTTCGGGCTTTGCTTTTTCCTACCTTTGATGGTAAATATACACCATTTTTTTTAAAATATCTACCGCGACTTTTTTTTGGGGGGGGAGGGGACACAAGAGGCTTGTATTTATTTTTTATTTCATTTCATTCATTAGTCACATAAACCTAATTTTCGCTCGACATTGTGTCCATTATTCTTCTTTTGACAATGAGCCTTTGGTATAATTCATAAGATGATCTGATTCTATTTCAGCTGACACGAGACTAGCAAAAGCGATACTGGTATTAGCATAAAGTTGCTGCTTCAATCTAATTAGAAAATTTAGTGAGTTCTGAATTTTAAACAAGTGGGGACGACTAAACCATTTGTTCAAAAAAATTAAGAAAACTAATTTATACAGAAAAGAAGCACGCTAGTATGTAGCTGATTTTATGGAATACTTCCGAGCATGTTAATGGCTTCATGTTTGTTTTCTGAACATGCAGGACCACTTTACGAACAATTTATATATGAACTAAACCAGAGGTTTAATCTTGATGATAATTTTTCATTTCAGAACTTTTGCATGAGCATTAGCAAATTTCCTAATTGTGAAATTCAATTTTTAACGTAAATAAAGCAGTGTTATATAAAATGAGGTTACTTCAATGAATTTTAGATAAAAGTGACCTTATAAAATCGATAATGGCTGTTCATTAAGATATGAATGACTAATTGAAGTAATTACTGTTACATTTAAGGTAAAAAATATGTACATAAGGCAGAAACTGAAACATTTTTTTTAAATTACTGTTGTTTATTAAGTTAAAAATAACTGCTTTTTTTAAGTGTGATATTTAAATTAGTATTGCTGTAAATCCTACATATATTTAAACAAAATATACTTTTTACTGCATTATTTAAACCATTTAAGAGAAGTTCATGCATCATGCAAACACATTTAAAGTATTCTACCCCATGAAAACTTTACTCTCCAAAATACAATAATGAAATTAGGATTTTTTAATTATCATTCAATAAAATTCATAAATAAATTAAATTATATATATACAGCGTTAGATATATACAACGATCCTTTTCTGGGATATCCTATTCCTGCCTTCCAAACGATTCTTTTCTGCGATATTCTGACAAAAATTAGTGTTCTGCTTTTGAATAAATGAGGCTAGAAATTCATCGAATTGATGCAAAAATAATTAAAAGAAATTTCGTTTCGTTCAAGCGCATTTCTTCAATTAAATTATTTGCATATCCTTGCTGCATTTATCCCTCACACATTAATATAACCACTGCATTCTGCTTTTCTTACACAAAGTAAAATAAGTTTTAATTGAGCAGAAATTAAATCCATTTTAATAAAAAAATGTAATCGTAAAAAGTCAAAATACCACACAAAAATTTCACGTTTTCCGATACAAAGAGGGCCCACCAGCGGCCGAGCGGTAAAGACGCTGAACACTGGTAGTTCGGTCAGAGGTTCGAATCCCGCGAACGGGCTGGCTGCATAGGCGTTTTCGTGGTTTTCCCCATGTTTAACGTGTATACGAGCCAGTTCCCCTTAGAAAGTCCTCCACGAAGGCATCCCTCCCTTTAGGCAGATAGCCCTCGTGTGCTTTGCCATAATTGAATAACCTAACCTAACCTAACCGATACAAAGAGCCGTCTAGGGTGAGCATATGACCACATTTAAAAAGAAAGTTGCCACGCTGGTGTAAACTGACGTACGCGGAAAGCGTTTTTTTCCTCGTTGCCGCTTTTCGCCCCAACGGACTAGTGCTTTAGAATTTGAAAAGAAATGTATTTTATTATTAAAATTTTCTGTAAGTATTTATATAAGTAAAATTATTTCTTCTTTTATGTTGTCAGTTTCTGTACAAATATCATTTTCTAAGAGATAATCACATTGAAATTTATTATTAAAATTTATATACATATACATAAAATCCTTCATTTACATAAAAGAAGGGAATAAATCGATTACTTTATATACAACATAAATATAACACAGTACATTGCTGATAATTAGATTTATAACAAATCGCCCTCCCCCTCCAAAAGTTTTACTATACTACTTCAACCTGGTTTGGTAGCCACTGGGTGGAATGGGCAAGTACGTCGAAAGTTTAATTCCTGGTAGGATTACCCTAAGCGTACAGTCTATTTCAGGGGTTCTCAATCGGTGGTAAGCGTACCACTAGTGGTACGCAAGAAAAAAATGTGGTACGCAAAGAAACAAAGTGTTTTTAACTATTAAATTCAATAATTAAAGCCCAAACACCCTGATTGAGGTTTTTCTCTAACACTTGTAAATTTATGCGATCTGAGCTTTGTTCAAGAGTGGTGGAGGTAGTAGTACTTTGTAGTAGTGGTACTAAAGGTTTTCAATTTTTCTTTAGATGGTTGAGAACCTCTGGTCTATTCCAATATATTCAGCTAAGCACAGCAGGTAGAGATAAAGTCAGTCTTCCTCCCTTGGAGTCTCAACTGTCTCGAATCTACTGAAGCTGCAATTTTTCCTCATAACCGTGGCTCGGTTACCTAGAGGTTTTCAAGCTGTCTCATTCGTCACGCAGAATAAAAGGCAGGCACTCGGGGGCTTAGTAGAGGTCCACATTCGAAAAATCGGTTACAGTCTACCTCCAACAAAAACACCTCAAGGATATTGCAATATAATATCGATGGTCTGAGTAAGAGGGCCAGGAGAATTAAAGTACATTAATTACTGAATCTTGTCAATAAATATGATGTCCCTGTTATTGTTATTTAAGAGACATTGAAAGTTTTATACCAAATTAAACTCGAAGATTTGAGAATTCGACTTAAGAGATATTCAAAGTGTGGTGGAGGTTTTACGATTTTACTGAGAAACATATATTTATAATTCTTGTCAATCACCTGGTAGCTATCCATTAAGCATTTATCCATAGGCGTCTATGACAACAGAGTTAACTCTTGTATTGAGTGATTTTAATGCAATGCACCGTTTCTGAAGTGTTCTATATCAGCTCAGAGAGCTGCTGAGCTCTCAAATTTTGTGGATGATAATGCTTTTTGTTTGATAGAACTTTTTCATTTATAACAGCCGAAAAGCTTTAGATGTTACATGCATGAGTTCGAATATTTATTCTAGTTGCACCTGAAAGGTAGAGAATTCTATTGGGAGTGATCAGCTGCTTGTACTAATTGAGCTGAAACATCTTCATAAAATATTAAACAGCAAAAAATACTGGAAGTTCAGAAAAGCAGACTGATATTTATATAAAAGCTCACTGGACACTATTTTACACTAATATTTATTAGGTAATAATCTCGAAAATAAGGTAGTACCTAATAAGGTAAAATAAGGTAAAATCTCCATCCTTAAAGCTGCTAGGGAGACAGTTTTTGCACAGCCAATGGGAAAAAGGCTCAAACCTAGTTTTAATCAATATTTAGAGATCCTTTTGCCTCTCTTTGAGCAAAGAAATGCTTTTCAAGATAATTTGGTATCCTCTCCATCGTCTTTCCCAAGAATTCTACTCAGTTCAGTTAATGTAAAAATCAAATGAACTTATGTTAATTTTTGACGGATGAGGTGGATTAACAAGTCTAAAAAACTTGACCTTCGAAATCCCATTTCGAGGCTTTTGAAACTGACAAGTAATACTGAACGAATCCAGCCTCACGTTGAAATGACTATATCTTTTACACATTCCAACGGTACTCTCTGTTGTAAAAATGAAGCCGCTAATAATTTAGGAATACATTATCTCAGAAAAGTAGACTTTCATTCAACCATGCTGACAAAATAATTAAGACATTAACTATAATTCTATTAATCGTTGCTTGCTTTCTTCTCGTAGCTCAGCTCTTTTTAACAAAGATTTGACTTTTGAAGAATTGGATATTGCTTTTAAAAACTTTGGTTTTACTAAATAGACTCGTCTGAATGAATTTCATGGGTCACATGTTGGCCAACTTGAGTTAAATAGTCAGAAAATATCTATTAGATGAATAAAAGTTTTCTTGGAGATTTGGTAAACTTCCAAGAGACTGGCATGCAGCTCTTATCATTTCCATCGGAAAACCGAGCTATGATATATAGAGTTTTAGAACTGTTGCATTAACCATTATCCCGTGTAAGCTCACGAAGCTAATTTTGCGCAGAATCTCATATGCCTTAATGTAAATAGTATGCTTCCCGGAAAACAGTACGGTTTCAGAGAGGATCATAATCACATACACCAGGTAATTTATCTTAGGGAGAAGGTCACAGATGTTCAGAATATGGTGGCTACGAATTACATGATGGCTGCTTTTCTTGACGCAGAGAGATCTCCTTGACGTTCTACTCAGAGAAATATTAATTTTTGCCTTGCTAATTTTGAAAATTTTGCTGAGAATAAATTTCAATCCTTCATAATCCGTCACCAATATCTTTACTACTAAAAGACATGCGTAAAACCTGTGGTCAGATATCTTCCTTTTGGGAAAGATATTTAACTTTGAGAGACATCCAACATATCTCGGTTTTACCTTGGAGCAGGAAATTCTCAGCCATGCTCAGAATGCTAATTTGACATGCTAATTTGCTAATTTGCATGAATGCTAAATTAATGCTAATTTGCAGGTACTATGGGGCTGATGCCTTGACTTCAAGGGATACGTACACTGTTCTGATTGGCTCATTCCTGTAATATGGTATTGGTAGAGATTTACAAAGCTGCCTCTGTCAGTTACTTTAAAATAGAAAAGAATTCAGCTCAACGCCGCGAGAAATGTAACTGGGTTTCGTAATAGCCTATCATACAGCTGCAACCTATCATACTCAGGCGTAAATATCTATTGATTAAATATTTTGCGAAGATGGAAAACTTCGGAGACTAGCGTAGAACATCAGCTTTTAAATAAAATAATTGGGTCAACATTCGCAACCTGCCTCCAACGAGACAGTCCGCACAAGCGACAGTTTGCTTAGCGCCGCGTTGACAGAAGGTTTGTAGAGACATTAGGTTATTACGAAGCAGGAGACATGAAAAATGAGCAAAGCCTTCGCCGGGAATCGAACCACGGATCTCTCGGTTACGCGTCGAGCATGCAGACCACTACACCACGAAGGCATGCGAAGAAGGCGGGAGAAGTACCTTATATACTCCCCCTTTTAAAGGGCGAGTGGGGTTTGGGGGAACCCAATCGCCAAATCGTGGTGGTGGAAAATCTTCATCCACCACCTTTTTTAGTTCGGGCGCCAGTGTAGAGACATTACGTTATTTCGGAGCATCAGACATGAAAAATGAGCAACGTTTTCGCCGGGAATCGAACCACGGACCTCTCGGTTACGCGTCGAGCATGCAGACCACTACACCACGAAGGCATGCGAAGAAGGCGGGAGAAATACCTTATAGGTTTGCTACGAAACGAAGTGGAACAAGTCTTGCAGTTCTGGTGTCTATCCTATGTCTTCCCTTTCGACCCAGTATTTTTAACCTTACTTGTTAATACGAGCATTCATCACTCAAGACAACTAGTCCTGGAGGTCATTCGTACACTTTCTTATAACATAGTACAGATTTATACTAATGGGAAGAGAGGTGATTGAGCTATCTCCGCAGATTTTCATCAAGACGGAGAATGATATTGTTAAAATTGGTAAACAAAGCCCGAATAACTTCTAAGTTTTTAAGTCAGAGTTGATAGCTCTCGATAAAATATATACGATCACATATTGTTATGTGAGTAACTAATCTTGACAGACATATCTGGATTTAGAGTAACAGCTGTAACACGAGGGAGGCGTGGTAATTATACTACAGTGAACGTTACATAAAAATTAAAATCCAATCGTGAACACCATAGGGTGTTTTTGGAGTGGGTTTCATCTCATGTAGATATCTATGAAAATGATATGGCTAATAAGTTGGCTAAGAGGGTAACCTTAAGGATACACCAGATTTTAGCTCTCTTTCTTTTGTAGTTACATCTAGGTTGATGACAGATTACGTAGAGCATGAACACCTGATTTCCAATATAGGTAAACAGGTGTATCTCCCACTCGCTCTTATATCCACATGCGACATGCGACGGGGGACGTGGGCACCACCCCTTTACCGTCGGTTAATTGGTGTAGCGCCACGTCCACCAATATCTAGAGTTGAACCTTGAATCTTTCAAAAGAGCAATTACATGACCATACAAGGGCTTTTTATATTTAGTATTACATTCATGTTTGCTGGTTAACATATTCTATGAATAACATGATTTACAGAGTTACATACTGACTTTACCTCTCATTTCCGACATACAATGCATATGCATTACCTGAATTACATTAAACTTACATTACGTGTGATTACTTTTGTATACAGTTACAGCTTTTAGCTGTGCGTTTCAATAAATATACCTACATTACTTTTAGATTGCACATAAATACAGTTTGCATGTACAGTTACATGTGGCCAATATTACATGTGCCTTACATTACATTTTTATACATACATAGTCAGACACGCCTGCTTCACATATTACTTAATTTTACCTTCACTGCTTAACTTTAGGTCACATACAGATACGTGCAGATACATTCTGATTAATTTATAGATACAAATATTTACAAACATAATAGTCTTACAGGTTACTTACATTACATGTTATTTGGGTACTTATTGCATAATTTTCCAGTACATGAAATAGACATTCCTATATATACATTGCATTGCGTTAGACATCCTATATCCCTTATTCATAATAAAAAAAACATATATGTTACCCATACATTTTTATTAGACATTTCTGCATATATATTGCATTACTTACTAATACATAGCTTACTGATACACAAAAATATCTACTTATTTAAATATATTACACTCCCTTGCATTACATTGCTTACAGATGTGTGCAAATTCATACATTCGTTATGCCTACTTTATATATCAGACTCACATTGCATGTCATTATGTTACATTGCATTATTTTTTTGGACTTACGGTTTAATTTCCTGAAATTTATTTACATTGTACATGCACATTGTTAAATGCAATTGACTTTCCAGGTATGAATACAAGCAGTCTTTATACTGTGAGTTTCTAGTCTACATTATAGATTGTTACAATTCACTTGAATGACAGTTTTCATACATTGCAATACATGCCCTTTTTAAAATGCTTAAGTTGCTTTTACATGCTGGGTTGTGCTATGGCTGACACAAGTCTGTATCTAAGTCGGACAGTCTGTTCATCAACTGTACCAACTTTTTAATAAAGTGCCGCTGTTTTATCATATATTTACAGAACGGCTGGCGATTTGTTTCAGGGAGATTGATATGCAGTCCTTCTGTTAATGGGCATGACGTCAGATAGTGCTCTGGTGAGCCTGAGTCGTCGCATGCACATTGACTTGTGTGACTTATGCCACGCTTGAAGAAATATTCCGGCTTTTTAATAAAGTGCCGCTGTTTTATCATATATTTACAGAACGGCTGGCGATTTGTTTCAGAGAGATTGATATGCAGTCCTTCTGTTAATGGGCATGACGTCAGATAGTGCTATGGTGAGCCCGAGTCGTCGCATGCACATTGACTTGTGTGACTTGAAGAAACTTGAAGAAATATTCCGGGTAGGGTCCATGCCCGGAAATGAAGCTTACCAACTGTGCGTTCGCTACGTTTCGGCTAGTGTCCACATAGCCGATGAAGTAGTGGGTCCTTCTCCCTGTGGTACTTTGGTCCCATTCGTTCTGCCACATGCCAGTGGCCCTTAGGCGTAATGTCTTCTTTAAATACGAATGCAGGCATGGGATGATAATTGGTGCATCAGGCGGGTCAGTTGTTGCCTCTTTGGCGAGTTGGTCGGCAAGCTCATTGCCATAGTGGCCAACATGAGCCTTTATCCACTCTAATTTGGTGCGATAATGGGGGTTGATTCTAAGATCTCTCTGGATTCCCTGTATGATCTCCGAGGGATGATCTGCATTCCAAATGGCATATAACGATGATAAGCTGTCCGTTTTAATGGTGACATGGCTATGCTAGCATAGCATAGCTTATCATCGTTATATGCCATTTGGAATGCAGGTCATCCCTCGGAGATCATACAGGGAATCCAGAGAGATCTTAGAATCTCCTATCCACAGCAACACCTTCCAGTGACAATAAGAAAGCCGTTTCAAGAGTTTATGTATTTTGCATAGCTAATGGTTTTTACATTGGCTACAATGGCACATGTGGTACAGAGTGGCATCTTTCCTTTGCTCATAGAATTATAAAAAATAACATATGTACATATACCATAAAAGTACACATACCGTGTTATGTATACATACAACAGGGAATGTACAATATACACATACACATAGCATACAACATAAACATAAATATAAACATACAACATAAAAGTATACAATAAAAGAAATGTGAAAAAATAAATATGAAGTAGCGTATATTGCTGCTTTGTCATTGATTGCACTGTTATTTCATACTGTACAGCTATTAGCTCATGATTTAAAGCTTTTATAGTTTTTAAAATGTTCACAAGTTTATTAGTTCAAAAGTGTATTACTTCATCAGTTCACATGATCTAAGCATTGTCAGTGCTGAGAAAATTCAGAAGATTATTGGGAAAATGTAAACAATAAAATGTAAATAAGTAGAAAAAATCCATTATGAAATGATAGTTCAGTAAATGTTTGAATTTAGCTTGGCTGATCAAGCTGAATTTAGCTTGATCTTGCTCCATTGCTGCTGTTGTGTAGACACTTCTACAAGTCTATTACTTAGAAACGTAGGGATAAAACGGTTAATACAGCAACCTTCAGGCTAAAGTTCGAGATCAGCTCCCTCTGGAGAGCTGCACCTAATCATGATTAGCGTGGTTGCAAATGACGCGAGCACTAGAGAGGCTCAGATTATTGTCAGACAAGTGAGATAATCCAAAATAATATAATAAAGAGTATATTTTAAATTAACTAACCTGCAACATTAAAACTTGCATCTGCTTCTTTTCGCAAATATATCTATTGGTTTTTCGCAAATATATCTATTTATTTCGTTTGCAAAATATTACACAAATACATGTTATTGAAGAACGTATACTTAATTTAATGTTGTATTGTGTCAATAGCCTTCTACATAAATTATTCTTCCGAGATGGTCTGCCGCATGTTGCAACCCATTAGAGTGTTGAAAATTATAACGTGAAGGATGCGTCCGGCCAAATCATGTATTAACATCACTCAAATCATGCCAACAAAATAGGATTATTTGAAACTGGTTCCCTATTCTAGATAACTGATTTGTTAAGAAAAGAGGGACAGTGAAAAGTAAAAATATCCTAGATTCAGTAAGCTTGGAGCAGGAAAATGCAGACTCAAATTCTAAAAGCATCCCGGAGTTTTCAACAGACGTTTTACATTAGCATATTAATATTTATTAAAATCATGCACAGGGTTTTAATAAGGTGTAATACGCTAGGGTAATGTGGTCTTACGAATATTTTAGCAGAATTAGCATTAATTGCATAAGTGATGAAATGAGGATAAAAACAGAAAAATTAATTTTTATTTCTAACCTTCTTCAGAAGAACAATCAACGAGGTTTTGTTCACTGAGGGATACAAGTCTTCCTGTCTTTTTTTTATGTTGCCCTTCCAAAGATCCAACTGCTGAAAATGCCCAGCAAGAGCCACACGGTCCCTGTAAAGCGAATTTCAATGCATTATGACTAATTATAGTAAATTAAAATTAATTTTCCCTTAAAAGGTTTTAATTTTATCTATGCAGTATTTAAATAGAAAACAATCCCTCCAATGTATGATTTTAGATTAAATATAACAAAATATGTGATAATTTTGTGAAAAACTGTGTCAAGGTGTAAAATAGAACATATCTAATTGTTCTCGCAGTTTATGCTTTCAAGCAAAACTTCAAAGACTCGGCAGTTCTCCACATTTATTAAAAATAAATAAATAAATAAAGGTAAAGTTTCCCATCGGCACTGATGCCGAATAATTTGAAAATAGTTCTGTAGGAATCCAGGATTCCGAGGAAATCACGAAAGCAGCTGCCTGATGAATTACTTTATCAAAATTTGAACTTCATGTAATTAAAGGAGTTAATACTGAGATTACTGAATATAAGCTCTTCTTTACTTCTTCTTTACTTTATGAACATATCGTTTTGAGCTATGAATACACGCAATGATAAAAGGTTTCTAAAAAAATTTGTATAATTTAAAGTAAAACACTTTAAAACCATCTGGAAAAGAAACTTAGGCAAATATGCAATCTTAAATTGGCGTAGATTTTAAATAAACTTTATCAGTTTCAAGAGCGATCTTAGTTCCTCTTCTTCATAAGAAATGTTTTTTTTCCTAGGAACTGTTGTCTATTGAAAAATGCAAAAATTATATTCTGAAGCGTTTTCGACCCTGAATCTAAACAAAGATCTGTTCACACAGGTGCTGATAATATTGAAAATGAGTAGATTTTGGCAGTTGCCTTCGCTTCTGTTTAGGTACGTATCTGCATAAAGTTCCTCTTTCAGCTTTGACATCGCTTTCAGCTTATGACCGAGATTAAAAGTAAATTTAAATTATAAATGTATTATTTTATGTGATGTATCGCAAAGTGTTTAATAGAGGTAATCAAAGCTATAGTAGAAACTTTTATTCAAATTAACTGGGTTGGAACAATTTCCAACAATGATTGTTTTAGGGGGGCGGATAAACAATTTTCCGGCATTTTTAAACAGAAAAATACAAATGAAATTTTCGACAGCCTTTTTTTATACACCAATTTCAAGAACAGTTTTGTTTCTAAATATGTTTACTGTAGAATAAACTTGAAAATGCCTTTTTAAACTTATTTTTTATTCAAATAAAGAACATAGCATGCATTTGTAGTTTTAAAAAATTAATTTAAATGATGGATCTCAGAAGCAGCATTTGTTAATTTCCTTTCGTAATTCATGTTTCTCACAGAACTTAAAATCAGTGAGACTGTGTTAAAATCTGTGTACATTTTCGACGTACTTTATTGTCGAAATTCTCTTAGTGCTTACTCAAATCTTTTATGCTCCTTTTTGATAATTCATTCACTTCAACATTACAAATCATCACTAGAAATCCTCTAACGCAATACAAAAATCGATTGGCATAATCCATCTATGAATTTATGTACTTAAAGATATCTTCAAAACTCAAATCTCAGAGCTCATAATTATTGCGTCTAAATATAATAGATTACTTCTTTCCTTAAAAATGTACATTTACTTCTTAACAATTAGACAATAAAATACATATATTAAAACATCTGTTAGAAGTGATTGGTTTTCGGGCTTAATAACTGAGTCTGAGTTTGCTTTACCATTTGCTTAAACGATAATTCACTTAAAGAGATTTTACTATATATAGGTGACCATTGTTCATTCTAGACTTATTACCTTTTATAAATTTTTAGTATCTAGTAGATTTATCATTGTAGTGTTCTTTCCGTGTAATAACAATGCAAATTACGAGAAGGAAATTGACTCATGAATTTATACTTCAACTTGAGTGCAGTAGAAGATTGTATTTAACAAACTAAACAAGTTTCAACTGCACTGCAAAATCTATTAATTAAAACTCATTTTTTTCTTATTATTATTCACCCTCTCAAAGATAGTAAATCTAAACTTCGACTAGTACTTTTGATTGAATATCATCTGCCTTTTCAAATTCCATCAGTAGGAAATAAAAGGAAAATTATCATGAAATATTTTATAAAATTTTAATGTGTTACAAATAACATTAACCGAAGCAACAAATTAATTCAGGTGGCAAAATTAATTTCTTATCTGTAGAAAATGTATAAACAATCTAAAATAGAAACTCTTTTGAAATGGTTTTAAAGAAGAATATAGTTCCAGAAAGAGGGATGAAAACACTTGTCGTAAAATACTTGTACTTGGTAAAATACTTGTTGATCTATAGAGATTAAATTTCCAAAATGCTGTGTTAAGTTCTATACAGCAAATATGATCATATTAACTGTTATTAAATTTCAGAGGTGGTGGTGTTCTTGTTTTGGGAAAAAATACTTCTGATTAAACTTTGCTGCCAATTTAAAAGAAAAAGAATCAAATTCTGAAATGTGATGATAGAAGTATTAAATAAAAGAAGAAGCAGTAGATAGAAGTATTAAATAAAAGTCAAGAATTTACGGAATAATATTTTCTAAATGAAAAACTTTGTAGGAGAACAAAATTTTGCATCTTTTGTTTGATGTAGAATTATTAATAAAAGCTACACAACATCTCTCTCATTCATTATCAGTAACTGAAAGAACATTTCAGATCGCGAAAATGACTAAGAATGAATTGAGAAATCACCTAAAAATTCATTTAAAGTATTAGAACAATGTAAAAAATAAGAACTCAGCAACGGATTTTACTTTTTCATAAAATTTAATTAATTTAGCAAATCTGATAAGAATAATGTGAAGTATGTTTGTCAGGACTGAGTGTTCGGTGCATATTCTTTGAAAACATCTTCCTTGACAGCTTAAAGTCCTGATCTGGAACAGGGAGCTGAATGCAGCTATGTTCTGTGATTGAATTGGAGAATAACTGCACTTGAAAGGGATTTAAAATCCTCTTTTATTAAATCAATATTATTTACAAACCACTTCCCAACTCGGGAGGGATACAGAAAGTAAGAGACCACACTTGGGTCTAAAATGAACAATTAAATAATATTTAAACTAAAGCTAAGTAGAACTTAAATAGCTGTTGCTCGCAGACCTATACGCGAGATTGGCCTCTAACTAAATGGTGCGTAGCAAGATTTACTAATACTGACGCACTTGGATTTATTTCAATAAGCAATCACGTAAAAGCACTGTGGCTTAGAATTTAAATGCTAGCTGGTCAGGCGAACGTCGAATAGTGTGACCGTGATCTGAGACTAAAAGCTCTTATCACACTGAGAGGTTTCTACCTCTGGTTTAAATAGAACTTGGCTCCACTTCAAATTAGCATAAAGCTGAAAACGCGCGCTTCTTCTAACGGGAAGTTGAAAGTGAGAAGAGATAGAAAGATTTAAATTAAAATAAAACTTTGTTAGTTTAACTAAAACCTTACATGTTCACTAGTATATGTAACTAGCATATTCAATAAACGAAATCTCTATATGTAAATTCCCTAATAAATAACTCAAAAATTTATGTGTAAACCAAAACATTATACAAATAACGAATTTCTATGTATATATAACTATATATATATATAACTTATATTGTCTGTAAAATATAACTTTCGTAGATAACTAAAGTGATGTGAGTTTTGACATTTTTCCTTTCGTAGTTGTCAGACGTATGTTAATTTAGAAATTTTCTTTGAACTTTTGCAAGACAATAAAATAATAATATCGTAAAATATCCTAAAAAGAGTAAAACAAAAAAATAGCAAAATTAGCCCTTTTTTATTTTTAGATCTAGTATCTTGCTCAATTTATGAGAAATAATTTTGCTGGGTATGACTGGCTCACCTTGACTGTATAATTTAGAATCAAAGGAATCAAAATTTTATAATTATAGTAGGCTTTTTTTAATATATGTTTTTGCTAAAATATGCCTGTGAACATACGTTAAAATGTATTTAATCATGCATTTAAAACAAATATTCTTTTTATCATTAAAAATGTCTTGTTCTTTCAAGAGGCTATAATTTTTATCGATATGAAGAGTTTAGATATCGCTGCTCTAGGCATTGCTTAGTTTGTCCAGAATTGAAAAAAGTGATTAACAGATGCTAAAAACTGACAGAAAAATAACGTAATAAATGAATCCACTAGCTTTTCTAAAACTGAAAATATACTCCTTTTATATTAGATACTGCTATTTTTAATTTAGAATAACGTTAAATTGCATTTTAACAATACTTGTGAACAAAAATAAATGAATATTTCGCTAATGAACAGCTAAAATGCTCATATAATTATTAATAAACTTCAAAGATTTGATGGTGGTGTTGTTTTGCGAATAAATTATGCTGCCAATTTAAGAGCCATAAGATCTTTTGTTTTTTTATTATCATTGGATATCCTCTCCTTGAAAGAAGTGTATGCACACCAGCTTTGCGAAAAATATAAACACTAGCTCTGCGTATCCTTACCCCATGCTTTGTACCATAACATTGTAGTCTATTAAAGTAAAATGAGATAAGATAGCACCCATCTACCAAAGATTTTCTCATAGTGTAATAGTAGTATATTATTTATCGATCTGACAAAAGGAGTCATTTGAAATCAATACATAATCTACATAACATTTTCATGCTTTTTGATGTTAGCAAAAATGATCAATAATACATAAGTGCTCAAAACTAAGCTAACAAAAATGTTTTTCAAAATAATTTAAAATCTATCATTTTAAAAAAGTTTTCGAAACTTGAAAGATTTACACATTTTTAAATATCTAATGTTATTCGCGTATCCATTTGAATCTATCACTTTAGACAGAAAATTTGTATTTTTGGTAATTTACGGTTTTCATGCATAGAGTAGGACTGTATTTAGACCACAGTTCGATACGATGAATTCCCACAATGCATGAAATGACAGATTGGGATAGAGTACCTTTAGCAAACTTCAGCGGGAATTTTACTGGAAGTGGGGCGATGGATGTCAGTTTCTTAAAGAATGATACTCATGTAGTGCAAATAATTCCAAGGAACTGATAACATAGTTAGCAGTCTAAGATCTTTGAAGAGTAACGCTGCCTCATGAAGACCGTGAGATAACGTTAAGTGTACGATACCATAGAGAGATGACAGCTTTCAGCTTTCTCTTGACACTTCAAGTGTCTTTGGGAAAAGGTTGCTTTGGGAAAGGTTCTATTTATAAGCGTGGAATAGGCTTTACGTATGACGGCCAGTAACTCTTACTTTAGTAGTGCTCGTTTTCCTTGATATCCTAAAAATCTCTCCTGGATACAACAATATGTTCTTTTAATTTGATCTCGTGAGTCGAGATGTGATAAATAAAAACATTCTATCCAGAAAGACTATGGGACTGACAATCATCTTCCCAATATTAGACAAAGCAGCTGATATAATAGACTATAAATATTATTGTTGGATTGCATGCTAGACTATCGTTCATTAGTGGTATGTTCAGTGGAGGAATTGTGACTCGGCAAGCTAAAAGGAGGACATGTTGCATTCCTATTTGGAGTTTTCTGGGGTTCTATTAAATCGCATTTCATTTTTCATTGAGTGTATCACTACGTACACAAAGCTCAACTAATGCAGGACTTTCGTTAGTTGAAGTAGCTAGCAGGAGTTTTTGCACCTAATCTAAGTATCACGTATCAGATACACCAAGCATGGCTTTTGGAATGACTCATCTTCTTTCCATGCCTTTCTATGAGTTATAATCCACTCTTGCATTTTAATGGGAACTATAGACCCAAAAGTTTCTCAACAAAATTTACATTTGCACCTTTTTTCAAAAAACTGTATTGTTTTCTGGGATGGACGCCTTCTACATTCACTTACTGTTAAGGTGTTGTTTTCTAGTTTTTCACATTTACACACAGCATGAATTTTTAAATTCATGGGACAAAGGGATGTAGTTCCGAAGGACTATTACTTTCGTTTGGGCGTTTTGCGTCGTTTCACAAAAATGTCCGATTCACTTTTCAATTTAGTGCTTATGTTTCTTTGTTGGTAACTGAAGTTGCATTGGGTTGGCTATTAGACTTTTTGGAATTGTACTGTGTTGGTTATTGGGTCTGTACTGGATGGATTAATGGAATTGTATTGGGTTGACTATTGGAATTATATTGGGTTGGTTTTTGTGTTCGTATTGGGTTTAGTTTAATGTTTGTTTCGTTCGGCAAGTTATTATATTATTAAGCAAAATCCCTTTGGACGTAATCTAAAATCTGAATCCTTTCAGATTTTTTCTTTATCATTCGTTTCTATTTTGTACTACTACACTAATGCGTTTTTATTTTGTGTTGCTATATTAATTTCTTTTTTATTTCGGTTTGCTACGTTAAGCAAGACTATCAAATACCAATAAAATTTCGGTCTACTTTCCGAGATATGTGGAGTTCTTTTTTTTTACCCTGAATTCTGATTATCCGTTTATTGTTGCGGTCCATGTTCTGTGACTTCTTGAGAAATACTTTTATTATTATTTGCAAGCAGGATTACAGGATTATGAATTTTGGTAAAATTTATTGTTTTTTTTAATTATATAACAGCTGTATGATTAAAAAAGGCTTTTAACACCGTAATATAACTTGAAAATATAATCCTTCTCTAATTCTCCTAAGTGTAAAATGTCGTTTGTATCAAAAATAAATCCAAATTCTCATAATAAAATTGTGAAGCAACCTATAGACAGATATAGCAAGAAAGCTTCTCACTTTTCTTTAGATTTTATTTAAAAGGTAAAGCTTCATTTCATTAGATATTTACAGTGATTACTAGTTTTAATATACGCATGAAGTGAAATGTATTTTTAACATACTACTAATTTATATTTCAATGCATTTTGATTAAAAAATTTGTAAGCTTTGTACTTCCTATTCAATTTATGTATCATTATACATCTTTGATTAAATACTACTTCCCAATATAAAAAACAATTCGAATTCTATCATTTGATAGACTCAAGCTGTAGAGACATTAGCTTATTTAGATGCAGGAGATGTGGAAAATGAGTAACGCCCTCGACGGGACTCCAACCTCGGACCTCTCAAATACGCGGCGATTTTGTTGGCCATTACACAACGAAGGCATGCTAAAAAGGCGGAAGAAATACGTTATATACCTCCCCTTTTAAAGGGCGACTGGGCATGAGGAGACCCAATCGCCATATCCTGGTGGTGGAGAATAATCGTCCATCACCTCCTTTAGTTCGAGCGCCACTGTAGAATCATTAGGATTTTTTGAAGCAGGAGGCATAAAGTAATGAGTAATGCTCTTACCGGGGCTTGAACCTCAGACCTCTCGAATACACGCCGAAAATGCTGGCCATTACACCACGAATGCATGCTAAAATTCCTTATAAAGCTTTCAGAAGATAGAATTTGAATAATCAGCCTGAAATTCCTTTTTTATTATTATTATTATTAAGTACCTGATCTTTTACTTCCGTCACTAAGCGTTCTTTTCTCCAGTCAACAGCAGTTGGATATATCACATGCGAAGGCTCCACGAAATAAGATACTACCTTTGTTTGATTGCTTATTTTCAGTCCATTTCTCATCCTGAATTCTCGAGCAGCCTGTCACAAATAAAGTATTACATCATCAGCATTAAAGGCAATTGAACAAATCTTCATTAAAACTTAAGTGTTATAGAATTGAAATTTTAGCTTTTTTTTAAATTCAGAAATTTTATTTAAAAAAAATAATTTTAAATGTAACTGTTGATTATTAATTAATAGTCACATTTATAATGATCTGAACTTTTAAGTGCAAATGAATAAAAAGTGTTACTTTAAAGTTTGCAGAAACTTCTCAACAGAAAGTATCCAGTTGATCCATATTTATAATTTATACCCTGAATGCATTACGATCAATGCATTGAATTTTTGCTTGTGTGACAAACAGCTTGATTTTTAAAAATAGGAAAATAATAAAATACAGAAATAAAAACTTTAAATATTTTCCCAATTGGTGCCATAGTTTTATTTTTCATGAAGTGCATGTAGTATTTAAAAAAGGCAAGGGGGTGTCCAGTAATATGAAATATTTTCCATGTATAAACTCTTCTTGCGCACTGTAAAGAAGATACGATTAATACATAGCAATATAAAAAAGCCTGAAATTCTTACTAGATCTGTGAAATTGGAGATTCCGAGCTTGAAATCGTACTTCTTCAAATCAGCCTCTAAATTATGTAGTTGTATTTTAGCAACATTAGTTTCCCAAATAAGACGTCGAATTGGTTCTTCAGAAGGGTTGTATTTCTTCTTGAAAAGATCCTAAAAATCAATTGAGAAGTAACTTAAACAGGAGGCGAAATAGTATAAACATTGTTTTAATCGTTTCTTTTTACTAAAATTTAGAAATCTGATAACATAGCAACGCAAATATATAATTTTATTTTATGTTTAGTATACATGATACAGTGACTGTCCCTTTTAAACTCGAAAAGTGTATTCGGATTGTATGAAAAGTTGTTCATATTTTTCTTTTCGAGAACTTTGAAGCAGAAACAAAATTTGGAAATATTATTAAAAGGTGGGATTTAATAATGGACTATATACTGAACACAGAGGGAAGTGAATGCGCTTACTATATTTTTCTCTGTTAGCTGCTAATGGTTAACACTAATTTGTTTATCTTCCTTTAGTTTCTTTCACATACACACATGATTCATTTTATCCGCTGGAGAGCTTCAGTTATCCGGTCTAACCGGGATCACAGCTCACCCCAATGGTCGCAAAATCTAGGTAATTTTTCCACAAGCGAAATACATGTTTATTGTAATGTAGATGAGGTTTTATTTCCTTTATCCTGTTTTATTTCAGTTGTGGGGTTTTCCTATTTAATCCTAAAGATCTAACTGAGAACCCCACGAACACTAGCAAGCGAATAATCTCATAAGTGTGCGAACAGACTTAAGGAGGGTTTACAACCCTTTATTTTTCAGTATATTTACATCAAGTTCCTACTTGGAACTTTACACAAAGCCGCCACTCGAGCTTGAACTAAAAATAATAATAATTTAAACTAAAACTAGCTTAACTAAGCTATTTAAAAGGTATAGCGAACCTATCGGACATCTAATTAGTTGGCCCCTAAGTATTAATTAAATCGGCGAAGCCAAGCAAGGGCCTAAGGTATGGCCGAGCGTAGCAATATCTAAGAGAGACGTAGCCAAAAGGCAAACGCGCGCTAGTCAGTGAATCAGACTCTCTTACTTGAAGTCGGTGAAATCACGACTTAAATAGTACTCTTTCTCATTTGCATTAACTGCGTTTCTGAATTTATATTCTGGCAGGAACTTGTAAGCTGAAATTAGAATAAGATAGGAAAGATACAAAACTTAAAATAACTGGTAATAAACTTAGGATAAACCTTACATCTTTCCCCACCAGAATTTAACTACTCGATGAACAAAGTCTTAAACGACCTTGTTTAAGAGTTTAAATTCTAAACAAGAAGTCTTTAATATCAAAATTTTAAACTTCTGGAACTGAATTCCATCATTAAAACTTTTCCTGTTTAGAGCCAACTTTACACAAATATCTAAAGCTAGATTAAAACTATGAAAAATACAGATTCACAATTTGAATAGCTTGTGCATTCATCTACTCCATCTTTTCTTTCAATCAGACGTCAGTCTTCACCTTCCAGTCCTCTGCAAAGAAAAAGTATTAGTTCTTTTCATAACAGTTTCGAAGTCCTATAATCACTCTTTCTTGCAATTAGTTTGGCCCTCAAATATTTTCATTCACACGAAACTTTAATTCTTCTTCCCCCATGCTTTTCAGAAATTGTTCTCAGTGAGACAAGGTTTTTATGTTGTAAATGCGTGACGACAATCTATCACTATCCAATCGCTATGATTTCTTATAAACTCGACTTTCCAGACCTTAGAAAACTGCTGAAACACAAAACTAGACCTAATGTCCTAAAATAGAGCTTAAATTTTAAAATTCTTAAGTGAAGCCTGGAGAGCCTAACTTTAAGCACATTCAATCTATACTTTCATTGAATTCATCTTTTACACAAATATATTTAGTCATGCTTGACCAAAACTTACATTTGTATCAGTTTAACTTTTACAATAGTTTAAAAGCTAACATTAACATTTCACACTCAATAGAAGACTTTAACACGTAATACTTTAAAATTCATTTTACATCATTTGTTATAGTTGCTATACAAAATTCACAAAGCTTGGTTTCAGTCTTTAAGTTAACGCAATTGAAGTCTTTCGACTAAACATATTCAGAAATTAGTTTCTCGGAACTTGAGAATTCTAGAAGAAATTATTTACAAAATAAATTTTCGCCAACTTGCGAATTCAATTTCTTTTCTGTTTAACAGATAGTTACAAATACATTCTCGCAAACTTGCGAATTCAATTTCTTGTTTTAAACAGTATATAGCAACTTTAAACACATGACATAAATCGAATTTTCAATACAAAATAGAAAACAAGAAAAATTTTCACTTATCTTTTTGGCTTCAATACTCCTGCATCCTCTTGGCGCAGAACTCTTGAAATGCTGGAGTTGCCAAATTTTGGACTCTCAGTCGTCTCGGGCGGCTGGTATTCGGTTCTGGACATTCTTTTCTTTTCATTCCTGGGGCGTTGAAACGGGGAGCTTTCCTTGTCGGTTGAGGATTTTGGACCTTCAGTTTCCTCTTTGGGTTTTACCTTGCTCAACTTGTTTCTGAATCTTTAAAAACCCTCTTAGTTCTTCGGGGTTCCTGAAAAGGAATATACCTCGCGTCGTCGGCCGGCTTTCTTTTCATGCTTGCTTCTGTAGTTTGCCGTTTTCTTTGCTTATCTTGCAAGAGCCTTTTCTGCTGTTCCATAGACGCTGGCTTTTGTTGAAGGGAAACTTTTATCTGTTTAATACTCCTCGTTCTGGCGGAGCTTGGATTTTACTGAAGTTGCCTTCCTTTCGCTGTGGTTTCTTCAGTGTTAGCGGCTTTTCTTTTCGTTGCTGAGGTATCCTTGTTTGCGACGGTGAAATTAATATTCTTGGTGTTGTTTCAGGAGCCTGCAATAAAGCTTTTAAGATTAGAAAATCCGTACGACTACAATAGGGTTTGACTTGATCGACGTTCGCGATAGATTGTTGTCCATTTTCTGTTTTTAAGTAAACCGCTGTAAATTTTAACTTCTGTATGATAAAAGGGCGCTCAAACCTGGGCTCAAATTTGGCTACCCTATTTTCGGGTGCAGATGACAAGGAGTGCTTTAATTTTAGCACTTTCTGGCCTACGGTATATTCTAAGTCGCGTGTCTTTCTGTCATAATACAACTTTTGTTTCGACCCCCCCCCGCATCAGAATTTTTGATGGCCTCATTAATAATTTTTTAAATATCATTCAATTTAAACTCTGTCTTTGTTGAACGAAAAATAGCTTATCCAGAGGCGTTAAAATTTTTCTTCCTAAGAGCAATTCTGCGCGGGGGAGGGGGTTGTAGTGTCATGCTTTGCTGTTCTCAAGGTAAAGCCTAATTCATTGACGCAGCTGTCCCAACGGTCATGGTAATTCTTAACATATCTCCGAATAATTTTAACTATATTTTTATTTATGCGTTTCGCAATATTTGATTGCGGTCTATAAGGTACCATTTTTAGATGACGTATACCAAGGCCTGTGCACAGGTTTTCAAAAAAAATTGCTTACGAATTGCTTACCATTACCTGACATTACTTTTACTGGGGCGCAGTATTTTAAAATACATTTATTTAAAAACGAATCTGCTACTATTTTTGCTGAAGCCCGTTTAAGAGGAATTATTTCTACCCATTTTGAGAAATGATCCACGATGGCTAACAAGTATCTGTTTTTATTAATCTTTGTTCTAGGGTAGGGACAAAGCAAATCAGTGCCAATCAATTCATTTGGGAAAGTGGTTTTTATGCTATTTAAGTACCAGGCCGGGTTTTAAACAACGTCGTTAATTAATCGACACAAGTGACATGACCTGACATACGCAGTCACAACTTTGTATAACTGTGGAAAATATATCGTTTCGCGGACCCTTTGCAGGGTTTTTCTAACACCAAGATGGTCTCCTAATTTCGAGTCATGGAGCTCCTCTAGAATACTTAAGAGTAGACTCATTAGGACTACCGGCCGCAATTCTTGATTATCGTTGGTTGTTTTCGTTTAAAAGGGCAATTTATCTATAATTTCATAATGGGCCGCTCTATTGCGAATAGCCGTTAAGTCTACATGTTCAAAATTTTCGGGATCTTCCAGTTAAGCATGAATATCTTTAAATTCTGGGTCCGTTTTTAACTCGAGCGATTATTGTTTCCCGGGATTCAATTATTTTCTCAGTTAGGATCGAATTGTATTTCCGTCTTCATTGATTTTAATCCTCGAAAGGGCGTCTGCAACTACATTTTCTTTCCCCTGCGTGTGCTTCATAATTAAGTTAAACTCTTGCAGTTTTAGTGTCCAACGAAAGCAAGGGGAAAGATTTTTTGCGGAGTATAGGCGACTAACTGCCGCGTGATCTGAATGCACAGTTATTGGGGCACTCCCAAAGAACACCCGAAATTTTTGTACCGCTAGTAATACTGAGAGAGTTTCCTGTTCAGTTGCAGTATAATTCCGCTGAGTTTGGTGAAGCGTCTTGCTAAAGGAAGCTATTGGCTTCCCGTTTTGGGAAAGAACTGCGCCAACTGCGTAGTCTGATGCGTCTGCTGATATTTCCAAATTTTGATCCCCTTCCTGGAATTTAAGAACCGGGTCGTTAATTAAGGCGTGTTTCAATTCTTCAAATGCCGTGTTCGCCTCTGCTGTCCATGTTAACCTAGTCTTTTTCTGTTTAAGCACCAACAAAGGTTCAACTATTTCAGCTAAATCTTTAATGAATACTCTATAATAAGAACACATGCCCAAGAAGGATGATAACTTTTGAGCCGTATTTGGCAGTGGAGAAGTTTCGATCGCTAAAATTTTCGAATTGTCAGTTTCTATACCGTTTTTCGAGATTTTATAGCCGAGGTACCTCAGTTCCTTGGCGGCAAATTTGCACTTTTTAGGATTAACTTTAAGGCCCGCTTCATGTAATAATGTAAACACTTCCTCTAAATGTTTAATGTGTTCTTCTAGGGTTTCGTTTGTTACAATAATATCATCGAGCTAAATGACAGTACTTTTTCCCAAAACTGGCCTTAAAACAATATCCATAACTTTTTGAAATGTAGCCGGAGCTCCGCTTAAGCCAAACGGCATTCTCAAAAAGGCATACACGCTTGACTTTGTGATAAACGCTGTCTTTTCAACATTCTCGGGTTTTACTGCAATTTGAAAATAGCCTGACGTCGGGTCTAAGATTGTCATATATTTAGTTGACAGAATTTTTCTTATAATTTCATCTATTGACGGAAGGGGATACGTGGGGTATTTCGTTATGCTATTTAATTTTCGGTAATCAATAGCGAATCTCCATGCGTTCGGATCTGCGGCTGGCAGTCCATTCTTCTTTCTACATAAAACTACAGGACTAGCATAAGGGCTGGTACTTGGCGTAATTATTTTATCCTCGAGCATTTTCTTAATGTATTGCTCGAGAATATCTTCTTTCATATGGTCGTACCTGTATGGCTTAGACCGAACTCGGGGAACATTACCAGCATCGATGCTGTGCGAGAAAATCTGGCAAAAGCCAGGTTTTTCATCAAATAACTGGGAAAAATTTCTTACCAGTGTTTGAATCTTGTCTTTTCACCTTTCTTCGAAGTGATTCAGCTCAAGTTCCGGCATGGCGGCTTGTTCAACTTCCATTTTATACATCTTGACCTGTAAGATATAGTCTTTGAAATTAATTTTTGTGCTAGTTCCGCGTAAGAAATCAACCCCCAATATGACTGCGGTTAATAAATGTTTTACCACGAGAAAGTTTATTTTCTGGACCTCGTTTTTTATTTGAATATGCAGCCCCACTTCTTCCGAGCAGATACATTGTTTTCCTTGGGCAGCAATCACCCGTTGTCTTAAACAGTCTGTAGCGACGAAAACGTTTTTTAAAAAATCCTGCCACAGGAAGCTGCAATGAGCCCTGGTATCTAGTAAGGGGGTCGTAGGGACGTCGTTTAGTAGTATTTAGATTTCTGGCAAGGCCAAATTTTGGACGACTACCGTATTGAGCTTGATTTCTGAAGGATTTACCTTCTCACACAGTGACTTCACTCTCTTCCTGGTCACCGTGATTAGTTTAAATCCTTTCCGCCCCTTTTTCCAACTGCTTTTTAGTTTCTCACGCTTTGGTTTGACCGGCTTTCCTTCTATCCGGCTTTCCCACCTTCCCCTCTTGCCGATAGTAATTCTGCTGAGCTTGAGGTTTCGTTTGATTCTGAAGCCTTGAATACTGCGTAAAATTCTTCGCTCGCGCGTTTTCCGCCGTTCTCCTACTCTGAAATTTGACAGCTAGTTCAAATAAGCTTTCCAGCGTTTGCGGATTTCTAACTTCAAGAAAATCTTGAACTCACGGAAGCAACCGCGGCAAAATTATTTCGATGATTTCATTGTCGGGCCTTTTCCCGTATAATAATTTGACAATGTGGATCTCCTTTAAGATAAAATCTGTTAATTCGTCAAAATTAGTTTGATATTTACTAATTCTGATTCGAGTCTTGCGCGGTCTTTTACAACTGAAATGCTTTCAACAGCGAATTTTTAAAATTCTCCCATGTATACGTTTAGGATCCTGGATCCCTCAACAAATTCTTGCCAATATTCTTGTACCAGCTGAGGGCATGACCTTTCAAATTCGTCGTAGCGATGGTTATTCTCTGTGGCTGATTCACAGGATATAACGTGAAGTGTAACTCCAGCTGTTCCAGAAAGGTCATTACTGATCCTTTGGCGTAAAACGTGGCTTCATCGCCGCTCTCATTGATTCCAAGATGAATCCAAATCCCTCCATCCGATTTGATTGTGCCTGAGAGAACTGAAAGGTTGGAGGGGTCAACGAGAATTCTTCACTACCCAGCGGCATGTTTCGTTAAGAACAATTTCGGGCGCCAAATGTGGGGTTTTCTTATTTAATTCTAAAGTTCTAACTTAGAACCCCACGAACACTAACAAGCGAATAATCGCTAAGTGTGTGAACAGAACACGTAAGACTTAAGGAGGGTTTACAACCCTTTATTTTTCAGTATATTTACACTTACTTCCTACTTGGAACTTTATACAAAGCCGCCACTCAGGCTTGAAATTAAAATAATAATAATTTAAACTAAAACTAGCTTAACTAAGTTATTTTAAAGGTATAGCCGAAGCTATCAGAGATCTAACTAGTTGGCCCCTAAGTATTAATTAAATCGGCGAAGTCAAGCAAGGGCCTAATGTATGGCCGAGCGTAGAAATAGCTAAGAGAGACGTAGCCAAAAGGCAAACGCGCGCTAGTCAGGGAATGAGACTCTGTCTTCCGAAGTCGGTGAAGACACGACTTAAATAGTACTCTTTCTCATTTGCATTAACTGCGTTTCTGAATTTACATTCCTCCAGGAAATTGTAATCTGAAATTAGAATAAGATAGGAAAGATACAAAACTTAAAATAAGTGTTAAGAAACTTAGGATAAACCTTACACAATAAAGACTATACAGTTAAAAAAAGAAATATTTTTATTTTTGTACGGAACACAATTTGACAATACTAAATAGTGAAATTATTTTTTATTTCCTTAAATAAAAAATTCCAGTTCAGCTATCTTAAAAACAACGGAATTAATCTTATTTACGATAGACCTAAAAGTAAATGCGATAGTAGCGAGATTTTTTTATTGTACTAAAATCGAAGAAAGGAATTTCTTTGCTTTAACATAACATAAAATGCTTTACCAATTTCTATATAAATAAATTTAAACAAAAGAACTATTTTGTTTTTACGTAAAACGAAATGTATTACACTTTTTGCTTATCTGAAATTAAACTAAACTGAGTATTGGTCATGTTTGTTTCGTCTGATTTTACAAAACAGAGTTGTTACTAAACTAAATGGTAGTTATGTATACGTTACGCAATATATTTTCTGTTAATATTTATAAGCTATATATTTTTCATATGCTATGTTATACTGAGTGTAAGAAAATATATATGTTAGAGATATGTGTTGATGAAATGAGATAAATCTATATGACTTGCTTATTCGCTTAAAATAAACTATTTTCATGAATGCAAAAAACATATAATGCGCATTCGGCAAATTAATTTAATAGTTCATTAAAATGCTTGAAAATTTTGTGTTTCCGAAATCAGGGAAAAATTTAAAACTCGTAAATAGATTAACAGCAAACTTAAATTTATATGGCCTCGGAAGAAGAACGAGTTACCTAAATAACTGATATATCAGCTTTACTTACCACCACCACTGAGTGGGAGGTTGGCTTTACTAACTCTGGATAATTAGAATTCTACTATATATACACAGAATTAAAAGTATTTCCAAGGCATAAAAAACTTATTTTATCTCCCTGAACTTTCGTTTCAGCATGAAGCAGAATATCATAACATTTTGTAAAGTTATACTGCATCTAATATTGGAACGTTAGTCCTATAACCCTAACATACACGTAACGAGTTATAGCTATGTCTGAGACAGTACGACCAAGACTTACGAAGGTTTTAAAAGAATTCTATTTAAACTGTACTTTTAATAAGCGACTGGTGCTACAGATAACATCCGCTTGTGGCAATACAAGTTAAAGAAGAACAGCCAGTTCAAATTAAACGTTGATCCGCAGTCTAAGACTATACAATTAAATACTAAGCTACAAACTGGCTCAACAATTTAACGTCGTGTAAGCTCAAAATACCGAAGGCGAGATAACGCAGAGCCGAAATACACAGTCCAGTCACATTAATGTGACCACCACGTACTTTCCATGTCAGAGTTAAATAACCAATCACAGAAGGCAGGTGGCAGCACAGTGCAGTTGAGCGTATATAAAGGGTGTGTGAGGGCTTCGGGAAACATTTCAATCGTTGGCGTAATGCAGAAACGAAGCGATTTATCCGACTTCCAAAAGGGCATGATCATTGGCTTTCGGGCCAAGGGTGGAAGCATTTCCGAAACGGCTGAGTTTGTGAACTGTTCGCGTGCCGCCGTGGTAAAAGTGTACCGTGCATGGCAAAATGGGACTGTCCAAAATCAGCGACGTGGCAAATGTGGTGCACCACGGGCCATAGATGACAGAGGCGAACGACGGTTGCGGAGATGCGTTCGGGCAGATAGACGGGCTACCGTTGAGCAACTGACCACCAAAATGAACCAAGGGGCTACCAAAAGTGTCTCCCAAAGTACTATTCAGCGAACATTGCTGCGTCTGGGCCTCCGAAGCAGACGCCTGGTTCGTGCACCTATGCTGACTGCTGTTCATCGACGGCGAAGGCTAGAATTTGCACGCCAGTACAGCAGCTGGACGTCCACTGAGTGGCGACAGGTTGCGTTTTCGGATGAATCGCGTTTTATGCTCCATCGGACAGATGGACGTTGGCGTATAAGGCGTGAAACCTCTGAAAGGAACCACCCTGCAACCATTGCCGGAACGGTCCAAGCTGGAGGCGGGAGCATTATGGTCTGGGGAATGTTTTCCTGGCATTCTCTAGGTTCACTGATCATTGTGGAAGGCACAATGGATCAATACAAGTACGCATCTGTCCTTGCGGACCATGTTCACCCCTACATGCGCATTGTTTTTCCTCAGGATGATGGCATCTTCCAGCAGGACAATGCGAGGTGCCATACAGCTGCCAGTGTACGTGCGTGGTTCGAAGAGCACCAGGATGAGTTTACCGTCCTCCCCTGGCCAGCAAACTCACCTGACTTAAACCCAATCGAGCATCTGTAGGACCATCTCGATCGAGTTGTTCGCGCGCAGCTGGCCACGGCATTAGAGTCGGCATGGCTCAACATCCCAGAGAACACCTTCAGGGACCTATGTGACTCTCTTCCTGCACGTCTCGCAGCAGTCCGCTCTGCGAAAGGTGGTTATTCTGGCTTTTGACAGATGGTCACATTAATGTGACTGGACTGTGTAGTTACAACTAGCTAGAGCTGGGAGAATCTAATAATACAGCACGCATGCCAGAAACACTCTCGCTCTCAAGATCCAAAAACCTCAGCTTAAATACAATTTGCTTTGTGGTAGGAATACTGAAAGGAGTTAAAGCAAAGATTTAAGTCATAAAACTGGTTAGTTCAAAATAAGAACCTTACAACTTAATTATTAATATTAAGAAGATTTTAAAGCGTCTTAAAATAATAGTTCTAGCACTTGTTTCCATTTCTGCATTCATTTTAAAATTAATCAAGTCATCCAAATTCATAAAAATCAATTATCAAATTGCATATTTAATAAAATCGTGTGTCAAATAAAACGGTTAATAAATCATATCTCGAGTTAAACAATTAATAAATCATATGTCATGTTAATAAATCAAGATACCTTTTTTCAAAACACAAAAAAAGTTAAAACGTTATCATGTTAAACAGTGTATTTTATGCTTACCTTATAGGTTTCCCACAATTTGTCGTAATCTGGTTGGAAAGAAACAGCAAGAGTCGTTGTAAAATATACCAGAATTAAGGCAATGCGAATCATCTAAAACGTATAAAAGAACATTAACCTACTAAATGTAACAAAATTTAAAGGGTTTGTTTACCATTTAGAAAGATTTCATAGACTTAGTCAAGTTAGATGAACCTATTGCCTACGTAAAATGCACAAAGATTATCAGAGAATGCCAGGCAAGCAGGCATCTAAATATAAAACTGATGCATTAATACAAGTAGACATCTGTCAATAGTTGAGAGAAAGTTAAACTGGTGGGTTTATTGATGAATTCTTGAGAAACTTACAGATCGCATGAAGCTTTTCGTGTTGTTATTCCAGTATACTATGTATATATTCCATTTTTATTTCACAGTTCGCTAGAAAGGTATTCCTTCCAAAAGCAAAAGGCCCTTACTGGTTTTGTCTGTTATTTCTTCAACTCAGCCTAACAGGAAAAACTTGAAATTTCATGTATGGATTTTTTTCTACCCAAAGAATCAGGAATTACTTGTTCCTTTGATTTTCTTTGATCAGTTAATGGAATTTAAATTACCACCTATTCTGTGTTCATCAGTAAATGAAAATGTCTGTTATAACTTTAGTAATGTATATAGCATAAATATATGAACAAAATCGAAAAGAATAACGCAACTCTTCTTTAAAGCAAAATAATTGTTGAATTTTATATTTCTTAATTTAATACCATTTTTGCATAAATTACCTTAAATATATTCTAAACCGCTAGTTTTTATTAATATGTTTGTTTGCATAATTTTAACTAACTCTCTTCCAGTCAAAATGACCTAGTGTTTTAAAACAGATATTAGATAAGGAAAGGAAAAGGGTTGCTTTTAAACTTGAATTAAACTAATTTTAAATTGAAACTAATTTTAAAACTTACTATCAGGCTATAAAAATGGAAACATGTAATACGTTTAGCCAATGCTTTTACTCTAGTGACATTGATATGTCTTTGCAAAGCAGAAAATTAAGTTCTCGAAATTTTTACTTAAGCTGAATTCTCACCTGAAGCTATTTTTTGGAGAAATTCAAAGATCAAAAGTATGTACATCAGTCATCAGGCAGTCTAAGAACTTACGCAAATTTTACCTCGATTAAGTCACTGAAGAAAGGACACTATACTGGCTTTAAATGTTAAAATGAGCAGTAAATCTTGTGTTTATAAGCTGAGATTTGTTCCTTATATAAACACAGCTTACAACACACAAAGCAGTGTGCAGAAAGTCACATGAAGAGAAATTTCCAATCTTACTACTAAGAGAAAGATTATAATAGATAAAGTGTCTTATTTAAAGAGGAGTCATTCTTGTAGAAACAGCATTGGCGGTTCAGAGATTTTTCGCTTGTCAGAAATTATTTGAACATGATAAGCTGGCACGAGTAGAGAATACTTCATCTGAACTTACTACATATAGATTAAATTGAGTTAGCCTTCCTTAACGTATAGTTTAAAGCGCTCTGAAAGTTCCTTAAAATAATGAGTAGTTTACTTGAAAAGCTATGAAATATAGCACTTACTAATTTCTTAAAATGAAATTTAAAATACTTGGCTATCAAAAATCGAACATTTCTGAAATCATTTGAGCATTACCTTAAATAAAAATACAAAACTAGGTACTAGGTTTTCCATAAACCAGGTATTTTTGCCTAGTTACAGAATAAACTAAATTTGAAAACATGAACATTACTTTAAAATTCCGTCTTGTTCTAAATTTGTAACTATTCTTTTCAAAATAAATACCGAAGATACACGTTTAACAGTTTATTTTATAAACAGTTTAACTAAACTTCTGATTTTAAATTTATTTTATGAGCAATTCAACGAAAATTGTAATTTAAAGTGAATTTTATAAACAATTTATTTAAATTTAAGGGAAAAACTATTTCCATACTAAATATAACTGTTAAAACAATTCATATAACTGGAAAGGAAAAATATCAATCTGGAAAATAAAATATATGTATACAAATTATTATTAATTAATTTCCTATTTATTTTCACTTATTATTATTTTTATTTTTAATTATACATAATTTAAAATAAAAATCCCTGTATTTTAAATGCACCTTTATTTACTATTTTAAATGTAGTAATGTTTAATGCAGTAAATAATGTAAAATAACTTCTGATAACTGCAGCATTCTTAGTCATATGTGACTAAAAATAAAATTTAAAATAGCTTATTGTAAATGAAAATTGTTAGAGAAAAATTTAGCAAAATAAATGCTATCACTCTTCGATTTGTTATTTCCTTTGTAATTCTTCTTCTATTGTTCCTTGGAATTCCAGTAATGTCTGATCAATATTCTTATACTTTCGCCCCACGTTGTTGCAATAACAAAGAAATTACCATAGATAAAGAAATTATTTTTCGCTTTTATAATGTTTAATTAAAATTTCTGTAATTAAAATCTATATGATCGAACGAAAATTTGGAGATCAATAAAAAGGATATGAGAAGAGAAATGAACTCTATTGTTTTAAATTATTTTTAATTCTGAAAAAGTATGGTTGTGTTTATTTGACTATGATAAATCACGCAAGGGTGGAGGAGGAATGATGATCCTCCATCACCAGGATTTGGCGATTGGGTTCCCTAATCCCCAGTCGCACTTTAAAAGGCACTTTCACGTATATAAAGTATTTCTCCCGCTTTCTTTGCATGCCTTCGTGTGTAATGACCAGCACACTCCTGGCATATCGAGAGGTCTGAGGTTGGAGTCCCGGCGAGGGCATTGTTCATTTTTCCTGTATCCGGCTTCGAAATAACCTAATGTCTCTACAAAACCTCAGCTTAAATACTTATAATCTCATTTGTACTCTGGTAGGGAAACGGAAAGAAGAAGTCACGGAAAAGATCTAAATCATAATAACTGGTTACATTAGCATAATGAAATCTTACAACGCCTAAAGCATGCCATCCTGGAAATAGTTGCGTAACATTAGATAACATACAATGGGACATCGTACGACAAATACCACTTCTTTTTGTAACGTCACATGAACAGCAGTCATGTTGGACGACATGAGAACGAAGCTGTTTGGTAATAAAAAGCGAAATGTTTGTTTGGGAAAGTCACACTTTTACAAGTAATCTTTCTAAAATTTAGTGTCTTCATTCAAGCAGCGATGATTATTACTGTAATTCTTTTGCAACCTATTTTCTTTATCTTAGTTAATTATATTACGTATAGTTACATTTTTCAATTGCATTAATAAATTTTTCCTTGATTGATTTTGATTATTATATGGCATAATAAATTTAATCGCAATAGTTAAACTCTGAGTTTGTTTCTTTTATGTTTGTAAAGAATAAAATTTAGAAACTTGTCTGACTAAATTCAGTTTTTTTAAAGAAGGGGAAGTGTTACAGGAGTAAATATTTAAAAAGTTTTCACTTATGTTAAACATAAGTGAAACATCTTCTTCACTTATGTTAAACATAAGTGAAGAAGCGAGAAGAAATGGAAACTATAAAGTAAAATTCATATCTGTAGAAACAAAAGAAAATTTTAATGAGCAAAATTAACACTTTTATTTTTTGCAAAATCAAATGTAACATAAAAATCTACGGGAAAAAGTAAAAAAAACTGAATAAAATGTACGTTTATAAGAAACAAAAAGAAGCAAGTGAAAAGAAAAGTAAAAAGTGTAAAAATAAGGAATCCCTTTGAAATAACAAATGTGAGAAAATGAAGTTTCTTTTCCAAATAAGAATTTATTTTTGAAAAGGAGAATTATAATACCATCCTTTTACAATTGGAGAGCCACCAGCAGTCCAGATGTAACGTAGCTGAACACTGGTATTCCGTCCTGGGTTCGATTCCAGGCGAACGGGCTAGCTGCATGAGCGTTTTCGTGGCTTTTCCCATATGTAATGTGTATAAAAGCGAGTTTCCTTTAGAAAGTGCTCCACGAAGGCATCCCTCTCCTTAGGCAGATAGCCCTAGTGTGCTTTGTCTTAATCTCAATAAACCAAAACAAACATTTAACAATTGCTAATAGGAAGTCATTCTGGCAATGATATCAATTATAAGTTGCTTTGAAAGCTACGAAGAAAAAGTTGCTATTACTTCAAAAAACTATCCGGTCTGGCTTTTAATGCACTCTGCAAACACGAGAAGCTCGGGTTTGTTACTCTCCGATACCTTATTCTTTTAAAACTTTGTCAATTATTGAATTGGATAATTTAATAATGGCAGAACATAGACTAGATCTCTATGCCTAAGGTAAATGATGCATTCGTAGAGAACTTTTTGAGAACTCTTATTCACGTTATAAATGTGGCAGAGTATAGAACCATCCATTCAACCAGATCGTTCATCGAAATTTGAAACTAGATTGGACTAGCAGTGTTGAGCGCTTTTATCCTTCTCACCATCAATCGGGCTTTGGCAATTAAATATTTTATTACATTATTATGCGCGAAACTGACTAAAACCAAATTACTATCATCCCATATAAGCATATAATCATATATAATATAAAAGCGTCGGCTATGCACGTTGTTAGAATGAGGTGCCACTTTCTTTGAGTCTGATTCTGTATCCTATTTTCGTTCATTATTTTATTTGAATTAATGATTAACGTGTGTATCAAGTGTTGAGTGTGGTGTTTTTTCTGTCGTTACCATTTTTGTGGAGATTCGCTCTTGCAATAGTAATTACTTTCTATGTTTTCCCTCAAGTACTGTGTACGTCACTGAAGTTTATTTTTTACCAGATTATCATTGAGGAAGGGGGCCTCTGTAATGAGACAGGACTTCTGAATGAGAAGTCTCTGTAATGAGACAGGACTTCTGAATGAGTAATGAGACAGGATCATCTGAATATTTTGGCATTTCTTGTTTTAAAATTTCTGAGCCAATTCGTACTTCTATCAAAATGTTTTTTTGTCTTCTAAAATTGCATCTAAAACGCATCTGTTGCCATTTTATCAGCCATCTTATTGTACATTTTCCATTCTTTAGCTTTTATATTAGCGTATGTATTCTTCTTGAATGCGCATGCCCTACATGTGTTGCCATTCAGTATAGAGTAAAATGGGTATTAATTTAGAAGTCAAACAGCAAAAATCAGCGTTATATTTGCAAATTTTAGACGGACTAATTTCGATGGCTCGGTAAAACCATCGAAACTAGTCTTGTGAAAATTTGAAAATATAACGCTGATTTTTGTTATTTGACTTCTAAATTAATATTTTTTCGGTGTGTTATTTTACTTTAAAATGGGTATTTAGTAATGTTTAATTATAGAATGTGTTTTATCTTGCTCTAATACATTGATGTTGTATCTTTCTTCTGTTTCAATGACGTCAGTATATTCGGAAAACTTTTAATTAATTAGATAATGTGTTGATTTTTTTCAATTATATCTTTAAATATTGCTTAGACTGCTTTTTTTTAGTTTTGATTTCCCTTTTTATATTCTGATTCGCTCAAGACACTACTTATTAGAAACTCTACTTTTGCCCTGGGCCTACTCAAATTTTTGTTCCTTCTCTCGAATTTTACCCTTTTTCCTAATATTTCTGCCTTTTCCAAATATTAAAGGTTCCTGTTTCATTTGTTGTATAATGTTTTTTCCAGCAAAGCTGATTGTTTGCGGAGAAGTTAAAATATAGGTTTGGTTTGGTTTATCTGATCATGGCGAAACACTCGAGCGTTATCTGCCTAAGAGAAGGGATCCTTCATTGAGAGCTTTTTAAGGGAAACAGTTATTCACGTTACAGATGCGGAAAAACACGAACATGTTCATGCAGCCAACCCGTTCACCAGGATTCGAACCCCTGATCGAACTACTAGTGTTCAGCTACTTTACCACTCGGCCGCTGGTGGGCCTAGCTGAGATAAAATTATTTTAATTTCAGGGGGAAAGATTCTTATAAATTTGAAAATGGTACTTTAAGTCATTATAAAGGGTAGGTGTGTTCTTTAACAATTATCTACATTATTAAAATGGCTTTTAGAGGGAACTCTGTCTTTTTCTTAGTTTCCAAGATCTCTCAGTTTGTTCGAAATCCTATGAGAAATTACTCAAGTCTCTTCAAAACATTTTGTGTTTAAGTAAAATAAGATATTAGATGAATACACAAAAAAGATCGAAAATTAAGCGATTGAGATCTTCAAAGCGTTTTTACTATCAGAAAAGATCTCAGACAGTTAACGACTAGTTAACGTTACATTGCTGAACAGAATGCAATCATTGCATGATTACGAGAACAAGCAGTCCTCCACAATAACATTTCATGGGGATTTCCGATCTTAAGGTTCTACTCCAACAGTAACAACAGGGTACTGTGAAGTTACTTAAATCTTCTTCTTAACAATTTTCTGGTATTTCACCCGCCTCCATCGCAAAGCACACATCAGCCTTCTAGTAAACTTCTAGAGTGATTAGGTTTTTCGATGCTGAAACGTGAAAACGTGCAATGCCCTCACCGGGACTCGAACTCTGGACCTACCATAAACGCTTCGAGTATGTTTCCAGTTACCCCACGAAGGCATGTGGAAAGAAGGGAGAAATTACCTTATAGACTTACTTGCGAATATATAATACTATTCAAAGCCAGATAATCAGAAAGATCGCCAAAACAAATTAAAAATCTATTAAGTTGGACAATTTGTAGAGGCATTAGTATTTTTTGAAAGTTGGAGAGATGAAAAATCAGCAATATCCTCGCCGGGACTCGAAACACGGACCTCTCGAATACAGGTCGAGTGTGCTGACCACTACACCATGAAGGCAAGCTAAGAAGGCGAGAGAAATGCCTTACAGATTTTTGGATTGCAAGATACACCGTGTTCCTGCCTCTCGAGATCACGTTACTAGGTCTCTGCTAGCTCAGATAAGATTGTATTCTTTGATTTTACGTTACAGTATCGTCATTTAAATTGTTACGCCGGACAGAAGTTTGAGCCAACTTCACGTTAATTCAATTGTGCAGCCTTAAATCTTGAAATTGACGACATATAGCAATGTGTCAGTGTGCAGTGTAACCGGAAGAACGTTTAGTTTCATAGTTATTTTGGGGTAAGTTTTTAGCCTTTAGTGTAATATATGCACTAATGAGTTTATGGCATAATACCATGCAGTAGCAAGCAGTGCCCCATTTCTTATGAAGTTTTCAGTGTGTAGTGAATTTTATCTATTTAACGCAACGCATGCAGCTTATTATCTAATATTTTGCTCTTATACGGCCTTGTAATGCCTTGACTTAGTGGTGTGCTTTAGATAGTTGCGGGATACGGACAATACCCGATCAGCCTATGCAAACGTGCTGACCACTACACCATGAAAACCAGAGAAATATCTTATATATTCCCCCTTTTAAAGGGCGATTGAGGATAAGGGGAACCAGTCGCCAAATCCTAGTGAAGGAGAATCATCATCCACCACCTTTTTTAGTTCGGGCACCATTGTAGAGTCATTAGGTTATTTCGAAACAGAAAACGTGAAAAATGAGCAACGCCTTTTCCGGGACCCGAACCATGGACCTTTCGAATACTCGTCGAGCCTGCTGACCCCTATACGACTAAGGCATGCCAAGAAGGTGGGAGAAATACCTTATAAATTAACCTCCAGAAAATGGGAATAAATATAAACGAGATCTGCACCACAAAAATCGAAAGAACGTTTTATTAGATCAAATACGAAAACTTATCTGGAACAACTTCTAAAATCAGTAGCTAACTCTCTCCCAACTACACGCAATTATTTTTTGTCATACTCCTCGCCCAAAGCGTCAGAAAGGAAATCTTCTTTAATGTTCCTTCTTCTGCCACAGCAGAAGAAATGCTATTGCAGTGTTTCGCTTAATTAAATTCAAATAAAGGTCCTTTGGATTGATAACTATCACTTTTCAATCCACTTCATTTTCACGATTTATAACTGAAGCATTATTAGCCTATATACAATCCATAATTACTCATAATTCTACTGAGTTCATTTAATGTAATTTGCACTACTAGAAGGTAGGATCGTAAGTGCATTATATTCTGCATCAGAATTCAAAAAAGTGCTTAAATCATATATCCTATTTTAATAATTTTACTTCGCAGCAAAGGTTTCAGATTAGTAAAGGAAAAGTAAATGCTTTGAAGGTAAAAAATTAACATTAAAACTGAAAAAGAAAATTTCATTTCCTGTCTTATATCTCAAACGCCTGAATTAATGATTTAGTCTGAATTAATGATTTATTACAAATAGTCTCCCAGGCCAAGAATCTTTAACCGCACCAGTGGACGAGCACTTTCGTCCCGAGTTAAAGCTCAGCCAGACGGGTTGACTGTATTGTTGATTTTCGTAGTGGTCCCCGTGTGTAGCATGAATACCAACCGATATCTCTAAGAAAACCTCCCAGGAAGGCAGAGCTCCTCTTAAGCAGCTAGGCATCGCGTACTTTGACATATTGTTATAACTATTGAAAATCTTTAAATAAAATTTCTTAAAACTGTTTTCCCTTCCATAATTCTACTTCAATTTGAAAGATGCAGGGACAGGTGTAAAAACTGGAAACCCTCAGCAAAACCCATTTTATAATCTGGCCCACCTCTATTATTTTCAGTGTAATAACGGTCACTAATGCAAATTATATTTTATGTAAAGTACATTTAATGTAAAGTATTTCTTGGAATAACCATATAATTCAACATTTGTATATAATGTTATTTAAACACAAAAAGTACAGTTCTTCTTTATTTACGTTTTCTTTTCATAGTTTCAGTTTATTATGAATTGTGTAAATTGCATTCTTAAGCATTTTAAACAGAGATCTTTTTTTAATGAAAGAAACTGGAAAAGCAAAGATTCTTAAGAATTCTGATTGATTTTAATATAAACCTTAATAAGTAATAGTGTTACGATCAAAATAACATAATTAAGTTTTTATCAGTTCTATAATCAATTTTATGAATAAAATATATGATTAAAAAATCCACTTTCTTTCAAACGTGGAAGAAATGACTTTTTTCTGGTGGATCATTACATTTTATTTATGTTCAGACCATCTTAGGAGTAAATTTAGCAATTGTTTGCAAAAACGTCGTCATCTATCTCATTATAAATCATAATTTTAACGGAAAAGATTACTTTTTTTAATGCTTTATTTCTCAGACATTAAATAATCATTATATCAAATAAGATAGCTTTAGAAACTTCAATATTCTAATATAAAAGATTTAATTGAAAAGGCAATTTACGAATATTTGGTTAGGATTTCTAAATGATATCACTGTGCAGCAAGAATTGATATGAATGAGCCAGTGTTAATATTTAAGGAAGAACACATAAAAAATTAAATTAGAAATTTTATCTTGCTTCTAATTTTACATATTCTTAAAACACAGAATAGAAAAAGTACAATAAATTTTACATAGTTTATATATTCCAGGAGGATTCGGAGGTTTCATTAAAAATAGAATTAACTTGTTTGCGCCTTCGGAAATCAGGCTCTGTGCGGAAGATAGTACAAATGTCATCTAATAACTTAACAAACGAATGGTCGTGCGTAAAGGTTTCCTGCCGACAATCATAATCACTAAGTAAATTTAATTTGAATACTCTTTCTACTCTTTAAAAAGTTATTTTAACACAATTTTTGTAAAAGATTTATATTTTTCAATTTCATGTGGAGAGACATATAAACATTTTCAAAAGCTAAATAACGATCGTACAAAAAGAAACGGATAAAACTACTCTCTGAAAATTCAGTAGTTTCATTACTATTTTGAGATAATTATCAGATGAAGTTAGAGAAAATAATCAGTTAAACAGAAATGTATATTTTAAAATCGTAGCATTTTTCAGCCTTCCTTTGTAATTTCATTCGAAAATCGTATGTAAAAAAATCTTTTAAAGTATTGTTTTTACAAATGCTTTCTGATACATAAGATATACAACACAGTTTTTATTTTTAACTCATACATCACAATTCGTACAAATGCTAAAGTTTAACGTGCAGTCTGCTAGAAAAGAAGTATAAAATTGTTTGGATGAATTCGCAAGAGAGAAAAAAATCTTTTAGAGTGCTATTTATTTTAACGCTGCTGTCTGATGTCTCAGAATTGAAAAACTTTTTGGTAACTCTCGTTCATCAGATTGCATATGAATACTAAAGTTTGAAATGCAGTGTGCTACACAAGATATATAATTAAATAGTGCTGTATTAATTAAGATGTTCTTGAAGATCAAAACACTGATTAAATGCAAAGTCTGAAGATCCCGATTAAATAAATATATTCTTTTCACTAGTAATCTCTTTATAATCTATGGCAGATTTTCTGTAATGAGTGGTACGTAATCACGAGACTTGTTTTATCGCTATCGTCGTGTGACAATTTGGAAGGCGCCTGGATAAAACTAGTTCTATGAGAAAAACAAAGTCACGTTTATAAGAAAAGAAACACATCAATAATATCTAGAGAGTGCAGATTTACTTGTTATCTATTTAGGGAAAACTATTACTTTCGCAACGTCATAAGGTTTGGATTTTTATTCCCTCGTTATTATGAACAAAATAATATATAACTTAGAGTTAGGCTATGTTTTAAAGATTTCAGCAGTGTGTCTACTATTCTTGGAAAGCTTGTTATATTAAAGTCAAAATTTTTTATGCATTTTTATTTTATTTAAATTTATTGGCTTTAAAAGTAGCCTTTAAGCAAGAATAATTTATCCTAGAAAATTTTCTTATCTTCGTCTTTTTTCATATAATTTGTGTTTTTTAACTCGTTTTTAAACGTTTTAAAATTTAAGAAATGAAAACTATAGCTTAGTGTCGTAAGTTTTATATTTTCAGTTTAAATATTTTTATTTAATTTTGCAGTATTCATTTCTTAAAATTAAATAACAGCCAAACTAAATGACCGTTACTGAAATCATTGTTGACTGTATCTCATATTTTACAAATTATCGCAGCATTATTTTCTGAATCAAATTTTTTTAATCATATAGAATTTAATAGAATTCATATAGAATTTGTTTATAATTTTCATTTTAATAAATGGCTTTTGGAGATTTGCAGAGAAAGGAACGTATGATTTTAGAAAAAAAAATTTGATTTTCTGATCCTATCTTGAAATGTTAATTTTCGGGCGCATCTGTTAATTAATCTTTTATGCCACAAAGTATAAAGGCTTCAAATCAGTATGAAATAACAGCTTCAGTATGAAACTTATAAAAATCTATAATACACAGGTGGTTTCCTTAAATGTCCGATAGCACGGCCTTCAAGCACGGTAAATTTAAAACAATTGCAACCGTACATCGAATGCACGGGAATTATTGACGCTGATAGTTTTCTGAGTTTTGTGTTGCTGATTATCAATAAGTGCTAAAGTGACATAAAATCATTAGATTGATTTTAAAATTTTTAAAATACTACATTCGAGATATTAAAAACCGTTTGTGATCGCGATGTTAGTTGATAATTAATAATACAACCATGTTTTAGATCGGTTAGGTAAATTGAGGTTTTTGAAAGCAGTTTTACTGATATTCGTCGAGAAAGTGCATAATCGATTGTTTTACATCCTTTCTTTCAATACTATTTGAAAATCAGAACCACTATCGAGTACAGAACACCCCTGAAAATGCTAAGTGTTCTATTTTTATTTCGTGCTCCGAAAACTAATTACGCTGGTCTAGACTCATAACTTCTTGGTTTGTCAGTTCTGTATCACAGCGGTACAGAATGAGATTTTAGTTCCTCCTAACTTTTGTTTTTCTAGGATTCAGTGCCCTTCAAATGGATAAGAATGAAACAGATATATAAATTACCGTGTGAATTATTTCTAAATATTTTAAGAGGAATATCTTTCATAAATTTAAATTTTCGAATTAATTACATGAATTAAAATGCTCTTTCTCAAAACGCTATGACTTATTAAAATGTTATGTATGCGCAATAATTTGTGCATTTCTTCCTGCTTAAAAGATTGATTTTTAATTATCTGTAATTTTGATGATCTGTAATTTTCTGTTATCTATAGCTCAGACGCTAGGCAGCAGTGATGTGCCATCACTGGGTTAGAAGAACCTGTAGTGTTCTTCACTCCTTTTGTCTCAGATGAACGTTGAGGAACTTAGTGAACTATGTAGCGACTTATCGCTTAGTTCAAACAACTAAAGACGTAGAATCGAGTGGGGTTCCCCCTTCTCAGGCTGCGACCCCTTCTCAGGCTTTAAATCGGAAAAGGAAATAAGAAACTAAACTATAATTAACTTAAAGAAACTTAGCCGAAGCTAAACGCAATTATCTAACGTAGTTGGCCTTTAATTTAAACTAGCCAGCGAATATCAAAAGGCACGTAAAATACAACTGAGCGTAA
This sequence comes from Stegodyphus mimosarum, assembly GCA_000611955.2. NCBI lineage: Eukaryota > Metazoa > Arthropoda > Arachnida > Araneae > Eresidae > Stegodyphus > Stegodyphus mimosarum. The sequence continues at coordinate 494,060 of KK121597.1, read as the reverse complement.
GAGCTTCAAGAGTGACTTAGCCAGAAGGCAAACACGCGCCACTGACGATTCCTAGCACTCTCTCTCGAAGTTAATTGAACCTTCCTTAAATATGTCTTCTAACTCAATTGCATTCAACGAAATCCTAGAAACTCATTCTGGAAGGAAGTTGTAAGTGGAAATAAGAATTGATAGGAAAGGTTTCGAAATTAAAATAACTGTTATTTACATTTTTCCCCACCAGAATTTAAGTACTCGAACAAAAAGGTCTCATAACGACCTTACTGAGGTCTTCAAATTCTAGAACAACTTTTTTCTACATTACTTTCTAAACTTTTCAAACTTTGTATTTCTCAAATTCACTTACATACTAAGAATTGAGGTTTAACTTCATTTTAGGGTCAACTTTACTAAGGGATCTAAAGCTAAGTTAAAACTAAGGTAAAGAAAATTATTTTTACAAATTTTCCTTCTTCAAGGCTGGAGCTACATAAATCATCTTGTATTTCTTAAATCCTCATCACAATTTATCTTATCCTTCCAATATATCTGGAAGGAAAATGTATTACTACTCTATACAGAGATAAATTTTTCCCGTACAATTTGCATTTTATTATTTTTAAAACACAATTTAATGCGCTCATACTTTACACTCAATCCCAGCGCTCTCCATATGTATGTACTGCAAGGCGATGAGTATGGAAATGTTATATTGAAACGGCCAATACTACTATCTAGCCAACTTCCTAAAAGTAAAATAAAATCTAGACACTCCAGACCTAAAAGGACACCTTAATTTCAATACTATACCTAGTGTAATTTCAAGCCTTCAAATATTTCATTTAAACACAGTTTGAACTTTAAAGGACTTTTACATTCACCACATAAAATTTACTTTCGATACAAAAATGTTTACTCATTTAATATAGTAACGTTTCCAGATTCACTTTACATCCTAATGTGCACAGTTGTTCTACATAGTTTACAATCCTTTTCGAAAATTTAATTTTAACTCTTAGTTTACAATCATTTGAATTCTTTCCCTCTAAAAGATATTTACAGCATACGTTCTTGCAAACTGAAAATAAATCTTGCTTTTAGCAGCATCTAACAATTGTTCTCGATTGAGAAAAAAAAAGTTTGGACAAAATGATATAAACTGAACTCCAATACAAAATGAGAAAAAAAAAAGAAAATTTTCACTTATCTTTTTGCTTTTTGAAGTCCTCCATTCTTTAGTGGATAAATTCCTCCCAAGTAGGACAATTCAAGGTTTGAACTCTAACTCTTCCTCGCGACCGACCTTCATTTTGCTGTAGGTTTTCCTTTCTCTTTAATCCTTTGCTGATGAATCGAGCTGACTTTCTTTCCGGTTGTGGGTTCTGGTAGTCGGATTTCAGCTCGAATGGCTGGGCGATCTTCCTTGCCTCTAGGTCCAGTGCCTTCCTCTTGGCTATCTTTGTCTGCCAAGTGGATGTGGAATACGCTGACCTTTTTCATCTCAGATCCCTTCGTGCTGAACTTTGACTGGCCTCTCCTGGCGAGCTTGTTGGTGGGTAACCGCGAACGGCCGACGAAATTTCCTTCGTAGAATCTGGACCGCGCTGTGCTGGAACAGCTCTCCTTGCCGTCATAGTTGACGATTTTCTTTTCTCTGGCCCTGGAACTTGTTGCGGTGGAACTCGCTTAACTGGCCTTCCGTTCGATGTTGATGAAAGCTTCCTTTTCTCTCCTGGAACTCTGCTTTATTCCGCTTCCCTTCTAGCTTTCTTTCGGCTTTCCGAAGAAATAGACTTCGCGTTTCTTTTCTCTGCTGGAGGAATAGACTGCGAGGTTTCAACGTTAGTGTCTCTTGTCTAGCTTCCGGGTTCCTGAAAAAGATCTTTTAAAAGTTTAAAATCAGTTCTCTTATAATACGGTTTCACTTGATCAACGTTAGCCACTCTTTTCTGTTCGTTAGTGTCTTTTAAATGTAAAGTTGTAAATTTTATTCTTTCAGTGATAAAAGGCCCTTCGGAACCTGGGTTAAATTTTGAAACTCTATTTTCTGGTGCAGATGATAAAGATTGTTTAATTTTCAGTACTTTTTGAACTACAGTGTATTCCACCTGCAATCTATTCTTATTGTAGTAATTTTTCTGTTTCTGTCTCGCTGAATCTGTTTTTCTTATCGTCTCATATACGATTTTCTGAATGTCCTTTAACTTAAATTCTTCCTGTCTTTGTTGCACAAAAACGAGTTTATGTCAGGTAGTTAAAATTTTCCTCCCTAAAAAGAGTTCCGCGGGGGGTCTTTTGCATAATGTCATGCTTTGTCGTTTTCAATACAAGATTAATTCATTGACACAACTATCCCAACGGTCATGATAATTTCTAACGTATCGCCGAATAATTTTAACAATATTTTCGTTTATGCGTTCCGCTATATTCGACTGAGGCCTATATGGTACCATTTTCCAATGGCACTTGCCAAGTCCTGTGCAAAGATTTTCAAATAACTGACTTCTGAATTGTTTACCATTATCAGAGATTACTTTTAATGCGTCCCAATACTTTGAGATATATTCATTTAAAAATCAATCTGACACGATTTTTACTGATACTCGTTTAAGGGGAACTATTTTTATATAACCTGTTTTGGGGGTATGGTCTCAGCAAATCGATGCCCACCAACTCATTGGGGAAAGTAGTTTTAATATTATTTAAGCACCCGACCGGGTTATAATTAACATCATTAATTAACTGGCACATATGACATAACCTGATATACGCCATCGCAACTTCCTGTAATTATGGAAAATAAACCGCTCCACGGAACATTTGCAATGTTTTCCTAATAACGAGGTGGCCCGATATAGGCTAATCAGAATATCACAATGTAGCTCTTCTAGAATATTTAATCGTAGACACGCTGGGATCACCAGCCTATATTCTTGATTGTAGTTTGTTATTTTTGTGTAAAATAGCAATTTATCAATGATTTCATACAGAGCTGCCCTATTTCTAGTTGCCGTAATATCCACATGCTCAAAATGTTCGGGATCTTCGAGATATGCATATATGTTCTTGAATTTGGGTTCCGTTTTCAATTCCGTAATGATCGTATATTTCGTAATGATCGAGACTCAGTTATTTTCTAAGTTAACATCGTACATGTAATAGTATTCATCTTTTCATCAATCTTAATTCTTGACATTCGTAACAAAATTTTTATTTCCCGGCGTGTGTTTAATTATGAGATTATATTCCTGCAACTTTAACGCCCAGCGTAAAAGCCGGGGTGAAAGATTTTTTCCGGAATAAAAGCCGCCAACTGCCGCATGGTCTGAATAGACTATCACCTGGGCTCTTCCAAAGTAAACACGAAATTTCTGCACCGCTAATAACTTTCTCTTTCCGTCGCGATGTAATTTCGTTGCATTTGATTCAGCATTTTACTGAAAAATGCAATCGGCTGCCCATTTTGGGAATGGACGGCGCCGACTGAGAAATCAGAGGCGTCTTCAGCGATTTCTAAATTTTGGTCCCCTTCTGGGAATTCAAGTACTGGAACATTGATTAATGTGTGTTTTAATTGTATTAACTCAGTGTTCGCCTCTGCTGTCCACGTGAACCTAGTTTTATACCTTTATAGAATCACCAAGGGTTCAACTATCTTCGAAAAATCCTTTATAAAGGATCGATAATATGAACAACATGCCCAAAAAGGATGCTAATTTTTTCGCAGTATTAGGAAACGGATAAGTCTTGGTTGCTAAAATTTGGAATTATTTGTTTCTATTCCTCTTTTCGAAATTTTGTAATCCAAGTAGCTAAGTTCCTTAGCCGCAAATTTACATTTTGTGGGAATCCTCTTGAGGATTCCCACAAAATGTTCCACCTCTTCATTTAGTAATGAAAAAAATTTTTTTAAATAAATCTGCGTGCTTGTCAATAGTTTTACTTGTAATAATAATGTCATCCAGGCAGATGAATGTACTTTTGCCTAGGACGGGCCTTAAGATGATATCCATCACCTTCTGGAATGCAGCCGGAGCTCCGCTTAAGCCTAATGGCATTCTCAAAAAGGCATACATGCCTTATTTTGTTATAAAGGCTGTTTTTTTTACATCTTCGGAGTTTGCTGCTATATGAAAATATCCTGACGTTAGGTCAAGCGTTGTCATGTAATTTGTCGATCTTATTTTTCGAATTATTTCATCTGTTATCGGCAAGTGATATACGGTATATTTCATTATGCTATTTAATTTACATTAGTCCACAGCAAATCTCCATGATTTCGGATCTGAAGGTGGGAGGCGGTTTTACTTTCTGCATAAGACTACCGGGCTTGCGTAGGGGCTGTTACTTCGAGTAATTATTTTGTTTTTGCCACCAATTTTGCTCGGTCTTATCGGAAACGGTTTTAATAGCGCGGTTTTAAAGTTTTCCCAGTTCGGAGTTCCAGTTGCTGCGGAGCCTAGAGCCTCCAGTAGAAACTTTCCAATACCCTTGAACCTAACTGAGGACTCCAGTTGTTCCAGAGAGGTCATAATCGAAACTTTGCCGTCGAACTTTGCAGTTGGCTTCATTGCTGCCCGCATAGTAATAGCAGTTGGCCTCTTCTTGGGCTTACAGGAAAGCCTCTGCTCGGACTTTAAATCAGAATAAGAAAAAAAGCAATTAAACTATAATTATCTAAACCAGACATAGCCGAAGCTAAACACAAGTCCCTGATGTAGTTGACCCTTAAATTAAACTAGCCGGCCAATATCAAAAGGCACGTAAAATACGGCCGAGCGTAACAGCTTCAAGAGTGACTTAGCCAGAAGGCTGATACGCACTACTAACGATTCCTAGCACTCTCTCTCGAAGTTAGTTGAACCTTCCTTAAATACGTCTTCTAACTCATTTGCATTCAACGCGATTCTAAAACCTTATTTTGGTAGGGAGTTGTAAGTGGAAACAAGAATTGATAGGAAAGGCTTCGAAATTAAAATAACTGTTATAAAATTAAAATATACCTTACAAACTACACTAGTCCTCTAATATCTTAGATGGTAACACTTTCAACTAATTTTTTACCTAACATACAAAAACATTAAAAGTAAACAGTTATATCTCTTTTATGCGTTGTTCACGCATCGTCGGATTTTCGCGATAATCGGAAATCCTTGAATTGTGTCACTTCTACGGGAGGAACAGTACTTAACTTTTCCCTATCCAATAGAAGCCTTAAATACGCTGTTAACTACTGGTGGTTGCTCGTAAAGAATTTTAATTTTTACATGGTTTCAAATTAGTTTAATTTTTAAACCTCATTTGTCTTAAGTTTGCTTCGGATTTTCGAGCTAGTCGAAAATCCTTCAATTGCTTCCCTTCTACTCGAGGAAGTGTATCTTTTTCCTATTCTATAGACGCCATAGCTACGCTGTTAACTACCTATGATTGCTTGTAAACAAGTTTAATTTTTGCATGGCTTCAAATTAGTTTAATTTTTAAAGCTTATTTTTGTTCGGGAAAGCATTCATGAGATACGGCAAATAATTCTACGTAAAATAGCCCGAAGCGCTTATTCTGAGTTTAAAGTTTAGTAATCGCTAAGAAGAATCGATTCTCCTAAAAAGATCGTTGCGGTATTTATGCGGGCAAACTGTGAAACCGCTTCACGACAAGGCGCTGATCAGCTCTTAATATCACAACAGTATACTGTTAATCATCTGTATCATTACTGTAATCATTACTTTGTAATATCATATTTTTAAAAGAAATAAGAAAGAATCAACAAATTTATCTCATTTGTACAAACATGGAAACTTTGATCTAAAGTGGAATAATAATACAGTTTCAAAATAATTAACAATTAGCACTTTAAGAAGTAGTCTGTTTTACTGGTCTTGTATACTCGTTGGAATACAAATATTTGTAATTAATTATTTATTTTTTATGACTTTGGACAAATTTAAACTCTGTTTATTTGTTGTGGTGTGATATTTTTGTTTTCCTTATTTATTTAATTTTCACAAATTTTTCATATCATATTATGCATTATAGTACTCATTTATCTTCATATTCGAAAGACAGCCAAACTGTCTTGGCGACCGCCTCCCTAAGGTGATAACTTTTGAAAACAACAACAGCATTCCTAACATCATAAACTAAAACTGGTACTGAAATCTACCTTTCTAAAACAACCACTTTTTCTAAAGACCCAAATCATATGGAACTTGGTAATCTTAGAAAAGCTCCCAGTATTCAGCAGTCTTAACCACTTGCCCACTGGTAGGGCAAAAAAGCAGAAGAAAAAATTTTAAGAGTAACTAATAACTAGACGTATAAATTTGATGCTTTTAAAACCACATAAATTAAAACATTTCCCTCAGTATGGGAGAGAATTCGGCTGGATTCGGAGCTTTTCGGGAAACATAAAGTGCTAGAGGAAGAATTGACGGCATTTGTATTGCGAAATATGTACTGAGTGATATTGTTATATTAGAATAAAGCGAATGCTGGTCTTATTGTTGATAAGTCGAAATCGTTGCCGCATATACAAGACTTCATCGAATTAAAGAATGTTGGTACTTTGGAAAAAATATTCAAGTTAGCAGTCATATATGGATCTGGAATTAAGGTGATAAGTACATTGATAGCTATAATAATAGATCTGGCGAAAGAACTAAAGGTAAATAGCTGCAGATTATCTGGATGTCGAAACAAAGTGGCTATCGCCAAGTAGGGATGAATAACGACCTTGGCAAAAAGAGTAAAGCCGATATTGGAAGTAATAAGGGGAGTAATTTAAACTAGAAAGAGTGGCTAAGAGTCAGATAGGTCAGTTATCTCAGGGTAAGCAGAAAGCCTATTAAGTACAGCTGAGCATGATGTTGTTGAAAAGTGTCCAGTTGCCTCATATGCAGATAGTTTTAAATTGCATTCCGTCAGTAGTATTGTTATAGAAAGGGACCCAGATTAGCTTCTTGGAGGAGAAATTTTTTAAGAAATGAATTTAGAGGTACAGGTTGTTTGAAGTTGTAGAAACGAAAGTTGTTCGCAGAGCGTGTGTTGTAAGAAGAAGAAGAATATTGAAGAAGTAAAGGCATCACATTTTGTCTATGTAGTTAGGGATTTGCAGACAAATTTACGAATGAGTTTGGAGGTTTTTTTTATCTCAAGCTGCACATTCTCTGCATCAAAATCAATCCGTGCCCCTATTGACATTACACTGCCATTTGTGTGGTGTGAGGTCAATAAGTGATCGAATTAATATGGATAGAGTGCACTTTGATATGAATGAAGCAGAAAAACAGTGATAACATCACCCCCGCTTCACCTGCAAGGTCTCCACCTAAAAGAAAACGAAAAGCTTCAGAAGTTGGTAAAAATATTTTCGGCGTGGTTTGATGAAATCCGGGGGTTAACTCACGTCGTCACCTATGAGGTGGAAACAGAGATAACCCCCATGCGAAAGAAAGCGCAGCGTTCGGCGTCGGCACCAGCACAGCGGCCAAAGTGCAAAATGTCAACTCACCCTAAAGCCTAGGAGCAGACAAACAGACCTTCCAGATGCAGCGACCAGCCATGCCAGTTGTGGACAAAGCTTTTGGAGCAAATCAATGATGAAGAAAGTCGAAGAAGATATAACAGATTTCGCTAATTGCCGTGACTGAAAAGGGAAGGTAAAAACTCAAGAACTAATGGACATCCCAGACAGTTTTCCAAAAGGAAAAACAGAAATATCCATATCTCGTGGAAAGGCAGCATTTATGTAGGAAGTTAACGAACAAAAAGGAAAGAGGGAAAGATTCCTGCAATGAGAAGCAAGGCCAGCAGTGAAGAAGCAGAGTAATGAATTAATAAGTTGCAGTCGCCAAATTGAGAGAAGTTTGGAGTCAAATGACTCACTGTAGAAATGAGGATCAGAGCAACTACAGAGGTTCTTTACACATTTGTAGGACGATTTTAATAAAGAATTTTACAAAAGTAAATGCTCTGGAACACAAATTTTGTGCAATAGCTTTTAATTTGAAATGAGAAATATCGTCTGCTACTTTTAATTTTATCCTTCTTTCAATACGTCGCATGTAAACAAGCTATGCATTGAAAAATATGTTTTTTTTTCCTTTCCGAAGAGAAATACTCCTATTCCATAATTCAAAAGCATTGTGAAATGCATGGTATTAAAATTTCTAAATGCAAAATTATTAATCGGAAAGGTAAAAACCGTCAATAATTACTTCTACAAGAGTAGATGATTCCGAATGAATACTCTAAAAACGTACGTACTGCATCTACAGTTACTAAAATTAAATCCTTGTTAGCAACAGAAAATCCACCAACTCAGAAATCATTTGCAAATTCCTTAAGTACATCAGTGGCAACAATAAATTAAATAATAAACCAAGAATCATAATTTAAAGAAAAGGTAAAAAAACATATTTTCATCAGCTTTTATCGAAGCATGTTACTCAATGCATAACAATTTGTATGAAAACTACTTAGAAGGAGATAAATAGAAATGCATTGCAACTCTTGATAAACATGGGTTAACTAAATGACTGCGACAAATAAAAATCTATTTGTCGAAAACCGAAGGAAAAAATGTACAAACGTTCTGTCAGTGCAAAGAAAGTTTAAATAGGGGATTTATGACTGTCGCAGGTTTCTCTTAGAATAGGAAATTAAAAATACGAAGATTGGGGGGGGGGGATATTAACATCAACTCAGCGTACTATCAAAAGAAAGTTTTAGGTCTGATATTTATGGAAGAAATACCATTCCTTCACCCCAATGACTTTGGAACTTCATCCAGAAAGAGCAACAACTGATATTTTGAAAAGTACCGCTACATTCCTTGAACAAATAGAGGACTGATACGGATATTGCCTATGTAACTTTTCAACGTACTTTTCCGAAGGCCCCTGATGTTTTACCTATGGACTATTGAGCATCTGATTTCTTCAAAAGAGCTCTTTCTATGCGCAAACTCACCACGACAGATTCAAGTTAGAGGAAGAGGAGTGAAAAATTGTTAACCCTGCAAAGTTTAAGAAAATCTCTCCTATCATGGAAATCATGATGCAGACTTATATTCTAGAAAAAAGTTATCAGATCGAACATTTACAAATTTTACTTTTGAACAATTGTTAAATGGTTCCAAAATCGTTCTAAAACGTGTAAACACCCTTTGTGCAAACCAAAAGTAAGCGCAAATTTATTTACTTTCATTCAAATGAAACTTTTTTTGTTTTACGGCTCGTACACCAACTTGCCAGTCTGTCTTACCTCAAGCGAGGATTTCGAGATTTTAAGTTGTGGTAATTTTAAACTGTATTGTTTTTGCTTACGGACATTAAAATGTTATGTAAAATTGATTTTGTCTGCTACTACAAGGTTGCGGGATGTAAATAGTAAAACCTTTTAGTATGAATAATAGCACTTATTGTACATGTTTGCAATATGTGAAATTAGAAGCTAGGTTAATGTAATACAGGACGTGATGAAAATAAAATCAAAATATATTAGGAATGTAGTAAAATGTAGAAGAATTTATTATTATTCGATTATTATTAGTTAAGTTATTCGATTATTATTAGAAAGTTATTACGAATTTAGAGGTACGCTTTATACGAAAACTTTGCTTTGACATTAAATTGAATTAATATTTTGACATTAGCTTCGTTTAAAATTCGTTGAAGTTAATAATGTCAAACCTGGCAGTAGACAACCTGGCAGTGTTGAACTTACTTTGATTCGATACTGGTGTCGAAAACGGCCTGTAAAGAAAAACTATAAAACAAATTAATAAACAGACGATTCTGTTTTCACTAGATAGCGCGAGATGAAATGTTATTACTTTATTTTTTTGTTATTCATTTTTGGCAACGAGAATGAAAAAACAGTTGAACAGACGAGATGTAAGATGTTGGATCTAATTTTGATTTAGTGTGTTTCTGTATATCATAACGTTGAAATATTTGGAATTAAAAAGATTTTTCTTTCTTGAGATATAGATTTTCACAGATCTCCGAAATTGTCTTTAGGCAAGCTCATCCGAGCACGATTTTTAGAAGGAAGAAAGGTAAGTGTTTTTAAAGTAAGTTCTAAAAGTTCTAAAAGTAAGGACTTTTTCCTTACTTTTAGAACTTAGAAATTGAAAACTAAGAAGTTAACGTTCTTAAAGTTTTTCTAAAACTGGAGAAAACAACAAAGATGCAGCGAGGAAGACAAATTCAGAACAGAATGTTTCTAGGGCCGAAAACTGGAAAATTTTCAGAAATCGCTAGTAAAGTACTGAATTCCAAGACAGAACAAAGAAACAACCGCATAGTTGTGTCGCATGAAATAAAGAGAAATAAAAGCGAGGAATGAAAATAAGAAAGTAATATTACACTCAACAATTTAAAGTGAGCCTTTTCATGAGACAAGTGAATGTACTTTAAGGAGAAATATAATGCTCGCACAATTTCTACCAGAGGATTATGAATTAAAGTGCTAGAATTTCATAGTTGGTGATCCAGCAGAGAAATGGTTATGATTATTATCTTGGATATACAGGAATAGCACATCAGTCTCCTATATTTTTTGACATGCCCAATAATACTGCAGTTAATCAAAAAGTTGCGTCTTCTGTGTCAGAAAAAACTACAGAAGTTCAAAAGGTGGCATTGCCCCGCAGAGTTAGGAGTAACTACAGACAGAAAAAAATTACCGCCTTTCTAGTTTTTAAACACAAGACGATGCCAAAAAAAAATTCCTCGTAGTAGTTAATTAAACGTTGTTACTCGCATGATTAGGATGCATGAGGAAGGTTGGATACCGTTCGACTTATTGAAATAATAGTTCAAAATTGTACGGAATCGTTGACTAAGTGCTCTTTAAGAAGTCACTGTTAGTCTTGGACAGTTTCCGCGAAATGGAAAATGTAAAAATGGCAGATGAAAAATACAAATGAACTGAACAAACACTGTTTCTGTTACAATTCTAGGAGGACTCACATCACTTCTGTAACTACTGAACGCATCAATGAATACAATATTCAAAGATTATCTCCGAAAGTTTTATAACAAGTGGATATTTGCAAGATGGCACAATTTTACTAAAACCTGAAAAATCCAGATACCATCCATTGAATTGATTTGCTTGTGGATTTTGGGTGCTTTGGCTCTGATTGATAAAGTAATAATAGTGAAGAGCTTCAAGGAAATGGAAATATCTAATGCTCTCGATGGTTCTGAAGATCGTTACACGTGGAAATACAGACTTAACGCGAATGAAAACGATGGCGATGGTGGCAACTTGCAAACTGCAGCAGCTGACTCACAAATCAGTTCTCGCAGTACTGAATGACTTGAGGCCTATATAGAGTAGTAGTGAACAACAACAGGAACTTTTGAGATTCAAGTTACAAAGGGAGTTAGAACTAAAGATATTTCGTTAGATATTATGTTAATATTACTGTGTATTCTTACTGGAATGTAGGTTTCTATTAATATTGTAGCAAGTAGTTTGTAACGTTCTGCTGTCTATCTGTTGCGTAGAAACTGGAGAATAGTGACTGCACCGAAAAAGGGTTAAAATTACCCTTCATTAAACCCTTTAAATTGTTTACAACGCGTCAACTTGACGTTAACATACTACGCCTCTGCTTGGGCGGTAACTGAAACAGTAGAATCAAAACTCAAGAATTCAAGATATTAAAAAGTAGTAGAATTAAACTACAGGGCTCATACATTCCTGTATCCTACAGCGCGTAGATGAGTCTAGTGGCAGCAAAAAATTAGCTGTAAAGCCACGTCTAACTAGCAATAAATGCTAAGCCGAAGCTTGCGTTGCAACCACGCACAAAGATTTCCCTGACTCTCTCCAACTTTTCCTACTAGAAAATCGATATTTAAATCTAGAACATCGATATTTAAACTCTTTCTCCCACTGGTATAGTTTGCATTCCTTACGCGCCCTACCAAATTTAAAAATTCTGGCACTGACAAGTAGAGGAATGAAGACTTATAGGAAAGTAACTTAAAATTAAATTTAACTGGTTATTTAGAATAAATATAAATCCCTTCAAGTTTATTAATAACTACTTTTTACTTGTTATGGTCTTATTGTAAACGAATCCTTCGGAAATTAATAATTCACATACTTTTCCCCTTTCGAATTTAGTATAACGATAAAATTAGTAAAAAAAGGGGGGAGGGAAATACGCGAGGAAACACGGTAATTTAAGATTAGGCGTACGCAACAAATAAGAGGTGTTAATAGCAAGATCTTATTTCCAGAATGTTTTCCATCAATGCTGATTTTATGAGTCTCATTTTTCTATACGTAAAACCATCACATGATACTTAATCTCATATTTTACATGATAAATAAATTCATTCTAATTTCGACATGTCTTCGTACTCCCATATCATTCAAATTTTGCTTAGCTGGAGATTAATAGATGTTATCGCTTTCGAAATTCTTTTATGTCCTCTTTTCTGAACCGTTAGTTTAAGATATAATGAATAAAGCTTGTTATTATAATAATGCTTAATTATCTTTCCGTCGAAATTTGTAATTTAATTTCTATCATATCTATCTGATATTAGTCTAAAGTACCATTCAGTTAAAGAATGAAAGTGAATGATAACGTGCTAGATATGATTTCTGATTGACGTTTTGGCTCCAGAGAACTGAAGATTGACGAATCGTGTTCAATCGAATTACAAATAACGCGTACTGTGATGCTAACCCGTGATTTTGAAACACTAAGGCCTAAACATTATTCATTTGAAGAGACCATTATATCCAACACCAAAGGAATGAAATAGGCTCTTTTTTCACGATTTAAGTCAAAGCGTACTGAAGCCGTTGCGGTATTTTCTAGTTCAGGTTTGCTTTAGATGTGTGTATTCATCATTAAAAAGCCGAAAATTTAAATAGACATCATAATATTAAATAAATGTATATAAGTCAAGTACAATATTATTTTAATTTTAAACGCTTACAATAGTAGCAACAACAAACTCAAATGTAAATTTCCTGGGAATGGGTATCGATTGCCCCCATATCACTTTTCCTAAAATTTCCCTTCCCCTTGATGCTTGTGGAGGAGTGTCTGCTCTCCCAAGTCTCCCAGTATCCTTCCATCTCGGTCTCGGATGCAGTTGAGGGGAGGGGAGACGCCTATATTTACGCTTTTCTCTTCCTTTCATTCCTTGTCTAGTCAATCAAATTTTAGCTTGATTTATTGTTTGCTTGTTCTATTTTTCTGACGCCTTTGTTATATTTTCTTTTGGAGGCCTTAAAATTAATATTGTGTACAATTTCCTTAATAGGAATTGGAATTATTATAAATTATGTAGGTTATGATATATATTTCATTTCATAAAAACAATTTCAACTTTAATAAAAATAAATGTTTCATTAAATTCATAATTTATGCGAAAAGCAACATTAATATAATAATTTATAAGGTATTTCTCCCGCCTTCTTCGCATGCCTTCGTGGTGTAGTGGTCTGCATGCTCGACGCGTAACCGAGAGGTCCGTGATTCGGTTCCCGGCGAAGGCGTTGCTTACTTTTCACCTCTCCTGCTTCGTAATAATCTAATGTCTCTACCGTTTTCGTATGCCCAAATGGCAAGAAATGACCGAATTGTGCAGCTCCTCTAATACATTCAATCTAATGCTAGCTGGGATAACAGGTCTAAACTCGTGGTTTTCATTAGTCGTTTTCGTATAAAATAAAAGTCCATCAATTATTTCGTAATTTGCGGCCCTATTTCTACATTTCCTGTCGCTTCCCTTATCAACTTTTGGATATCCTTCATTTTAAATTAGCATAAAGCTGAAACGCGCGCTTATTCTAACGGGAAGTTGAAATAAGAACAGATAGAAAATGGCAAATTAAAATAAAACTTTGTTAGTTTAACTAAAACCTTACAAATTCCAATAATAAAAAAATCAGCCAATTGCAATTTAAATAAATTTTAATACATTAATGACTTTCATAATATAAATCCATGTACTATTATGTGTAATATTATAAATATGTTATGCATAACATTATATAAATATATATATTATGTGGGATGTTATAATTCATAATAATAATAATATTCTTAATAATTCTAGTGATGAAAATGTTACATCTTCGTTCTAGATAAATATAATTTATATCATTTATATCAAAATTTCCATACATGTAATGTTACGCTACATAAAAAGGTCCGATTTATACAGAATAATGGGTATAACAAAATTTATATTCTCTTGTAGTGCATCTTAAATCGCTGTTCCAACGAACAAGGCATTTAATTATTCTTGGAAAAAAGGTACATTAATGGCATTTTTTACATTAATGGCTGTTCCTATGTGTTACTTCCAGTTTCAAAGAGAAAAACAGTACATTTTCATGAACTCGGAACTATATTACATCAAATATAAGTATTATCACGAATTTAATAATTACCATTTGCTTTAAAAAATTCAAAATAGCAACAAAAAATATCTCGGTAAAAGCGCAGTAACAAAGAAAAACTCTTCACAGAGTACATGGGATCAAACCTTTACTCTAATGGGATTTCAGAAACTACTGCTACTAATTTGTTGTTGTATAGCACCGTAAATTGAAAATGACAAATAGTCAAGATACAAAATGCTCAAGCTACAGCAGTCATCTCCGTTTATCGTTGATATTCATCTACTTGAGTTATAATTAATAATAGCTTAAAGCACTTAGTTTACAAAAACCTGCATGTTTGTATGCAAAGTAGTTTCAAAAATGCAAATAGCCGATCAGTCACAGACTGGCGTGCTTTGAGGGATGTCAGTTAAATGGGCTGACTAAATAAGAATTTCTTGATTTTTACATGCATAACCTAAGTATGAGCCAGTTTCTCTTATAAAATCCTGTTCACGCAGACATTCTTTCCCTCCTCACCAATAGCTAAATGGGGAGACCATTAAGCATTTACAGTTCCTTACGGGTTTCAGTTTTCCACGAACAGGCTGGTTAAGTGGGGTTTTTGTGTTTTTCCTACGAGAGGATTTCCCTAAGAAAACAGTAACTGAAGTCCCCTCTTCGATCAAACTGATAGTGCTCGTGTGTCCTCTAAATAGCCAGCTAACTAATCCTTGCTGTAAGATAGCAAGGATACAGCTATATCTGTAAGATAATATTCTCGTTAAAAATGGGATACTTTAAAGAAAATTTTGTTTTCAATTAAAGATCAGATCATATCAGAGCTCATATTTTCAGTCATTTCCCAGTAATTATTTTTTATCTTTTAAATATGCATTACAAAATCTTGTCCCTTTAGTTCCCGTTGAGTAACATCTAGAACAGTAGTCTTCAAAACTTTGATCGTTAGCTACCAGGACGTCTCCGCAGATAATATGTTCCTTGTAAGCTAATTTTAAAAATCGCTGTAATAAATACGTGATTATATAATAAATTTGAGCCATTCCTCATAAATCATATAGTGTATGAAATATTCGCAAAGTTTTGCTCTAAAACTATTAGCGTTCAGTTGTATCTTGAATTATCCGAAAATAAATTGGTAAAACTATTCAACTGTAACATGAAAGACTGCAGAATCATTTTGCACTTCTGTCTGAATAGAAAATAAAGTTTTTTTTTTTCACTCAGCCAACTTATTCATTGTTGTAACGTGAATGTTCATGTTATTAATAAATCACTTGTACAAGTATTTAGTTTTACTCTAAATCTAGTTTTTGCCATTCATACATGACGGATACGTAAACAATGTAATACTAATTATTAATAATACATAAAAATGTAAAAATGCTTTAAATAGGTATATAGATATCAAATCACTTAAAATTTTAATGTGTCACATATATTCATTGAATTTAACAATAACACTATAAATACAAATTAATGCAGTACAAAACACTATTATTAAAATTGCATTGTTATATAGAAATATGTTAACTACAGAGGTTGCAAAAAATTTCGAACTTAGTTATCATACAACCATAAACAGATATTTTTTAATATAATTTTAAATCTTCTAATCTTTAAGTTTCGTTTTATCGTGGTTTCTTCAGCTGAAAAATACAGCTCTACGCATAGTTAAGTGGGTACAAAACAACATATAGTTTCGTTAACAGTTATGAGTCGAGGGATTTGATTAAATTATTTCAGTAACAATTATGGGCATGTTTATTAAGACGGGTGTCGGAGTCTTGAAAAAAATCTTGAAAAAAAAAAAAAAGAAAAGACCTGCCGACGGATAGCACTGAGTTGAGAAAGATGCTTTTTTACTCCTTTGCTTTCTTAACCGGTGCAAAGTTGTCTGCCGAAGCGGAGTGGGCTGGGGCTGTTGGACAATTTTTTGATGGAGAAAACTTAAGATGATTTGAATGAGAGAGTATCAGTGAGATGTCAAATGATTACCCGTTAATGAGGGCAGGAATTTTCGGGCGAAAATGATTCGCGCACTCCAACACTACTGGGGCTTCCTGGACTAAACAAAACTATCACACACCTCTTAACATTTATTAGAATTTCACATTCTTTAAAACTGAAAATTCAGCCATGAAAACAAAATATGCAACCTCATTAGAGCAAATGTGAACTTTTGAAACAATCCTAAATAAAACCACATTTTCCATTCATCAAACTTGGGTACATCTGTTAAAGCAACTATAGTACAGAAATACCTAATTTCACCAGCACATGAACCTGAATCTGGTGCTTTTTCTGAAGGTAAACAAATGTTTTTTTTTTTCGAGGCGTACAGACGTTCTCTTTCAGATAAGCCCTGTTACCTATTTGAATTATTTAAAATTTGATTAAAATGTGTATTACATAAATTTCTGAATCATGGTAATCAGGAAAAATTGAAGATTTTTTAAAAGGTCAAACAGCCTTCCAAAGGACATATGAAAAGCAATATTCGAATTATAAAAATCTATAAAATTTCACTAAGAGAATGCAAACGTAGTCAAATTGTTAGGTCGAATATACACTATCTAATATGTAAGTAGAAGAAAGTCAAATTATAAATCAACAAGCATGCTTGTTTTACTCAACTTTATTGTTCATTATGTTATACACCAAACTTGACTTTAGTTTAATCTTGAATAAATATGAAAAAAGTGTTTAAGATATAATTTTCAAATAAAGTAAATTTTATAATTTTAATAACATTTAAAAATTAAATAATATTAAAAATATTTTCTTTTTTAACCCTAAATTTCATGTTTTTGTTATAAAAAATTTCTTTTCATTTTATTTCATTTATTTAAAATTTTCTATTTTCAAATTATATTTATTTTAATTTATTATTATTTTATGTATTTCATTTTATTATCTGTAAACTATGCTCCTGGTTGTCATCCGTCAGGACTCCATAGCTTTTTAATTAAAAATTTAGGCTCTATAGCAAAATAAACCAGTTTCAAAAAAGCGCTAAACGAGGGTCAGAAGTGTCTACAATCAGATAACCATCTACAATTACAAGACCGTTGCAGTTAGATAATGAATGGGGTTAACAGTGTTAACATTGTATAACAAACAAGACATTTTTGCATCTGATTTTTTCTGCATCTGAGGCTGAAGTGTGTCCCAGAATTTTTAATCTTTCCGACCATTTTTGTAGTCATGGTTCATTAAAAATAACAAATGCAGTAATATAATGTTTTAATCATCCCATATTTTCAGCCGTTTTGAAGATCTATTTAATATTTTTTAGCTCTGTCACAGTAGCTTTAAAATTAAAAGTTAACAATATTTCTATTTCATACTAAGATTTCTCAATATATATGAGTCTACTTATCAAGAAATATATAACATTATAGAATATATAATACTAATAACTAAATTCATATAGATTAAATAAAATTTTTTAAAAAAACGATTTTAATTATTAACAAACACATAAAACGTTTGTGGTTTAAAGGCAAACATTCTGCAAAGATTTGCCCAGCTATAAGAATTCTAGAAAATATTCTTTCAAAGTTTTGCCTTGCGAACATTACAGTCTGTCCTTTAGCCTTAAATGCATGTAGTGACCATTTGGCAACATTATATTTAATCATGTAAATCAATTTATATTTAATCATGTAAATCAATTTATATTTAATCATGTAAATCAAATCAAAAAGCAAATTTTAGCTTACTGCATAGTGTAACCAATTGTATACATACTGTTTACATATACAGTTTTGAAAGTTTCAGTGTGATGCCACCATTAACTGTAACGGTCATTATTGTGAGTTGATGTGTAGGGTATGAACATCATTTGTGTTTAAGAATTTTTGATTTTGTATTTGTTGTTATTTTGATGTATTCAAAGTTTTAAAATTGTTTGAACAAGTTTATAAGGTATGTAATTACATAAAATAGTTATTACTCATTTGCCTAACATATTTTTCTTGTAAAAGCTAATAATATTTTTACAAAAATTGGAATGCAAACGAAGTTTAGATTTTTTTAAATATTTTTCCTATTTTATTTGATATCAATTCTAATGTATTTTTGACTTTAAAAATGAAAATAAAAATTGGTGAATTTAAGGGTTAAACCGAAGAGTTTATAAAGTCTCATCCAAATTAAGTCTAATTAACTTCTCTGTACTTTATTTGTGTTACATTATATATATATATATATTTTTCATTAAACGCACACTGTTGTCAATGTATTGTAATTTTTTTATTTTTACGTTATTCTATTTTATTTAATATTTTGATTGATTGAGTTATTTTGAACAAGGTACAAATGACACTTCTTTGCTCGCCGTTTAACTGATTGCTGAAGTCTAAAAATTAGATCGACATCTAAATTTTAATCTTAAACTATTTCTTTATTTGAAGGCATAAACACATAGAATGTGGTTTGGATAATGTTTCAAATCATACAGACAGACATTTGAAATTTACAGTCTTTTGATAAAAATGCGTTTAATTCAATAGGCTAATTTCTGAAATTTAAAAGTCAAAGAAAATTACGGATGAAGAAGTAATAGAAAAATATCCTTGCCTCAAAAATTCCGAAATTCGACGTTTCGTCAATTAATTTTTTATTAATTTCAGTATGTTCCTCTTCTTGAAAAAGAAAATGTTTCTTATTCAAGTAGTATTTTATTAAATCAAAAATTTTAATTTATCTGTTCCCAATTATTGCGCTATCTGCATGTCTCCTTTGATAGCTGGAAACAGTGTTTCTGTGAAAAATTCAATATTCATATAATTAGCGTGCTCTTAAAATGCAAAAACGTTGTTGACTTTATAGGGATTTATACTTATTTTAAATAACCAATTTAATTTAATTTTATGCTTACTTTCCTATAAGCCATCATTCCCCTAATTGTCAATGGCAGAATATTTAAATTTGGTAGCGCGTGTGAAGTAATGCAAATTCTACCTTGATGAGAAAAGATTTAAATACTGAGTTCTAGAAGGGAAGTCAGAAAGTTTGGGCGAACACTGTACTTTTTGTAGCGTGAGCTTCTGCTTGGCATTTATTGCTAGTTAACGTGGCGTAACAGCTATTACTTTGCTGCCACTACATATTCGACGCTGTTTTAGGAAACAGGATATTCTGAGCCCTGTAGCATAATTCTGCTACTTGTTAAGATCTTCGAATTTTTAATTTAGTTCTTGTTATTTGAGTTATCGCACGAGTGAGGCGTAGTGTGTTAGCGTCAAGTTGACGCATTGTGAATTTTAAAAGAGTTAATAAACGGTTCTTTTTACCCTTCTCCTGTGTGGTTTCTACACGTATTTCAGCTGTTACTTTAGAAGATAGACCAGAGGGTCTTACAACGTACTTAAACATTCTTAGCACTGCACTAAATGTAAATTGTAGCATAATTTGCGTATAACTTTCTTCTATTACAACTTTTACTGTTAACATTATGCTGATACATACATACATTTACAAGTTACAGATATAATACATATTAGTTTAAAAGTTTTCTGAAACCCACCGCTTAAATTCAACCGAAACACATCAGAACCAATGCTGATATTTATTACTATTATTTGAAAGTGAGAGTGAGAAGAGAGATTGTAATTAAAACTGAAGCCTCAGATGTAAAAACTGCAAGCTTTGTTGTGAAATTACATCAGAGTTCTATCAGAAAATCTGTTATTCGTGCAACATTTCTTTAACAGTTAGTAAGACTTATATGAATACTAACTACAACATCCATGCCTCATTTTCCCTTGGAACAGTTCAGTTAGGAAAACACAAGAGAAAAATTAAGCATTTGGGGAAGAAAAACCCAACGACAGAATGCGATTTCTTTAGGAAGTAGAATATTTATTATTTCTGCCCATTTGATTAAAAAGGGTTTATATTTATTAGAAGTCAGAATAAAAGAGAAATTCTATGACGAAGAATATTGTTGGAAATTTTATTTTCTTTTGTCTCAGTACTACGTCTTGTGGCTAATATTTTCCCATTTTGAATTTGTCTTATGAATTAATTAATTTTTATGATTATATTTAATGTACTTGATTAATCATCAACTTTCCATTTATTTAACTTAATTTATTAACATATTAATTATTTTTATTGTGATTAATTATTATATTTTTTTCACGGTTCCTGGCTGTTTTTAATAGGGCTCCAGCATTTCTAACTTCAGAAATTTAGTTCTGTTAAAAACCGAAAATTGTGTAATGTATACACCTATAACTGCTATAAATTAAAGCCCCGAATGGGAATAACGCAAAAAAGTGTATTTTCTTAGTTTCATATAAAAACTAAACATATATTAGAAAATTTAGCATTCTAAGTTACTAACTATGCCCTTAATTGCTGTTTATATACAGCCTCACACTGATTCACACCTGCAGTCAAACATTTTTATTACAAATCAATCTTATGTTATAACTAAAAACTATAAATCATTTTTATTTTATTTATTTATTATTAAGATATAATCAAGTAGACTAAAATCATCACGTTGTAGTGGAAAGAATTCAACATAAAACTCTTTATCTAGATTATCCGGTTCACAGAAATTTCAACGAAAATCCCACGTTGAAAAACTTTACATGAACATGACATTGATGCTCACCCGCACATAAAATGTTAATTCAGAGAGTAAGTCATCCGTTAAATTAGGAAGTTCATAAGAGAAATCTAGATCCGTTAAAGTAGAGGCACATATTATTGCTTGCTTACTTTTCTTCCTTTGTGTTTTTGATATGATATTCAAACATTTTTACACAACTCTGCTTTCTAATATCTTTTCAGAAAATTACTTAGATTGCTAAGAATTCACTCTAATGTAAATGCATACAACCAACGTTACGCTGAATTTTTTTCCAATATTAATATATTATGAGCTCAAATTCCCAAACCAGTTAATCAGCAGTAATTAATGAATCACTTTATAAGTAAAGAGCAAGTAATCTCCGAAATCAAACTTGAGAGTAATAGCATTTGCAATTAAATATGGTATTTGTATTTCACAGTGTGTAACTATAGCTTGAACATATCGGTTAATCTGAAATTTTGTTATTGTTTGTTTGTTGGTTGTTTTAATATCGAAGGCCAAAGCCTTCGATATATAGTAAAATTAGGGTATATCTTTAGACAGCAAATATCCTATGGCATAACTTCAGATAGCAAAACAAAATGAAGACAGAAAAATAGGATCAATGTGAGGATTAATACAAGGAAAGTGTTTCAAAACTATTCGAAACATCATTAATTAAAACTTTGAGAAGAAGTGCTTCTCAAAGTTTGCAGAGTCTCACAACTACGCTTGTTAAGTTTCCGAGCGCAAGTTTTAAAAGACATCTTTTGTGTCGGAAAAAGAATAATCTAAAATAATTGCTGTTAAATTTAATATTTATGGAAATGTTAAAATTCTAAATTTTATGCTAAAAAAATTCGATGTTTACAGGGCCCCTTAATGAATGTTTATATTCCCCCAATGTCCCATGCTGGCATGAACCCTGAATCAGTTTTATCACTATGTAAATAGTATGCTGTACATACTTAAAAGGTTTCATTAGCTGCGTATAGCTTAAATCATACAATTTTTAACAATCCTTTTTACTCCAGTTTTGCATTTATGGACCTTTTTATAATGTATCACAGTTTAAGTGCAGTAGCTATCCCGTTAGGGTTATTTAGGAATGTAATAAAAAAATTTATGGAAGTTTTTAAAACTGAAGTAAAAGAATTTAAAGTTTACAATGACAATACAATTAACTGCAAAATACTCGTAAAGCTAGTACTAATTTAACGCGATTATTTTTAAAGTATTTTATAAAGGATTATTATCAAAATAAATCAATACTCCAAACTACTGAAAAACGTTTTACTTCTCAAGAGTTCATCAAAAAACGTAATCATTTCATAGAAAACTCAAAATTATTAGAAAATCTAAAGCCGACGCTTTAGAATAAATTTTCAACTACCTGCGCACTTTTAAAATCTTACAAAACCACAACTAATTCAGCAACACTACCAACATTTACAATCATAAAAGAAAGCATTTCTTATGAAACAATTCTGAAAACAATTTCCTAGTACACCTCCTCAAACACTAATAAAGACAGACATAGCTAATGAATCATAAGAATATAATAAAACTATCACTGATTTAATTAAAAATCATAAATATAGACAACACTAGTTGATATAATTCCGAAAATCTTTGCCCAACAGTTCTTATTGAAATTTACACAAGCCTTATTTCACTATTCAGAATTTTTTCTGACAATAAAGAAATTCAAGATTTTCAAAAATGCACAAATTTACTAACACTTTTCCAGAATTACACTAAATTTCACCAAAAATTTTACTTCAAACTCAATGGTATACCACGGACATAAAACATTTAGTTCGTTGAAAAATTCAGCAATCCTGAAATATTTTAATTCACCCACAGATACATAAGAGACATTTTTGCACTTAACAACTTGAAGTAAAAGAAATTTACCCCAAGGGCTTCTTGAACCACGTGGTTTGGGAGGACATCAATTTTCCTTTATTTCTAATTATTTAATGCACAATTATTTTTAATTATTCTATCTTCAGTTATTTTTAATTGAGCCGCCTTGGTTAATATTTCTTCATTTTAATGGATTTCATTACTTATTTTAATAACAACACTTTATAATGTATTTCTTCCGTCTTCTTAGCATGCCTTCGTGATGTAGTGGCAGCACGCTCAGCGCGTTTTCGAGAGGTCCGTGGTTCGAAACCCGGCGAGAGCATTGCACATTTTTTCATCTCTCCTGCTTTTAAAAAATACCTAATGTCTCTGGAATGGCGCCGGAACTAAAAAAGATGGTTGGTGATGATTCTCCACCACCAGGATTTGGCGATTGGGTCCCCTTAGCCCCAGTCGCCCTTTAAAAGAGGTAGTATATAATATATTTCTCCCGCCTTTTTAGCATGCCTTCTCGGTGTAGTGGTCAGCACTCTCGGCGCGTGTTCGAGGGGTTTGTGGCTCGAGTCCCGGCGAGGGCATTGCTCATTTTTCATCTCTCCTACTTACTACAAAAAATACCTAATATCTCCACAACCTCTTCCATTAATTTTAAAAAGCTGAGATTAGAACCAACATACGTTCACATGTTTCACGTCTTTGTGATTCCGCGACGGTGGACGAATAAATTCTTGTAAAAAATCCCACACTTTCAAATAAACATATTTTAATTGAACAACAGGTCCCTACAATTCTTCGAACACATATGGCTTTTAATTTATCGTGAGTATCTTACATAATAAGTAACTGAGATATATTACACAAAGAATGAAGCGCATTTCCTTTGCCTTCTCACCTTAATGAATTAAATTTATAATTTTTTCTCTCCATATTTCTTGTTTCATGCAAACATGAATTTTATTTTTACATTTCTTTCCTTTCCATGTTTTAATTTTTACAAAAGTTTTTTCTTTCCTCCCTCCCCCTCCAATTTTTTCTTCACTTTCTTATTTTACGAGGGTAATATTTATTTTTTACAAGTTTAATTTTTCCTTTTCCCTTTTTTTACGTTTAAGTATTTTTACTTCTTTGTACGAGGTAAAGGAATATGGTATTGCAAAAAATTTCGAATATAATATTTCAAAGGAAATAATTCAATGTGACCATTCCCAAATCCATTCGGAAGATTTTTTTTGCTTGACCTCTGTATGTACGGAAGATTAATAAAGAATAGAATGAGACAGAAAGTCTAATAAGACAGAATAGAGGACTCTTTTTTTCCAGAATGGATTGTAAAATGGATTCAATAGGGATTTTGTTTGTGACTTGTAAGTCGTACGTAAACATATATGTATCTGAAATAATTCAAAAACAATTTGCCATAGAATGTTGACATTTTGTATTATGAGACTGTTTTAATATCTATTTGTGCACCTCCTTTTTTAATGCAATCGGCAGTACCAAATGTGTATGTATATATATATATACCCACCCCTTTACCCAACAAGTAGCACCTTACTACATTGTGGCATACAAAAACTGAACATATAACTATTGTTACGGATTTCATATTTATTTGGCTATTTGTTTAGAATTGTAATTAAAATTGTTTTATTTTCCTGTGCACCGCAGACGATTTTTAAAGAGAAAGCTACGTCGGAAAAATAAAAATAAAAGAACGCGTGCATTTAATATTTTATAAATAAATATCTCGTAATTACTGTTGCCATCCAGAAAAATCGAGATTGTTCTAGTGATCATTAAAAAGCTTATAAAAGCCGAATTGAAACACCTCATCTCAGTTGTAGTTGTAGTTGTAGCTGTTTAAAGCGAACTGCTGTTTGTTTACTTAATGCTGTTACTGATTGCAGCGATTTCGCTGTGAGATACAATTAGTTTATCTGTTTTAAAGTGAATTCTGTTTAACGTTTGAGATACTGTGATATTGTACAAATATCTCTGAAGAAATATTTCAGCATTTTGATTTATTTCTTGTGAAAAGAATACATTTTTGTTAACTTTTTAACGACCTGTGCATTCAATACATAACGAACCCGTACGCACGCAGCACTATATATCACCAATCCGTACCGGAGCGCAAATTTGTCATTTTATTTTTTTTAATAACTGCGTGACTATCAGATTGTGGCAGCTCAAGATTAAACCACGTAAGGAAGCAATATTCTTCTAAACATTTCTAAATGAATATCAAACAGTAGGTCAATGAAATGACGAAAATTTGACATAACTATTAAAATTTTGCCACCTGCTTCAACTCCGTCATGTTAAATAGAGTCTGTTTAAAACTACTAGCAAAATAATTTCATTTAAAAACTGGGAAACGGACCCAGAAGCCCTTTGTTAATATAAAATGAATTAGTGATCTACTGTGCGTCAAGGAGTCCCTGGATAATAGTCGGTCCTTCTCGTAAACAAATTCACTTTACTGTTTTAGCCCCTCAGGTGGCCGCAGGGTTAGGACCACTGAGTTAGGTAGTTTGACTTGAGTTTGAACCCAGGCGAACGGATTGGCTGCCTGGTTAGTTTTCGTTAACTTCCCTCATGTGTAACGAGAATACGAGACAGTTTCCTAAGCATCCTTTCGCTTAAACAGATGCCCTCGCGTGCTTTACTGTATTCAAATAACTTACGCAATCACCGTTTTTATCGTATGAGGTTCAACTATTTAAATCTAAAGTTCTAACTCCGAACCCCACGAACACTTAACAAGCGAATAATCGCTAAGTGTGAACAGAACACGTAAGACTTGAGAAGGGTTTAAAACCCTTTATTTTTCAATATATTTACAATCAGTTCCGACTTAGAACTTTACATAAAGCCGCCACTCGGGCTTGAACTTAAATACTAATAATTCGAACTAAAATTAGCTTAACTAAAGCTCTTAAAAGATATAGCCGAAGCTATCAGAATCTAACTAGTTGGCTCCTAAGTATTAATTAAATCGGCGAAGCCTAGCAAGGGCCTAAGATATGGCCGAGCGTAGTAACAGCTAAGAGAGACGTAGCCAGAAGGCAAACGCGCGCTAGTCGGGAATCAGACTCTCTTACTTGAAGTCGGTTAAGTCACGATTTAAATAGTACTCTTTCTCATTTGCATTATCTGCGTTTTTGAATTTACATTCTGGCAGGAAATTGTAAGCTGAAATTAGAATAAGATAAGAAAGATACAAAACTTAAAATAACTGTTAATTAACATAATGTAAACCTTACAATTGCTTTTAAGCTAATGGAAGAAAAATCTTATATCTAACTTTCCCAAAGATACTTACATATTAGATTATCTGAAGCTATCAACAACGCAAGGTCTTTCAAAAAATTAGCAGATTTAACTGCCTTCAGAAAAACCTTATTTTTGAAGTGTAAAAATGTGCCATGCATCACCTGATAGGAAAATTCATGTCCATGTGTCTTGTTTGTTATTGTTTTAATTTTGATTTGTGTCCTTCCCGTCCGATAATTGGTCACCATTTGTTATCTCTTGATTACTTAATTAATTTTCTAACATGCTGCGCTGCGCGACTTTAATAATTAATAACTTAATTATTAAATTTTTGAACTCTTCTTTACGCATATATATATAAATATATATATGCATATGAAAGGAAAAATCTTAAAACGCTAGACATAATGCAATATTTACAATGAATTATAAAGATGGGAATGATTGACTAATACCTATATCACCAAGAATAAATTAGCAAATCACAGATTTCCCTCAATAGAGAAAAGAGAAATCTGTTGGAAATAAAAATGAGAATATATAAAATTAGTAAGAAATGAAATGGCATGGGTTTCGTCAGGAAATAATGCAAATATAATTTCATTAACGGCGTTTCTGACCTCACTCATTCCCTCATGAAAACATTTTTGAAGTTAAGAACAAATTTTAAGAACATATATGGCCGAAATGTAACAAAATTAAGTAATTGACTGGTAAGTTCACTTCGGTGCATTATAAAAAATAAAAATTGATTTCAAAAGTGGGAAAAAGAAAAATGTAATCGTTGTAAAATTAGGCTTAAGAAAGCCAAACTGCAGAAAAGCAAAAAACTAAAATGATCTACAGTGAAAGTGCGATAATTCGGCATCTTTTCTTACCGACATTCCTGAATTAAGATGGTTTTACTGGCATTTCATTTGGTAACTTTCTGTAGAACTCGGCAATTGCTGCGCTTCTTTCTACCATTTATAGTTAGTACTTTGTTTAAAAATTCGCATTTATCTATTGTTTGCGTTCTTCCTTTCTATTCATTTAAACGTCTTTCAAAATTTGTCAAAATGTTCATAAGGGTATATAATGAAAACAGAGGATTTTAACAAGTTTACTGAATTATTTTAAGAGTATTCAGTCCACGCGTAACAGAAGAAATGGAGAGTGACGAAGAAAAAGCTTTTCAACCAATATCAATTGACGCTGATGAAGCGTTAATTACGGATGTAAAATTTGCTGGAAAAATAAAAAATTGAAATGATGAGGATTTCAAAGCAAAAATGTTACTTAAACATAATTAAACCAAGTATAAATTTATTTACTATGTGTAACACTTCAACTATGTTTGCAGAATTATTAAGAGAAATTTTGTCCAGAAAAGCAGCTCCAACGCGCCGATCAGAGCTTCGAAATCTAGCCCTTTGTTTTCGGAAAGAGTCTGAAGGATGTCCGCTGCGTCTGCTCTCACAGAAGCTGCGGGATGACAGGCCTTAGTTCGGGAATCCCATCTATTTGCTTCCGCCACTAAAGAAGATTGTATCTTATACACTTGACAAGAGGTCTTCCCATCATATGTGGATAACTTCAGAGAGGAACGAGCAAGCATTGGCAAAAATTGAAATCCATCAGAATTGCTTCCTGCTGTCTTCTTTGGCGACAACAGTAGAAACTTTGTCTTCAATTTTTTGTTCGATATGTTCTTGGATAGCAGAAACGTTTTCTTCAAATTTTTGTTCGATTTGTTGTTGGACGGCCGAAACTCTTCCTTTGATTCGTTACCCCACAGCAGAAACTCTCTCCTCTATTTTTTTCTTTCACAGAAGAAACTCTTTCTTCAGTATGTCCAACTTTATTTTCAACAGCGTCTATTCTCTCTTCCATAACCTCAAATTCGTTTTTTATTATGCAGGTAATTTCGTTTTCCATTTCCTCTTGACCTACTTCAATCTTTTCTCGAACGGCTTTCATCTCTTCTTTAACGGATTCTTTCTTGAATGGCTTTCAGCTCTTCTTTAACGGATTCTTGGCCAGGTTTCACCTCTTTTTTAACGTAATCTTGGCCAGCTTTCATCTCTTCTTCAGCGGAATCTTTCATCTCTTCTTTAAATGCAGCAAAGGCTGTCATGAACTGCCTTAATTGATATTCCATCGCTGTTGTGACCTGCATTCAATCTCGTTAAAATCCGACAAATCCGTTAAAAGATTAATAAAATGTATTCTTATCAAAAGAAATATAACAGAACGCTGTAATTTAACTCAAAGATATTCGTACAGATTTCAGTGGAAGTAATGGACCATTTATTCAATGTTAAATGCACGTGCTCCTGTAATTTTACTTTTTCTACATAGCTTTCTCTTAAAATTTATCTCGCGCTGCATTGCAGGGGGAAATAAAACAATTTTAATTATAATTCTACTGAAATTGGCTATCTAAATACAAAATTCGTAACACTATAATAACATTTTTATTGCCTTTGCTTGAAACAGTGCGAATGTATGTATTGTATCAGTTAGCTTTTTTTCATTCATATATAATAATAAGTATGTTTATTTGCTTGTACAGTATATTTCATGTGCAAGAAAAAAATAGTATTAATCGTACTATATATTTTTTTTCTGTTCAGTCTTTTTTGTTACGTGTTTTCTCTCTATTCGTATATGTATTTCGTTATTATTATTTTACTATTTAATCTTTTCTTTTATTTCATTATTTTAATACCTTCTCATATTTCCCCTCTCCCAAATGCTAAATGTCGGAATACACTAAGAAAGATAGATAAAAATAAATGTGAATAATGTAAGAGAACAGGGAAGCACGAATTTTGCCTCGTGCAGTTGTAGAGACATTAGGTATTTTTTTTTTGAACAAGAGAGATGAAAAATATGCAACGCCTTCGCCGGGAATCGAACCACGAACCTCTGAAATACCGGCTCAGTGTGCTGACCATTACACCACGAAGGCACGCTGAGAATGTGGAAGATATACCTTATATACTCCCCTTTTTAAAGAGCGACTAGGGTTTTAGGGGACCTAGTCGCCAAATCCTGGGTGTGGAGAGTCATCATCCACAACCCTTTTAGTTCGGGCGCCAGTGTAGAGACATTAGGTATTTTTTTTTTGAACAAGAGAGATGAAAAATATGCAACGCCTTCGCCGGGAATCGAACCACGGACCTCTGAAATACCGGCTCAGTGTGCTGACCATTACACCACGAAGGCACGCTGAGAATGTGGAAGATATACCTTATACAGTATTTTATGTAACATAACAGTGTTTAAATGGCAATACTAGGATTTGTTTCAGTAAATGCATGTCTAATGATCGCTTTTTTTTCGTCGGGATGACGTTAATCCGTTAGAAACATCTAGCCTTAAGTCGGATGTCATCTCTACGACGAGAAGTAACGAGAAGTGAAAATATTTTGCAATAAAACTAATCAGTGTAAAAAGGCAATATTAATTTTAAAATTATTAAAAAACAATTTTCTGAAAAACGGCAAATTTAGTTAAATAAATGGGAAAATGCGCTTTCTTTAAAGCTGCGTGTAAGAATGTTTTTGAAGCAGAAGAAAGCAATAATAAAATGCCAATAATTTACTCCATCGGGAGACATTAGCTTGGGAAGAAGTTTTCCCGTGGATATTGCCTACTTCACCTATACGGAGCTGTTCTAATAATTTATGTTACAAATTGATATTGGCAAAATCCTTAGCTACTCAGGAATTATTCTGAATGTTTACTTAAACTCAAATGATGTGTGTAGCCCATTTGTAACGCCAACAGTTCAAGTTTGTCTTAGAAACCCTTCAATGAAGGCATTTTTTCTTAGTCTTTTACATATTTTGCCTTAATTAAGTTCATTGATTTCCTATATTGCATCGAATTTGTGAAGGATTTTTATTTGAATACCTGCATTTGAATTTATTTAGCTAACATTAAAGCACATGCGTATTTTGATCAATGTGCTGAAAAATGAGAACACCAGTATCGAGTGATTCCAAGCATTCATGCTGCATCGCTTCTTCATCCTTTTTCCTCGAGAAATACAACCGGCTAAAAGAAAAAAATGTGTTTTATATTTTGTGAAATGTATTTTTATTTACTTGGGATGATCATGATAAATTAAATGTGATATACTTGCAGAGAATTGTTTGGCTACACTCATACTATCATATAATTTCAGAGAATGTGTTTAATTAAAATGATTCATCCTAGATAATGCGGTCTTTTTTAGGTTGCATCATATTAAAATGTGTTAAAAGCTTTTTAAGTTACTATGTTGGATGTTGACATAGATTTCATGTAAACATTACCTATTATGTATGATGTCTTTTTGTTAAGTATGGTATCCCTGGTTAAAGTCAGTCATGAGTTAAATGTCAGATGTTCTCAAAAAAGCAGTAGGAGTTCAATGTTAAAAAGAGTAAGATGAATTTGAAGTGTGTATTTTAAGTTAGAATACATGTGTTAAAACTTTTATGTTAACTACTGTGTTGGATCATTATTTGGAATTCTTATTTATTATTTGGAGTTCAATATTTCCTGTTATGTGCGATGCGTATGCAGGTTTTTATTTGCTAAGTATGATAAATTAAATATCAGATAGTATCAAAAAGTTGTAAGCATTCAGTTTTAAATAAAATAATGTCAGTTTTAAATAAAATAGTGCGTATCTTTAAGTTACGTTACAATGGATATGTTACAAAACTTTGACTCATAAAAATAATGATGATACTTGTTGCAGAAAATATTCTAAATTGGCGAAAAAGGGTTTTCGTTTTCATGCTTGAACATTAATTCTATGTGTATTTTCAGACAGTTTTCAGTTCTACCTCACAGATCTGGCTATAATTCGAATTTCAATATTACATTACAGTGCGGAAATGTTACATTACAGTGCGAAAATGCCTGGTAGTCGAAAGTAATTCGACTACCAGGCATCTTGAAATTCCAGGCTCTATTAAATTTGAATATATTAGCGGTTATGAGGTTCTACAGTAGATCGTGTTCAAAATCCGTGTGATATTTTCACATGACGAAACTCAAGTTTTAGCGTATGATTAGTGTTAAGGTTATAAGGTAAATCTCCCGCCTACTTAACATGCCTCCGTCGTCCAATGGTCAAACACTCAACCAATATTCGAGAGGTCCGAGGTTCGAGTCCCGTCGAGGGTACTGCTCATTTTTCACGTCTCTCAGCATAACAAAAGTCCTAATATCTCTACAGTGACGCCTGAACTTGTAGAGACATTAGGTTATTACGAAGCAGGAGAGGTGAAAAATTAGCAACGCCTTCGCCGGGAATCGAACCACGGACCTCTCGGTTACGCGTCGAGCATGTAGACCGCTACACCACAAAGGCGGGAGAAATACCTTACATACTCCCCCTTTTAAAGGGCGCCTGGGGTTTTGGGGACCCACTCGCCAAATCCCGGTGGTGGAGAATCATCATCCGCCACCTTTTTAGTTCGGGCGCCAGTTGTAGAGACATTATTTTATTACGAAGCAGGAGAGGGGAAAAATTAGCAACGCCTTCGCCGAAAATCGAACCACGGACTTCTCGGTGACGCGTCGAGCATGCAGACCACTACACCCCGAGGGCGTGCGAAGAAGGCGGGAGAAATACCTTACATAAGACATTAAGTTATTACGAAGCAGGAGAGGTGAAAAATTAGCAACGCCTTCACCGGTAATCGAACCACGGATCTCTCGGTTACGCGTCGAGCATGCAGACCACTACACCACGAAGGCGTGCAAAGAAGGCGGGAGAAATACCTTACAAACTAAAAAAGGTGGTGGATTATGATTCTCCATCACAAGGATTTGGGGACAAGGTCCCCTAATCCCCAGTAGCCCTTTAAAAGGAGGAGTATATAAGATATTTCCTCCCGTCTTCTTAGCATGCCTCCGTGGTGTAATGGTCAGCACACTCGGCGTGTATTCGAGAGGTCCGAGATTCGAATCCCTGCGAGGGTATTGCTCATTTTTCACATCTCCTGCTTCTAAATAACGTAATGTCTCTACACTGGCGCCCGAACTAAAAAAAGGTGGTGGATGGTGATTCTCCCCACCAGGATTTGGCGACTGTGTCCCCTAATTCCCAGCCGCCCTTTGAAAGAGGGATTATATAAAGTATTTCTCCCGCCTTCGTGATGTAGTGGTCAGCACACTCGGCGCGTATTCAAGAGGTCCGTAGTTCGAGTCCCGGCGAAGGCATTGCTCAATTTTCATCTCTCCTGCTTCTAAATGACCTAATGACTCTGCAAGGTATACCGTGTGCAAGTAAATCCAAGATATTTTTGTGAAGCGTCTGAAAACGTTAACAGAATCTGTGTTATCAATATAAATTAATCCTTCTGCTGAGTAAAACAGAGTGTTCTGAGTATGTTAGCTTGGATATCAATATTGTAAAATAATAAGACATGAAATATTTGTGTTGTAACGTTTCCTTGCTCTAAAGAACACTTGGTTACCCACCCTCAAAGAAAGGATACAGAACCCTCTTCTCGCCTCTCCCGAAAGAGGGGAGCGGACTGCTCCCCTGGTCGCAGGTGGGAGTAAAGTGGGAGATTGGTATGTGGAAGAGAAGAGAGCGGACACTGCTTAGCGCGCTCTGCTGTAGCGAAAATGTTTTACTTCTTCTAAAATGTGATCTGTACATAGTTGCATAGTAAATGTTTAACCTAGAAACGATGTTGTTTATTTAAAGAAGATACGACTAAGGTATAGTGTTATGTATTTTAACTAAACTGAGTTGAAATGCAATAAAGAAACTTGTTTAAGTTTGTTCTTCCTTTTAGAAAAGATGAGTTAGAAATACAACATAAATATGTTTTAAAAGCAGGATAAGAGTTAAATATAAGCAAAAATGAGTAAATGGAAAATGGAAAAGTGTAAAATTTGCATTTGTTAGACATAGGATGGGGATTCTTTTCAATAAAAGTAAGAAGTGTAGAAGAGAATTCGCGATATTGTGCATAATGTTCCAGAACTTCGGCGCAATACATTAGTAGAGAAAGTTGTGTTTCCGATTTAGTAGTAGTAGTAGCATGAAAAATGTTCCAAATACAATGTTCCAACTTAGTTGTGTAGAATGAAGCTGTATTGGTTTAAAGTTACAAAAAGTATTATCCATAAAGCCCTGCAGAGTGACATGTAAATTTAAAATTAGGTTTCGTAGACAAAGAAATATGTGTAAGTTAACTTTTCGAGAAATGGAAATGTTAACATCAGTAAGTCAAGGTGGAAAAAATCGTAGCGTAAAAAAAAGTGTAAGAAAAAAAATTTTTAAAGTGTAAGAATTTACATTTATAAAAACAAAAAAAATTGAAAAGAAATAATTTAAACTTATTTTCGAAGTAAAAAATAGAAGGTAATAAAAAATAAAAAGGAAAACTACATGTTTGAAACAGAAAAGTGAAAAAATTTAAAATCAGTATTACTTTTGTAAAATAAAGAAGTGAAACTGTAAAAAGAACTTTTATTAAAATAAAGAGTAAAAAGAAAAAATTAAACTTACGAAAATAAATATTATTTTTGTGAAATAAAAATTCTCATATGGACACCATATGATTTCCTTGTGCGGCCTATTGAGTATTCTTCTTAGAACTGCAATAAATTGATATCAAATATTGTTAGATAGTTACAACAATAAACTGCTATTAAATATTGTTATATATTTATTGTTAGACTAATTTGACTATATAAACTGTTATTATATATGTAGTCAGATTTCGTTATTTGTCGAAAATTAATTTTTTTAAATTTGACATTATCAAAATATGAATATTTTCGTCATTTAAAATAGTTCTGCAGTTTGAGGTATGTGACTACGACCAACGACTTTGAAATTATAGGCCGGGTAAGGACTTCTCAGCATAAAATATCGTTTTGCTTAATAAAAGCTGTATATTTCGTGTTAAGAGTGTTTATATTTTTCGATGCTGAATTTTTTATGTGTAGTTTAGTGCTGAACCATACAAGTTTTATAAGGTATATCTCCCACATTCTTAGCGTGCCTTCGTGGTGTAATGGTCAGCACACTGAGCCGGTAATTCAGAGGTCCGTGGTTCGATCCCCGGCGAAGGAATTGCATATTTTCACCTCTCTTGCTTCGTAATAACCTAATGTCTCTACAGTGGCGCCCGAACTAAAAGGGTTGTGGATGATGACTCTCCACACCCAGGATTTACGACTAGGTCCCCTAAAACCCTAGTCGCCCTTTAAAAAGGGGAGTATATAAGGTATATCTCCCACATTCTTAGCGTGCCTTCGTGGCGTAATGGTCAGCACACTGAGCCGGTATTTCAGAGGTCCGTGGTTCGATTTCCGGCGAAGGAATTGCATATTTTTCACCTCTCTTGCTTCGTAATAACCTAATGTCTCTACAGTTTTAAAATCATTAGTTGCTTGTTATCACCAGCTTACTAGAAGCATGAATGAATGAGAATTTTTTAAAAGGAAATATCCTTTGCGATCTTATATACAGAGGAAAGGGAGGTAATACTTTCAGTCCAAACGTTCGATACCAAGTTTTCAGGTAATAAGCAAAAATTAGGGTCCTCAAGACACGATTTTGCTATTCTTACAATGATGTCTGCGTGTGTGTATATGCTTAATCCTTTTTCATCTACTATAACTCTTATACGAAATTTCTGAAAATCCCTATTTTCCCCATTTAAGCTTTCTTCATAAAGAGTTGGTTAAATTTTGGCTCAAATTAGACAACATAAACTGGTACTTTACTTGAAGCCTATTAACAGCTTTAATGAAACATTATATTAAAATTTAATCCAAAATTTCGCGGTTTTAGTATTTAAGACTTTTACGTCAATGGGAACAAAATATTAGGTTTTAGCTAAACTTAATAAACCGGAAGTGATACTTTACTTGAAGCTCTGAACAGATTTTCGTGAAAAGTATATTATGATATAATCCAGAACTTCTCAGAGTTGGCATCTAAATCTGTGTATACGTAATCTGTATAATCTCAGTCGCTTTTGTTATGATGCATATAAAGTCACGACTGAGAACAACATGTTAGATTTTTGTCTATATATGATAAACCGGAAGTGATGCTTTACCTGGAAATCTTAACAGATTTACATGAAATATGGAATCACTATAATAAAATATGGAATCACTATAATATGAGTTTAATCTAAAATAATCTAGCAAATATTATGACTATTTCTATTATATCTAGACATCATATTCATTATATCAAGCCGTCGAAAAGAATGATTTTTATAATAGACTTTTATTTGCAGAACTGTGCATAAGTTAGCCAAAAAACGCACTTGTATTCTGTTGCATTGTCGAAGAAGACCAGGCAAAAGACTAGATAGCTAATTCGAAAACACCTATAGTTATGTTTCTTACTACACTGGTGTGCAAAAATTAAGGACGAAGTCGAAAAATTAGCATATCAGCTGAACGAAGAGGCAGAGCGGACAGAAAGACCAATCAGGAGATTAAGTAAGGTGATGTACGGTAGCACATGCGCAGATATGCAGGTAGACGTAATGGGGGAGTGTCTGAGTAGTATAAAGCATGTTGTCGGTGTAAGATCAGTATTTCTGGCAAAGAGATTGCACGCCGTATAGCAGTTAAAATCACACCGAGTTGCTGCCTCAGCGAGAAATGGCGAATAATCAATCTGTTAGACGACATCTGGATGCTTTTACCCGAGGTCGAATCATTGGGAAGTTGGAGGAAGGCCGCAGTGTGACAAGTGTGGCTGCAGAGTTCGGAATTGCTCACAGCATCGTTTCACGACTTTGGAGACAATTTCAAACTACAGGAACAGCTATCCGGGGGTTTAGTAGTGGTCGTCCACGAGGAACCACACCCGCAGATGACCGGTATATTGCCTTACAGGCCAGAAGAAACAGGCGGCAGACAGCGGGAGAAATCGCTAGACACACGACACAGGCGACTGGACGACCGATATCGCGTTTTACCGTGGCCAGAAGACTGCACGGTGGTGGTCTGTTTGCACGACGCCCTGTACGGTGTGTACCTCTAACGCCTGCCCATCGGAGAAGGCGTTCTCTGTGGTGCCGGGAACACCGGAATTGGAGAGACAATGAATGGGGACGAGTACTCTTTACAGATGAGAGCAGATTTAGTCTGAGTTGCGATTCTAGACACATACACATCTGGACAGAGCGGGGAACACGCAATAACCCCTTCAACATCATCAAAAGGGACTGTTTTGGAGGTCGCGGAGTTCTCGTTCGAGCAGACATAATGCTTGGTAGCCGGACCGACCTTCATATCTCCCAAGGAGGTTCGTCACCTGGGACTGCTATTGTAACGAGGTTCTTCTTCCTTACATGCGTCTTTTCACAAGGGCTATGGGTCCTCAGTTCCTCTTCATGGACGACAACGCTCCACCTCATCGCACAGTTACTGTCGAAGAGCTGTTGGAGAGTGAAGATATTGAACACATGGATTGGTCGGCAAGGTCTCTGGATCTAAATCCCGTCAAGCATGTACGGAACTTACTAGGGAGACCCGTGGCAGCACGTAACTTATCGCCAGTAACGATTCCGAAACTGCGATTGGTGCTACAAGAGGAACGAGCAGCAGTGTCTCAACAGCTCATTAACAACCACATATCCAGCATGCACAAATGATGTGAAACCTGCCTAGCAGTCAGGGGAGATCATATACCCTATTAAAGACCGGATGTTTCTTGCTGGACATCCATCACAGGGATGTTTCGGCCTTCAGTCGCATTGCGCTCCATGCTACTTTTTCAATAAAGCTTCTTTTTATCCCTCTGATTTCTCTTTTAGTAAGTGTTGCTTACATTACTCATGTCCTTACGTATTGGGGATCTTACGGTATTAAATGTGTTGATTTGGAAAGCTTTTGTACAAAGTTATAATGAAAAAACCGTCTCGTCCTTAATTTTTGCACACCAGTGTACTCCGGGATTGTACGGTAATTACTATTCAGTTGTAATTCCAAAACTGCAGAACATTGTTTACTGATACCTAAATATCGCGGCGATATACGTGTAGATCAGAATGAATTTAGATTTGTTGATGGTATAGAAAAAAACATAGAAGAAATCAAATTATGGTATTCGTTTCAAAGTTTTAGTTTAAATATATAATAAAGACTTAAACTTCTTTAATTAAAAACGATTAAATTACACAATATTTAACTGCCCAAATTTTTATTAAAAAATAAAGGAGTAATATTTCATTATGTTTATATAAGTTCCGAAAAACTAGTTTCTGCTCATAGCGAATTACACCTAATAAAAAAATATAGCCCAAAATTTCGTTTTACACATATGTCTACTTATTGAAACAATAAATTAGATTTTGTTTACAAACTATCAAATGGGAGTGATACTCTGCTTAAAGCTCTTTGCTATTTAAAACATGGAATTGGCGGGTGGTCATGTGCTGGCCACATTAGATTTTTTTATATATAAACTGAAATCGAAACTCCGAGCTGTCTGTCTTCTACTGTTTTTAAATATAGCTTTGTGTTTATTCGGCTAAATCGGCATTTTCTAAATAAAGCCGAATAAAATTTTATCAGTTCTTTGACTGTTTAGATTTAGATTAAATGAATATATTTATCATGAAAGTAGAAAAACTTCTCAATAAACAGTTTTATTCTCTAAAATAATAAGATTTGATACGTGCAGTATAGTAGCAATAGTTTCCAGCACTTTGTATTTGGATAGCTAGTTCTCTAAAGATTAATTAAACTAGCTAGATTTGCAAACAACTAGAATATAATAATAACTATCATGAGCCTTGAACTGTAAGGGCAAAGAAAAGACGCATATTTTCAAGTCTATTATCCTTATCAGGTTCAAGGAACACATACGTGTTTCCAAACAAACTATGATGCCATATCAAGCATATACGCACATCTTCTCACATTTTAACATACGACGTAGTTAAATAACTAAGCTACCAGTCAATAAATAACTTAGGAAATTTAGAGTGTTATCTGATGTTATCGTGCAATTAAGATAGGAATGCGCAGTGCGTTGTGAAAAATGACCCTGGCTTGAGACATTTGTTATTAAAATTT
Source organism: Stegodyphus mimosarum (assembly GCA_000611955.2). NCBI lineage: Eukaryota > Metazoa > Arthropoda > Arachnida > Araneae > Eresidae > Stegodyphus > Stegodyphus mimosarum. Next base: position 455,899 of record KK121597.1, on the reverse strand, counting down.
CTCATTGCTTTAAACAGCATCAAATACAGAAATCAAAATAACTCATATCAGTTAGAAAAGTTTGTGTGTGTGTATGCATCTTTATGTTTGGAAACATAATAATAAAAGATCATCTGAATTTCAGTTCAAAAAAATAAATCACGTAAACTAAATTAGCAACTGAACAAACATAACGTATTAACTTGCATATCATGACAAATAGTATTTCTTCTTGCATTTATAAACCCATTTGCATTTCGATACAAACAGAAACATTTCGAGATGCGTACGTCAAGTTGATATCCTTTCTACCTTAAGTATTTAAGAATTTCCAGCATAAATCTTTTCTCGCTAACTGTAGAGCTTTGGGTTACTTATATATCTTGTCTGGCTAAAGAAATATTCGTGTTGCAAAGCGGCTAGTTATTTTAAATGCACGGAATATTTATGCTGGACGACAAGCGATAATGCAGATAGCCAGTTTAAGACGCATTCCCTACTGATTCGAAACTAGACAATTTGAAACAATTATTTATTGCATATTTTGCGATAAATAAATAAATAAATAAATGAATAACGTAAAAATAAAAATTTCTGCAGGATTGTATTGGCTTTTTTGGATACAAATACACGAAGGTTGCTTGATTAGTTTTTTTTAATATATATAATTTCATTCTTCAGCACACCACAGAATGGAATCCGTGCATCTATAGTACCACTTTTCCGCCATCAGCCTTTGCCCAGGGTATTTGAATCGACAGATTTCAAGTACCTCCAGTACCAAGAAAGGCACTGAAGCCACAAACACGCTTACGGTATACTAATTGAAATAACCAGGACTAGGAGAGGGAAATGTTTGCAAATTATTAGCTTTCATTCTCTTTTTTGTACCAGATATAGGTAGTTTTATCTATGAAATTATATACAGATATAGGTAGTTATCTAAAAGTATCTAAAGATAGTTTATCTAAAACTCTTGTGTAGGAAATGGAATTTAAAAGTAAAGTTTTCCGAATTCTTTTCCTCCGATCATTTTAATAATGCATATTTTGTTTTCACCAAACATAAAGGGTTTATAAACTTACATATGTATGTGTATGTAATATTTCTCTACATATATATGTAATGATTTAGGGAGAGCATAGAAGGAGGAATCAGCTTGCAGTCGACGTCGTGACTGATGATGGATATTTTGGTGCGCAGTTAACACCGGTACTTTTATCACCTTTCAGTAGTCTAGTAGAAAGATGGAAGAAGATGTTGACACAACCCCAGTATTACAGTAATAAACGGTATTTATTTCTAGGCACACTAGATTCATTTTTCGTAGGTAGAATACTTTTTTATCATAAACAATTACAATAATTTCTCGTATACACAGATTAACGGGCGACATCATTTTAGACGTGGAAGCAAAGCGAGGAGATATGAGCAAGATAGAAGATAGCAGAAAAAGGGATGACGTAATTAGTTCGCCAGAGTATTTATACCAGAGTAGATGCCATTCTAGAGACAAGCTACGATTGGTTAGTATTAGTTTTGGTTTGCACTTTTCAAACAGCATTACGTAACGTCGAAAGATCTCGAATTCGGGAGAACAGATGAATTTAGGGAGAGAGCACCAAATTTAGAATGTTAATTTTGAGATCGCCACTTAGTGTTCGAAGCAGCTATCGTATTTTCTTATATCTTATATATATATATACAGGTATATATATTTATGTAGGTATATATATATATATAACTTAAAGATAAGCAAAAGGAGTACAATTCTAAAAGCAATCGCCTAAAAGTAAATTTGATACCTTAGTTCCAGAGTTGAAAAACTTGAACAAAACACAATTACTAAAAAGTAAAAGCAGTTGTAAAAAACTAAAAAAACTAAATGTTGGTATTGAAAAAACTCAACATTTAAAAAATTAAAACACGTAAAAAATTGAAAACAGTTTTAAGCACTAGCTAAATTAAATATTAAAAACACGAGAATAAATAACAAATAATGGCAGTAAATGACAATTTAGCCTAACTCGAGGTTAATCACGGACTTATCAAGGGAAAAGCGTGACAAATTCGAGCACAGCTAAACTCCATTACGCGTTTCGTCAAATGACAATAATTGAGACAGAAGCGAAAAAAATTAATAGAAAAATAAAGGAAACAACATAATGCAACTGGTCTCAATTCTTATCATTTCTTTTCCAGACGCGCCTGCCATAAATTTAAAATTAAAACACTACTGAAAAAACTTTACAAAAAGCTTGGTAAGGTGAATGCACAAATAAACATAAATAGCCAATTAGGCATGAGTCAAAAAATACAAAATTTTAAGGGAGATCCCAATGAGCTAGAAAAATTAAACTTAGTAAACAAAACAAGAAATTAAAAATAAAAAATTAAAAATAAAGCACAAGTGTCTTGCTAAGACCAATTACATTAAAAAGTGAAAGAAAATGAACAAACCTGGATCCTTAGCAGCAGCTGCAAAGAAATTAAAAGCCTAAAAAAGCTGAAAGAGGTTGCCAGAATAAGAATTCTAAAATAGGAAGCAACCAGAAAAGAAATTGAAAATCACCTATTAGGTGTAACTTGGATGTTGAGGGAAGTAAACGTCATTATGCAGAGCCAATGATGCGATACGACCAGAGTGGAAATCTGGACAGAAGGGAGGGAGGACACACAGGGGGTAATCTTTGAATGTCGAAGATAGAAGCTTTTTCAACAAAATGGTGTCCAGTTAAGTGCTGAGTCGCGTAAATAATTTTTGAAGGTGAAGAACAAAATGGCTAAACTTAGCAAATGTAAAATCAGGCCTGAAAGCAGTGGAAATTGGAAAAAAGCATGATTTGTTAGAAAAAGTCGTAATTTTTCTTGCTAGAGGGCTTACAGGCGATTAAGAACGAAAAAGGCCCTTAAAATTAGCAACAGAATAGAAAAGGCCAGAAAACAGTGATATTAAATTTTAAATTTAATAATTAAACTGAAGTTCTGTTCAAATCTAAGAGAGTATAAAAGTAACAGAAAAGGAACCTATGTTGCATTTTTACATCACCTGAATTAGCAATCCATCATCCACCTTGCCTCGGGATTTAAGTAAAAATTTCATTGTCTAATCCAAATAATCTAAAATAAAAGGTAAATGCCAGCTTTTTTAAGGAATTTTTAATTACTGTTTGAGGAATAAGATTGTTTTGTAAAATTTTAATGAAGTAGAGAATTTCCTCTTGAAGGAGTTCAGTGCTATTACAGATTCTTTTAATTCTGAGAAGTTGTGCAATAGTATTGATTATGACCCTTTTTGAAACATTAGAATTCCAGTTATTGAGTTTTAATGTATGAAAATTGAAGTCTCTACGTTTATCAAAAATTTTAATTTGATTGTAATTTAGAACATGAAGATCTAGGTAAACTACTTCATTTTGTATTAGTAATATTAAGTTTGAGACGAGGATAAATATTAGCATTTTCAAGTTTGCAAAAGTTATTAAAGGCAATAACATCATCAATATAGCGAAAGATGTGTTGGAAATGCTTGTGTTCTTCGTCTTTAAGTGAACGTACAAATTTAAATTCTTCAGTAAAGAGGAAGAGTCTACAGATTGCAGTTGAGCGATTTCCGCCCATTGGAATTCCTTGCACTTGTTTAAAGACAATGTTATTAAATTGTAAATAATTGTTGAAAAGTACACTGCTAAGATAAAGTTTCCATTCTTCAGGAGTAATAATTGTCTGGATCTGCCGAAAAAATTGAGGAAGAGTAAGAAGGCTATCATATATTTCATCCAAGGGTAACGAAGTATAAAGTTTCTCGAAGTCATAACATTGCATGCGTTCTATTTTAAGCATATTTAAAGTTTTTAGAATAACTTCGTTGTTAGAAATCATCCAATTGCAGTGTTGATTTTGAAAATCAAGATTATTAATAACATCCAAAACAAGTTTAAGTTTCTTTGCAAAGAGATAATCAATTTCTTTTAAAAAAACCTTTTGGTGCTATTAGCAATGTATCTGAACTTAACAGATTTTTTGTGAAACTTAGGTAGGGCATAGAGATTTGTAAACCTGTTATTTAACTTGTTGTGACGAATTTTTAGTCTTTTGTGAAGGGCTGTAAATTTTTTCTTTAGAATTGTGCTGGTAGCAACTTGTTGATAAGTGCACGTGCTGTGTAGCTCCTTATGTAAAAGTTCAAAATAAAATTTTTTTCAGATAACACTAAAATTATTACTAGCTTTGTCTATTTTAGTGATGATGAATTGTTCTTGCAGCATCTTAATTTGAGCTTTAAGAAGTTTCTTATTGTGCAATTGATCAAAACATGAAAGAGTAGACAACTTAATTTCAAAATTCTTAAGCACAGCAGCTTTCCATTGAAGAAAAGTAATAATAGGCAAGTTAGTGCGATTGCTAGCTAAAATAATAAATTTATCAAGATCATTGCTGAATTGCTTAAAGTAATAACTTTTGTTCACATAGAAAGAGGGACGAAATTTAGTACCCAGTTGTAAGAGTTGTCTTAATTGACAATCTTGAATGATGCTAAGATCTCCTGTTATTATGTGCTTGTGAAAAGGATCCACAAATTTACTATAATGAAAAAGCTGGCAATCACATTTGCTATCAGCAGTTACGTCGTGGTGATTAATAACCATATTTCCTAAAGTTTTTTCAAACTTAAAACAAGGAGTAACTTGTAGCTGTTGACTTTGATATTTTTTGAAAATTTGAGGAATTTAAAGTTGATCATAAAATGGATGTTTGAATTGTACAGTACAGTAAATCCTTTTATGGTAGAAATTACTTTTCTTCAATTTATAATTGCAAAAGTCGATAATTAAGTCTTTGACAATCGGGAAACCTGTTAAATGTTTCTTAATTTCTTCAAGTAGTTTCCGAGGTCTGAAATCTTTAAAAGCAGGTAATAAATTAATGAAATTTTTTGCAAAAGCCTTCTTTTGAAGGAAAGCACAGATTTTTTCAATTATAAGTTTCAAGTCCTGTGAGGAAAAAAATTTCTTATTGCCTGAATTTCCTCCTCTTTTTCCTCTGGAAGTTTTTGTACCACAAAATCTAAATTGCCCGTAAATAGAATCTTCTGCTTGTCTATCAGTTGTTTTATTGAGATGTTCGTTTAATTCATAAGGCTAAAGTGTCCTTTTCTGAAGGATGAAGATAGATTCCCTAAAGAGCCTTAATTTTGTGTCAGGTACGATATCAAAAATAGAAATTTCTATATTTTCAAAACTGTGGATTTGGAAATGTTCAAGAATTGCCGTTTGGTGTTTTTCATTAAAATTGCTGTTGTTAACTTTTTTTAATTTTTTGACATAGGACCTATGGTTATTAATCCTAAGATTAAGAGTGTTTTGAGTTTGACCTATATAGGAAAGGGACCATTCTTTACAAGTAATTTGATAAATACAGTTATAAGTTTTTCAGAGGGTCTGCTCATTTAAAATATTAGAAGGTGCGAGCGTGGCATTTAACTTAAAACATTTACAAAGTAAATTGCTTCATTTAGTTATTTCTAGATTTCTTAACTGAGCAAGCTATAAAAGCAAAGAGGGAGCTAGCCTGTTTTACAGTGTTTTTTATGCTAGGAAGACTAACCTAAAGTGAGAACCGGAACTATAATGAGTATCAAACAACTTTATTGCTAAAGCCAGTAGAACGTAAAAAAAATTTCAAGTAAAAAAACAAATTTTTTGCGCTAACAGCTGCGAAAAAGGAAAGATAATTTTTAGAAACTAGTATCAGAACGTGAGAGACCTATTTGGTCAAGAATTTTCCGCATTCAGCTGCAAAATTAATTTTAAAGATAAGCAAAAGGAGTAAAATTCTAAAATCAATCGCCTAAAAGTAAATTTGATACCTTATTTCCAGAGTTAAAATTCGCCTTACCACGCTTTTTGTAACGTTTTTTTTTTTTTCAGTAGTGTTATAATTTTAAATTTATGGCAGGCGCGTCGGGAAAAGAAACGATAAGAATTAAGACCAACTGTATTATGTTGTTTCTTTTACTTTTCTACTAATGCTTTTTCGCTTCTGTCTCAATTATTGTCGTTTGAAGAAACGCGTAATGGAGTTTAGCTGTGCTCGAATTTGTCACGCTTTTCCCTTGATAAGTCCGTGATTAACCTCGAGTTAGGCTAAATTGCCATTTACTGCCATTCTTTGTTATTTATTCTGGTGTTTTTAATATTTAATTTAGCTAGTGCTTAAAACTGTTTTTAATTTTTTACGTGTTTTAATTTTTTAAATGTTGAGTTTTTTCAATACCAGCATTTAGTTTTCTTAGTTTTTTACAACTGCTTTTACTTTTTAGTAATTGTTTTTTGTTCAAGTTTTTGAACTCTGGAACTAAGGTATCAAATTTACTTTTAGGCGATTGCTTTTAGAATTTTACGCCTTTTGCTATCTTTAAATTTAATTTTGCAGCTCAATGCGCAAAATTCTAGACCAAATAGGTCTCTACGTTCTTTTACTACTTTCTATAAGTTATATATAAAACTTTATGTACATATGTATATATATATAT
>KK121597.1:421214-443700 GCA_000611955.2 Stegodyphus mimosarum | reverse complement strand
TATTTGCTTGTAGACAGGAAAGCCGCTGATCAGAATAAACGTGAGCGCATGACATTTGGCATTGTTAAATTAAGTACTGAACTTTACCTGAGTTTTGTTGACAGACTCAGTTGATGTTGTAACTTTGAGTAGAATTACTCGAGTTGTAGCCAATAAATTTGTAAAAGTTTCAGCTAGCTGCTGTAGTCAAGAAAACTTGAGCTTTGTGTTGTGCTTACTAAAATTAAGCTCGCTATCCCTGAAGAGATACATTTTAAGGAGTACGTGAAGATATACGTTTTAAGAAATACGCGAAGAAATACGTTAACTAGTACGAGTCTTTGTCAGAACTTTTTCAAAGCCAGGAGACGTAAGGAAATCTTCAAGTTCCTCGCCAGGTTCGAACTCCGGACCTTCGGACCACTAGCTGGACATGCTTCCATTTACACCATGAAAGCAGATGGCAAGGAGGAAATACCTCTCAAGCTTTTACATTTTGAATGGCATCTTGTGTCGGCAGTCCGATTAAGACAGTCGATAACTCTCTTACACGCAGAGGTAACGTCTAATGGCGAACAGTTAGCAAAAGTAGTTAGTTAATTAAACACCCTTGCAGAGCCATTAAGATTTTTTTGAAGCGGAAGACGTGAAAAATGCGCAGAACTTCACTGGGATTTGAACACCAGACCTCCCGTTGCTAGCTGGACATGCTATCCATTTACACCACGAAGGTATGCGGTTATTATCTTAAAGGGGGGTTTTAAAACGGTGAGCGGGGATGAGCGGATACAATCCCCAAATCCTGGTAGCGATGAATCATCGCCCATCACCTTCTTAGTTTCGGGTACAGGAATTTATTGGACCCTTTTTAAAATTTTCTAGAGGCCAGGAAACTGAAGAAATATGCAATATCTTCCCCGAGATTCGAACACCGGACCTCCCGCTTGTTAGCTGGACGTGCTATCCATTTACACCAGGAAGGTATGCGGTAAGGAGAGATAAAATGCCGTATACCCTTAAAACGCTATAAGTTTGTAAAGTTTCATTGTACTGAATTACTCGACAAATTCAAAGCTTATTGTGATTTTCAAATTTTTTCTTAATGATGTACTTTTGAATATTAGAGTTTGATGACCGTGTTTGGTGTCATTAAACTCATGGCTACGCGTTAAACAAATATGCATGCAGACAACAAAATCAAATTTAGAATAATGACATTAGACGACAATTTAGAATAGTGACGCTGTCAGAATAATAACGTTTGTGGGTAATATTAACGTTAATTCTATTGTGGTTTATACGCTATCAACGAAGAGTAGATTTAATTCAATCCAATAAGTTTATATGAAATGCAAAATGCGTATAATTTAATATTCCGTACAAGGAAGTCATGTGGTGTACACATCAGATTTTTTACTCGAATGAATTATCATTTCTAATTAAGTTGCACAAAAAGAGAAGGAGTTTAATGTTTAATATTTCTAATAGACTATGAGATATCGAAAACAAAAGTCAGTGCTAACTATAAAAGAGCTCCACACCAGTATTCTTCAGCCTTTATGAGCATGTATACATCGTCGCACATCTTGCACAGAGTATTCATTTTAATACTTTTTTTTTGCGTAGCGTTTGAGCAATTGGATTATGATGCAGCGATATAATAAGACAGAAACGAATATAGAAATTTCTTATATAAAAGTAACCCCTTTTTTTTAATGGTTTCTTTTATAATTTTACCATGCATTATTTTTTTTAAGCCTTTCGACAGATGAACTACGATGGCCCTCCTGAAAAAGCCTAGCAACCCTGAGTATGTAGTGATAATTCATGAATCTAACTCCATGAAACTACACCTTGTGAAAGCTACGAAATACCTAGTTTTCTCTGTTGAACAGCCGTTTTTCTAACACCGACATTCCCCGTATTAACATAATCCGTTGATACAAATGAAGGCACTGTACAAGATAGATTATAAGGGGGGATAGCAATTTTAAGTCAGTAAGGCGCATACAGCGTATGCTCCCTTCATGTTCATTCGGCGATGCTATTTGCATAAATATTGTTAAGTGCGTGCGGGTTCGTTATATATTGAATGCACAAGTCGTAAAAAGTTAACAAAAATTTGTTCTTTCCACAAGAAATAAATTAAAATGCTGAAATATTTCTTCACAGGTCTTCGCACAATATCACAATATCTCAAGCGATTAGCAAAAACTCAGTTCGAAACAGATAAAATAATTCTATTTCACAGCGAAATCGCTACAATCAATACAGCATTAAGTAAACAAACAGCAGTTCGCTTTTTACAGCTACAAGTATAACAGCAACAACAACAACTGACTGAGATGAGGTGTTTCAATTCGGCTTTTATAAGCTTTTTAATTCATTAGAACAATCTCGATTTTTCTAGATTTTTCTGGATGGCAACAGTAATTACGAGATATTTATTTGTTAAACATTAAATGCACCTGCTCTTTTATTTTTATTTTTTTTTCGACGTAGCTTTCTCTTCAAAAATCGTCTGCGTTGCACGGGGAAATAAAAAGGAATTTTAATTATAATTCTAAATAAATAGCCAAATAAATGTGAAATTTGTAACAATATTCTGTAGACGTTGGCAAGTTCAATTCTAATTATCACTATTCTAAATGTTAATTTTGACTCATTAAAATTCATCCTGGACTGACGAAACAAAGTTTTATTGTGCATGTTTCAGGCATAAAGAAATAAGGCTTTTCTAAAAGACATTAACTTTGATTCACATCATTCATACGAAAAAGGAAAGTCGGCAGCCAGTCCTTTCGCCAGTGGAAGGAGTTACCTTTGGTTGCCGGTAATTAGTAAACCAGAGAAAAACTGCTTTCATAGAAAATTTTCTAAGGAAAATGTGAGTAAAAAATTGTATTTTACGTATGATAAAACTTCCGAACTATCATGCTAATAACCGATTCAACTATGCATAAAATTAAACAAATTTTCGGAAAGTAGCTTATTTAAGCTACAAATTTAAACACAGGCAAATAAACGGGAGTGAATGTCTTATATATTTAAAACAAATTTTCAGTAAGTTATTATCTTATTCTTCGTCATACGAAATCAAAATCGATGCCGGCGTTTTTACCTTTTCTACTGTCTTTCAAGAACCAGTAAAGGGTAGCAGACCAGAGTTTGAAAACGCTATTCTCTCTCTCTTTCTCTACTCCCCTAATTTAATGTCAGTTTCTTATCCTACATAACCGGCATGATTTATTGAGATCCATGGAATTAAGTTTTAATTTTTTTTATAATTAGATTATCGAAAGTTTCATTAAAATTTAATTTTCAGAAAATAGCATGAATATCGAGTTAGATGGGAAATGCCGTATAAAAATGTTCGTAATACGTAATAGATGAAAAAATTAATTAACTCTGTTCCTTTTATTGTTTATAAGTTTTGGTATTATGTTTGGTTCTGATTTTAAATTTCAGAAACTTATAAGAGATTATTGTTGCCCTGATGTGTGTATCTCTCATGTATGTTTCAGAACTATTTTTTAAGCAAAAAGCCTTTCCTCTCACTTCCGTTGATAGGGCTATGAGAGTATGATGGGTTTGGCTGAAGAACGTTAAACGAAGATAAAAAGACAGGAGAAAGAGCTGGGCAAAGAAATAAAAACTCGATAAGAAGATATGTTATTTTCCTCTTCTTATTCAGCCCCTTTTGGATTTGTATTCACCAAAACCGTATCCAAAAAAATTAACTTTATGCCTACTTAAAACGCGCCACATTGAAATACTACATTTAAAGCCTGAGACAAATATAAAGATTTTTCTCAATGTATAATTTAGATAATGTTGATGATTGAAAATTCATTTGAATTTTTAATTTAGATAAGCTAAATAATATACCATAGGCTGTCGAGAAGATACATATTAAGAGTAATTGAATAATAGAATGCAGATTTTAGTGTTCGCTTAGATACTCAGAATATTTTCCATGATCCTAAAATAATGAATCGATTGTGACATAAGTAATGAATGTAAAAAATAAAAAACATGGTAACAAAAATATTTAATTGACATAACATAATTACAACAACTATTTACAGAGTACAAAAAATTGCATTTTTTTTCTGGATGAAATGTAATTACAAAGGATGGTTGACGTGCTGTATGAATCCATTTACTTTGCTTGACAACAGGTATCTTGCACATTGCCCAAATCAGGGACCATCTGAAAAAATGCAATAAAATATCAGGTTTAGTGTGCGTTTATTGAATTCAAATTTAAGATGGAAAATATATTTACTTCAAAGCGCGAAAAATAACAGCCATCCGCATTTTCCTCAAATGCTTTTCATATTTAGCTCATCATTTGATAAAAGTAGTTAATAGAAAAATTATCAACTTCATTAAATTATATCTTAATGAATTTTATATAATTGTGTAGCCACATGCGTAATATAATACTTAGATACCTATTTATAGATGGCAGTATTTAAGCAGAAACTTAATGCAGTGTAATGGTAGAAAATGAGATGCATCACTGCGCGTAAGTAAAATTTAAACAAAAAACTTATTCATATAGCTCCTTTCGAATTCCTTTAACATCTTTTAAGCTGATATAAGTACCGTTCCTCTACCTTTCGGTGCATACTTCCTATGGATGCATATATCGTAATTTTTTTATGATTATTCCATATGTGAAGCTATGTAATAATAACTTTAAATTCCCGTTTATAAGTAACATGATGGTCACCTGTTCTTCACGAACACTGTATAATGTTTTTTTTTTTTTTTTGATTTTCCGCTTGTGTAAAATAAATGCCAAGAGGTTTTCCTTAAAAGTTCAAACATGAAGTCTGTAAGGTCTACTTGTCTACTTTTGTGTGACATCTGGAGAGCAGTGACTGAACAGAAGAAGGGTTAAAAGTACCCTTTATTACAGTCTTAAATTATTTACAATACGTCTACTGGAGGCTAACAAACTGCGTCTCTGCTTGGGCGGTAATTGAAACAGTAAGAACTGAACTCAAAATCTGAACATATTAACAAGTAGTAGAATTACGCTACAGGGCTCAGACTATCCTGTTTCCTAACAGAGCTTTGATGAATTTAGTGGCAGCAAAGTAATAGCTTTTACGCCACGTTTAACCAGCAATAACTGCTAAGCCGAAGCTCATGCTACAACACGCACAGAGTTTTCTCAGACTCTCTAACTTTCCCTTCTAGAACTTGATACTTAAACCTTTTTTCTCACTGGTAGAATTTGCATTAATTCACGCTCACTACCAAATTTAAATATTCTGGCACTGACAGTTAGGGGAATGAAGGCTTATAGGGAAGGACTTGAAATTAATTTAACTGGTTATTTAAAATAACTGTAAATCCCTACAAATCATTTCTTCTTTTTCAAAGACAGGTAATTCTTGTACGCTTTGCCATTACGAATTTATTCACTTATCTTGATGAATATAAGGAAAGTAGGAGAAGCTACATAAATCTAGATGGTTTGACGAGTTATAAATGAAAGATCCCAAGTCAGAATCTAAGCAGAAGAAAATTTTTTATGAAGGGGAAAAGGAAAACATCAAATAAAATATGTAATCTTCTAATTACTTGCTGAATACACTAATTCCATTAGCATTAAGAAAGAAGGACTGTTTGAATCATTTCTATTTCATGAATATGAATATACTAGAGGGCAAAAGAACATCTAAGTGGTCTACATTAAGACCCTCACATGTTGAAATAAATTTCGAAGTTTAACTACAGCATTTTACTACAGCATTTAACTACTGCTTTTTATGATCGTAAGTATGTGTTACCAGATGCTCCTCTTATTAAGGTAATGAAGCATGGAATTCAGATTCTTTTTTTTTCGAATAAACTAGTAAATCACATAGCTCTGAATCGAGGTTTTACTTTTAAACATATATCAATATTAAGTTTTTAGGATCTGATTAATATTTAAGAATTTCCTTCGAATATTAATGTAGACTTGAAAGCTTACTAACACTGTTGGGGAAACATTTATGTGAATATCCTGTCTCAACAAGTTTTTTAGATATTATAACTGAGCATCTTTAAGACCCTAACCATTAGAGATTATTTGTGTAAGCATGAAGTAGGCAAAAAAGTGTTATGTCTTCCATCTGTCATTTTAAACTGGTATATGTTATTGTTAACTTCTCAATCAGTCAGATGTTAGGATTTCTCTAGCTATTTAAGTCGTGGTAAACTGTAAAAAAATGTACTTAATACCGATACATTGTTGCAGTACCAAACAGACAGTTATCCGTACATGTTATTGTTTACTAGGACTTTAAATACATTGTTGCATATATTTCATTGTTATAATATTTCATATTTGCTGCAAGTTATAAATTTCTATCCAGATTAAAAATACTGCCAAAAAAACAATTTTTGTAAACCTAGCTGGTAAATCTTTCAGCAATTCAATCACTGCTCGATGTATCCTTTTTGATATTTATGTCATTCTTTTTTAATTCCAATATATTAAGCTCCAAGGTTAAGAATCAGACAATTGTTCACACCCAAACCTTTCACATTCGATTAATTTTATCTAACTTTACTTTACTTAACTTTTACTGGAGCAACTAGAATGTACTTTTTATTATGTAAGTACTGTATTATTTTATTTGGTAACTCGGTAACACTGATTAGCAAAAATTTGGTCAAAGATTACGAAGGCTTACTTTCCATATATTCTTTCGTGATGACAGATCCCTCATATGCTTGCTAACATCAGTGTTTTATTATAATTTCGAAGCTCTTTTCATACATTGCCAAATTTTACACTCTACTTTCATTTTCAGTTAAATGTAACCACAAACCTTGCTGCAATTCTCAGTGACGTATACCAGTTCTCATCAGTCATTATCTAAAACTGTGACCTGGGAGGAAGAACTATGGAATTTTGAAAACCATTTTGAAAAGTATAATATATGAAAAATAGAAATTAACATTAGCGGCTGTTTAAAAACCATGTCTGCTATACACATAATTGAAAAGCGCTGCTGTTTTCTTTGTGAAGAAAAGCCAAAGACCAACAGAAACTTGAACGTTTAAAAAAAATTTGTGATGTGAAATACTAATATCAAGAAAGTTTAGTGTATCAACAAAACATCTAAACAAATGTACAAATCCTTCCAACTAAAAATTAATTTATGACTTATTAAGAAATCTGTCAAGGAAATGAATAAACATGTCTGAGGTTTCCAGACCCCAGAGCTTAAATATCCTACTCTAACATAAAGAGACCATTAGGCATTTTATTTCAGAATAGAAGAATTGAAAAGATATGCAACATCCTTACCAGGATTCAAACTCCGGACCTTCCAATTGCTAGCTCGGTATCCTTTCCAGTTAAATAAAGAGAAAAGAGAAGTAGTAGAGAAGAATTGAAACTTTACAAAGTGATGATAAAAACCAAAGAAGGTATTTTTGTAGGACCATAATACTATAAAATTATTTATAGATCAAAATTTCGATCAGCAGTTAAATCAAGTTGAAAACGATGCATGGAATACTCTTTACAAAAGTTTCCTGGGAAGTTGCAAGGCAAAGAATGGTTAAAACATAATGAATGAGTTAATAAAACCTAAAATGATTCAAAAAGGTCTTTGAAGCGTTTCTTATGGCATTCTTACTTAAATTTCTTACTTGGAACTGGGAACAATGAGTTTAGTGAATAGCTTTGGTATAAATGGATGGGAGTAAAGGGATTGTACACACTGAAAAATGACATCAAGGGCACTCAGTTTTCATAAGCTTTCTGATTTTAATTAGGTCTTTAACATAAATATTTCAAATAAAGTCAAGCACAGAAAAGGTTGGATTGTTTAACTTTTAAATATTTTCTTCAACGATGGACATACAGATTTATGTATAGATAAGGATAAGTTAATTCATAAAAGAAAAACACATGAGAGTTATTTGACAAAAGGAGTCACAGCTTCCATGGAGGACTTTCTAAAAAAACCTGGATGTTATTTACGTTACGGATGGGGAAAACTACTAAACCTATTTGTTAAATTTATTTATAATCATGAAAACTTCTACTACTGTTACACACACACATACACACAAAAAAAAAACTTAAGAAAAATTCAGGTTTCACATTAGATATCAGTAACAGAAATGCAGTTAACTTTATGTTTTGACTGTCTGACGTAAAAGCCAAAAGGTTTGGTAGTCAGTATAATCTTAACAAAGAGTATACATGATGTCAAAATGCACATGATGTCAAACAAAGAGTACATACCTCATTAAGTCCGTTAACTCTGAACTTATTTATTTCCCTTGAAAGTTGATAAAAGCATCAGAATCTCCACCTTCGAACTGCCCAGCACCGAACTGACCCAAGTTGAAATCAGCGCCACTAAATTCACTTCCTCCAATGGAGCTTCCACCATCAACGAAACCATCGAAACTTCCACTGTCAAAACCACTTAAATCTTGCCCGCCGAAATTCGCACCAGCAAAGGAAGATGCATCAAAACCGTCAAATCCATCAAAATCTTGAGCAAGAGCTGATGCCAAAACGATCAACAAAATACTAGAAGAAATCTGGAAAAAAAGTGAGAGCTATTATGTTGCATTTAAAGCTGCAAATTTCAGAAATAAGATTTGATGTAGAAGAATAAACAGTAAAAACAAACTGCAATGTTGCAAGAATTAATGATAAGACTATTTATAAAATAGGAAGATGTCTATAACACTGTTCGCAAATTTATTTTACTTTGTAAGGATTTTATTAGCTTTCTAATTGATTAGACATTAACTCGTTTTTTTCTACTGATTTTGTCCTCTTCACATCATTTGCTAAAGTTAGAGCTATGCAGATTAATAATTAACTAAACGACAGTAAAGAAGACTCAATTTTTATGAAAATGCAAATCTAGTAAATGTTGATCAAGTGCTTAGATTTGGCTTTTTGGTCGTCAACGCATTCTAGATTGTATTCCTAACTGTAGCTGATTTAAATGGAAAAATATACCCTCGTGAGTAAAGGAATTTGAACTTCCTTTATCTTACATAGGAAAGTTTTAATAACAGCCATACAGAGAATTTTTTCCCTTCACACAGATTTAAACATTATTTATTGTAAAGTATTACTTTCAGTTAATCTTCGTGAAATCAACCAGTTGGTGAAAGAGACTTAAATAAACTATGAGAAAACAGCTATTTAGTTCTTAGTTTAATAACTGAAATATCGAAATATGTTAATAATTTGTCAGCATTTCAAGCTCTGTGTGTTTGCTTAAATTTGCGAAACAAGTTTGTCCAATCAATATTCAAAACTAGTATATCGCTTTAAGGAACATTTAAGGCTGGCTAAGCAGTTAAGTTCGTTGAGTGGTAGAATAACTCAGCCATATACGTATGTAAATAGTTAAGTGCACATGATGTCCAAAATGTCGCCTAAGAATTTAGAAATCTCGTAAGGGGTTATATTATTCCTTCTTTTTGTATATTTTTGTATATTTCTTTCAGAGCTTATATTAACATAGAAAAATTATTCATGGAAAAATTCATGGTTAAACAAAATATAAAAATCTCCATTAAATTTAATCAAGCTATTATTAACAACCAAATCGAATACTGCGGATATAGAAAACAAGAGCTGAATATCATGATTCATTGGCTGATTCGGTGCAATCGGCAGTATGGTTCAATAAATGATCATCTCACTTATAAAAATACGTTGCAGTCCATTCATCGATGAGTTAAGAACATGAGACAGACACTGCTTAGTAAGAATTTAGAACATCGTTTCTCATTTTGGTTGTTATTTTAAAGATCTCTAATATATCCTTGCATCGCATATAGTGACATTTCAACACCTTGAGATAATATCTGGGCAGAAATTAGAGGGCAGCAACCAACGTGTCTTTAAAAAGGAGGAATAAAAACGGAAACAAAAACGGAGGACCCCGAATGACTTTAATAGTACCCTGTGTTAGCCCAGCTGCTTAATGTATAATACAAAGGTAAATTATGGTTTTATTTTAATTTAAGTAAGCAAGCGACTGGATTTGATTATTCTATTGCGTCAAAGCATACTAGGAATATTTTCTTAACAGGATAGATATGTTCATGGAGGGATTTATAAGAGAAACTAACTCGTATTCGAGTTACATATGGGGAAATCTTTCCGATACAGATGCAACATATTTCTGCACATGAAATAAAGATTTTAGGTTTTACTTAATAAATTAAACATAATAAAGAATGTTATTTAAAGGAATTAAGAAACTGATACTTAATGTTAAGAAGCAATAAGAAGATCTTACAATACTTACTTTATTCTTGTATATAATAGAGTCTTACTAATTGCAAAAATTTCTTAGAAATATATACAAAATGTTACTTACCTTTAATTATTATGACAGCCTTTTACACAATGTTATTTTCTCTGAAGCAGTTCTGAAGGAATGCCTTTTAATAAGCATCAATATTTTCTAAAAATTATACATTTTTTCTTTCTAATTCTGAAAACTGTTAATATATTATAAGTTCCTAATAACCGTTTAAGAGTAAATCGCTTTAAATTTAATCATGCTCAAAATTTAATTCGATGAACTTTAACAAAGGCAAAAAAGGGAAAAGATGGTATAGATAAAACCTGGTACAGAAAACATTTTCCAGCCAGCCCCGAAGATTCTTCCACATAAGAAATTAAATAGACATCAAAATCTTTTTTGAAAACCCCAAAACGAAAAAGTATATGTATGTTATATAGTGTTGCAGTAAATGCTAGTTTAACTTTAGCCGATAAAAAAATGGTTACAGACTCTTAATTAAATACTTGTTGTGTAAAGTAATAGCTTGCACTGTGAGAAAATCAGATGTGATATTCCTTCAAGGATTTCGAACAAAGTTCTCCTTGGAAAACGTAAACAGTGTGAAATTTAAAAACATTAAATTTGCGATATTTCCAGACAGAGCACTAAATTTTGAGTCCTCAATCTCGACTCAGGTCTGATTTAAGCTTTGCTATGGACATATATTGGGATTCTTTGAAATTTTAACTAAAGAAAAAAAAATTAAATCATGTTTGTTCAAATGAAAGTAATACATACCACGAATTTCATGTTGCTGGTCAACACTGAGTAAACAAATCCAAGGAAATAATCTAAAACGTTGTCGCTGTTCGAGATCACAAACTGTTATGTGGTTGAAGAGAAACGATGCTCTATTTATATAGATCAAGGAACGGCCATTTCTTTGTCGATAGCAATTCCGCGAAGATGCAAGAGCCGGCAGACGATCGTAAAGCATGCTTGTAACACGAGTTATGTAGATCATCAGTAATTTAGAGCCTCTGGCTTTAAGGCAGCGTAATTTCTGTCAGGTCAACTTTCTTTGTTCATTTCCTCAATAAGATTAGTCTAAAGTTAGAAACCGAGTATAAAAGAAGAAAAATTGTTAAGAAGGCGAAAGGGAAAATACCCCGTAGGGACGACGTTGGCTTACTACACCTCTTAGGGAACGTGTCCTAAATTCTCTTGTTTTTGTCGGAAATGTCTCTCAAATGCGAAGAAAAGGGTAAGAGTAACATTACTTTTTTAGGGGAAAATTCGCTATCTGTAGAGAACATCGCAATTAATAATTTGCTCTGTCAATGTTTGGGTTAGCTATCGTATTAGTCACAAGAAAAATTTTCTTTAGATTTATATATCTTTCTTTTCAAGTCTAATGATAGTTTATTTCATTCTCCTGAGGTAATAAATATTAGAGCAGAGTGACATGTTTATTTTTCGGCTGTTATTTTGTATTAAACAATTTAAATCCGCATCGCGACGTATCATTGATTCTCTGGAACTTGTTTTTAAAGGAAAAGTACTCATTTCTATGATTGTGCTCTCACTTTCGTAAAGGCATTGGTTAACTATGCAGGTGTCAAGATATTTCTACAGTCATTTAACTTTATTTTAGAGTCAAGGACTGATTAACATTTTTGGAATAGGCCTTATTCTTAGATTTAATAACATAACTGAAATCCCTTACTACAATGTTTTGTTGCTGTTCTATGATTATGCTGATAGCCTCTATATAATATAACGTTAAACAGTTAAACTGAACTTCAATCAAGTGCTGCAGCACTTTCATATTGCATCATTTTCTTGAGAATGCAGATGCTGGAAACTTAAATAATTGTTCTACTACTAGTCTGTACTAACTGAATTAATTCCTTATGGGAAAGTATTTGACGCTGTCTGCCGTAAGAAGATACCTTTGTGAAGTGTTGCCTAAGGAAAGCTAACTCGTATCCATATCAAGCATAAAGAAATATACAAAAGCCTCACGCACCAGTTCATTCAACAGAGGAAAGGAAGCCGACAAGAAATATTAGCCTCCATAGGTCTTACACACTTTCATCTCTAGTATGTTCTGTTACCAGAGGAGCGTGAAAAGTTTTGAAAGCAATATTCTACTTTTTACGTAGGAACAAAATACATCTCAACATTGATAATTTTTCGTAAGATTGAGTTTAATATGATTGATTACCTTGATAGGTACATTATCCATATATTTTCTGAAACCGTTATAAAGAAGGGCTAAGAGTTATGGAAGCTAAAGAGCAATGACCTTTACATTGTCTGTAGAAATGAGGAAGAAAAGCATCAAACCTCGGAGATGAAAGAAATTTTGAAGATGTTGTTAAAAAGAAATATAATTAGCAAAACATGTTAACATTTTGTGAAATAAACAACTGCAAGATGCGTGGTTCAAATCCCAGCAAGGCCACTGCTGGTTTGTTTCCTTTTCCAGTAGAATATAATAGACCCCAGAAGAGCTTCCGAACTAGAACGTGATAGACGGTAATTCGTCACCCCCCTGGATTTGGTCAATTTGGACTCGTGCCCATTCAGTCACCATTTTAATGGTGAAAAATACACGGAATTACGCTTCTTCTCGTGTGTGACATGTCCAATTAGCAATTAGAAGGCACTGTAGTTCACAGTAGTTCAAATCCAGACTTGCTGTTATTTCGAGTTTCTTCCTACTTTTTTAAAAGAGATCTTATACCTTTGAAAAGTCCATTAAGATTCATTGTGATTTGAAGTGATGAAAAACGTAATTCACTAAAAGGCTACTTAGTTCTTGTCTCAATCTATCTTATACTGTCTAGGAAAATTTTCAAAAAAGAAGATTGGCAACAGTTTCTTAACATTTTGTTGCCATTTTTTTATGATTATCTTGTTAAGAAACACCACTTAGAGAAAATTGAGATGTTCACTTGTACAATGGACATTCAAATGCAGTATTTCAGCTTTACATTTGCAGTATAATATAATGAATGAGTTTTGATTAATCTGTTCCCCTTGCCAAAACTGTCAATAGGAAATGTAAAA
Source organism: Stegodyphus mimosarum (assembly GCA_000611955.2). Classification (NCBI taxonomy): domain Eukaryota; kingdom Metazoa; phylum Arthropoda; class Arachnida; order Araneae; family Eresidae; genus Stegodyphus; species Stegodyphus mimosarum. The sequence continues at coordinate 430,357 of KK121597.1, read as the reverse complement.
TTACAAATACTAAAATGTATTTGCAAGTAAGATTGTAGTTACAGTATAATACTTAAATACAATCTTATTCCGAAAATGTATTTCAGATAGTGCAAATGCAAACTGTATATAACTTTATTCAGAACGCTTGTTCCAACTTTTACAGGGAGATTTTAATAGTTTTTCAGAAAATAAAAAAAAATCTATCATAAAATATTTTAGTTATTTACTTATACAAATACAAAAGCATGAGCAAAATTTGCCTAAGAGAAAATAGCAAAATGTGTCTTAAAATATGTTGAGAATAAATGCTGAGGTATAGAATTTAAAATAAGCTAAAAATATATGTAGTAGATGAAAAAATAAGTAAAAAAGATAGTAGGCAGTTATACCCTACGCTATTATCATTTTTACAAGGTTTGTCTTTAAGAAACTATTTAGTATTTTCTTCAGTCTCTTGTTCACATTAATGAATTTTCTGTGCAGGAAATTTTACGTCTTCACATCCTATCATAATCTTAGATTACAAGTAAAATTTCTTGTATTCCTTCGTGTACGCACCTACTGCAAAGAAATCGCCATTTAAACTGACTACAATTCACCTCAAATCTTAGCAATAATCCTAACTTCCTTTACAGTATAACTTTTATTTTTTCTTTTAACTATTTTAAATCTTCTGACACATACTTTTTATGGGATTATATAAGATATGGTTAGAAACACTAAGATCTCTCTGTTTATTTAACTTGAAATAGTGAATCTGCAAAGTATTGCTTAAAACCTTTATGAATTTCTTATGACAGCTTAGCAGAGTGGCTAATCAAAGTTATAACCCTAGATCTAATGTAATTTCATCCGTTTAGTGATGTGTCTCCAAATAATTACGAATTAATACAACTTGGTTCGGAAAACAAAATGCATAAAGTGAAAAGCATATCGGGATAGATTATACTCCAAGTAGAAGCAAAAATAATAAATTCCAATATCATCACTTAGAAAGTATGAGAAGCTGCTTTCAGATTTCATTAACCTGGAGGCATGCACTTTCTTACGAAATGTCAGGGATCTGAATTGTAGCCGAAATATGGGAAGCCGAAATATATAGCACACACAACATTTATGTAATAAAGTAAGGTATAGATTATAAAAAATTCATAACATTTATACTTAATATAGCTGCCCAGACGGCAAAGTGACTAGTGACTCTCACCTGTCGTACCAAAAGGTCCGAGGTCGAATCTCGGAGAAGACATAGATGTAAATTGTATGGCTCTTCACAGGAGGCAACGATGGCCCACCTGTTAGATGCCTCCATAATAAAGCGACTACCGCTTCTGGCCTTAGTAGTGGCCAAAACCGATAATAGATACTGCCCGCCATTCGAAAAATATATATTTAATATAATGCGATATAAAAATGAAATATATTATAAAAAATATATATGGTAGATTTTTAAAAAAACGTAAGGAAAGTGAAATAAAATTCGCTATGCTAAAGTAAAACCATTTCTCCGTTTTCGAGCTTTAACAGTGTTTCGAGAAATAAATTGACGCCTCTTTTTTATACATATGTAAGAGAGTCTAACAAACAAAGAAAGGATGCAAACATTATAATGATCATTAATTGTGTCAAAAGCAGCAACAATAAACATGTAGTAATAAAGTTATAAAAAATTTTCATAAAGCTCTATCATGTATAAATATTATATACTATATAGATATAGATACATATCTATATATATGTATTTAAATGTAGTGCTAGTTATACATGAGGTTTATGAAAATTTTTTATGACTTCACCATTTTATATAGTAATTTAAAACATTTCTCATAAAACTTTACTTTGTTATTACGAGTTTATTGTTTCGGCTTTTGCGTACAATAAGTAGAGTGGTAAAGTCGCTAAACACTGGTAGTTCGGTCCGACATTTGAATCCCACGAACGGTCTGGATGCATAGGCGTTTTCGTGATTTTCCACATGTGTAACGTGTATACGACCCAGTTTCTTTTGGAAAAATCTCCTATGAAGACTTCCCTCCTTTTAGGTAGAAAGCCCTCGAGCGCTATGCCATAATCAAACAAACCAAATCATTATAAAGTTTAATTCCTTTCTTTGTTTGTTCAGGTAAACAAGAGAGTCATTTTATTTCTGCAAGCCCTTTTGTAACGCGAAAAAAAAAGAATCCTTTCTACCTCAGCGTAACGGATCTTTCCCTTTCCTCCTGCTTTTCACGCTTGTCACGTTTACATTTTTTTTTTTTTTTTTTTTGTGCATCCACTTAAAAAGCAGTGAATTCAGCTTTATTTAACATTAAAATCAGTTGCTTAACTTTAACGCTATCGGCTCAGAGCAACAGGTAGTAAATTTGGAAACACAAATTACTTTTATTAGTTTTTTTTTTATTATTTTTTGGCTTAACAGCATGTTAGGTTTAAATTTTTTTCGCTCCACTATTTAAGTTTAATCAAGAGTAGGAATTTCACTCATTAAATTTTTAAAGCAGTATTCTTTAAGTATTATGTTAACAATAATGATCATTTACACCTTTTTTTTTACGCCTTACTAATTAGTTTTCTTTGTATTACATACGATCCTATGTCACTGCACTTTCAAATTTCAAAACCTGATAGCAGCAAGTTTCAGTTTTTCGTGCTGAGTAATGTTTCATTGTTTTCCTTCTGTTTTTAATGTCTAATTATACTTTTTTCACAAATGTTACTTTTCCTCATTTGCAGAATGGCGCCAGAGAAGTTAAACTTATTACGATTACTTTTATTAATTTTTCAGATCATTTAGCAATTTTTTTCCGTTTTCAGAATAAGTGATATTTCTGTTGATTTAATATATACGTTTTGGTACTGTTTTCTTAGGATTCACTTCTAATTAGTTTACCACTAAATATGTCTAAGCACATTTAAATTTTGTAAAGGCTTATTGCCGCACATTTGCTTTCATCATTTAAGGATCTGTCGGCAGCTAGTTTTTGCCTTCAAATATGTGAAATTTATCTTATTTTTTCATCAATAATTCCGAGAAAGAAGTTTTTAAAAAAAAACTTATACGTTTTCAGATTATTTACATCATTCAGTTGCCTATATTACTTGCTATAGTATAAAATAGAGTTTTTTCAGTTCTTTGCTTTTACTGAAACAGAATAGCTTCAGTGCTTTTTATTGATCATTTATGTCTGTTTTAGTATCAGTTTGCAAATGTATAGCTCTTTACATGTATTCGTAACTTTACGCTCGTTTGAAATTTTTCGTGTACAGTTTTCATCCCCATTTGTACATCTTGCTTTATTTTTTACGATTTTGACAAGTCACGTTCGGGCGTGATGCACAGTTTCCAAACTTATACTGACATTTTTAACTAATGAGTTTCTTTTTTTCTAAATTTACCAAATTAGGTTCAAGCTATACTCTCAGACACATAACTAATAATAATTAATCGTAGGTCATGCATTGCCCTCCTTCCGATGAGATCGCACATGACAGATTCTTTTTATTATCAATGGATTTTTTAAAGTTGCGAACAGGTAAGGAAGGGGACGAAGACATAGGATGTCTCAGATAGGTACAGGTACTGAGTTCCGGTTGGTAGACAGAAACGGGTTATTTTCAACATATGGAGCAGACGCTGGAGTCCAGTGACAAAGTCGGTTTACTGATAAGAAAAATTTCATCTCTGTGTCATTCGGTAGACACGAGTTACCTCCACTGGTATCTGCCTTTTCAATTCTTCTTTAAACTCAATCTAATGTTAAAACATCTAGAAAAAAGCATTGCCATTAAGAGACAAAACTGAAATTTGAAATGAATATGCTAAGAATACAACAATGACATAAAAAATTAAAAAAAAAAGACTGTTTCTATATCATTTCTGAGACTGTTTCTATATCACTTCTAAGACTGTTTCTATATCCCTTCTGAAATTAAATATATCTGAAGAAAGAAAAATAAAGGAAACAGCCAAAGCTTGTGGGAAATTTGATTCAAAAAAATTACGTGTCCATGGAGCAACGCTTTCTGATATTGAAGTTTCCACTCAAAGCCCTGCGACAAATACACTCACTTCCAAAAGTTAAGCAAGGAGAGGAAAATGCTAATTTCCGGAAGCCAGTCACAATTGAAGAGGATGCAATTCGCTGCAGAGGTAGATGGAAGTATGCAAATATGTGTAACAGCCATTGCAGTTCTCTGCAGAGGTAGATGCAAGTATACAAATATGTTAGGTAACAGTCATCGCGCTTTCATGTCAAGAAATATGCAAAAAAAGGCAGTCTTATAAGAAGCCAGCTTTATGAAGGGTTACAGAAGTTGATTGTAAGTGCTGATAGAAGGTGTTTAAAACTCTCGTACAATTGGTTTTCAAGAATATACGGGTTTCTATGACTTCCAGAAGACAAATGAAAGATTCTGAGCGCTGGCGTGCTGTGGGGCGCATTGAAACAGGACAGTCGATCACAGATGTTGCCCTTTTCTTGGGCGTTCATCATTCTGTAATTTCACGTTTATGGAAACAATTCCAAACCACACAGACAGTTGTCCGAAGGCCCATAGCCAGTCGCCCAAGGGTAACAACCCCCGCGGAAGATCGAAATATTGCTATTGTAGCCAAGCGGATTCGCAGAGGGACCTCGACACGTGTGACATCTATGGTTACAGCGTCCATTGGTAAGGCGATATTTGCATCTACTGTACGCCGAAGATTACATATGAGTGGACTGTGCGCCCGGGTACCTCGACTTTGTGTTCCTCTATCCGTCCAATCAAGAGGGGCACGATTAAAATGGTGCCGGGAACATGTCAATTGGAATGTGTCTGCCTGAGGAATATCATGCTTACTGATGAGTTAAGACTTGCTCTGGAGCCTGATGACAAGCGTATAAGGATATGGCGTGAACAATGAAAACGCAATCAGTCCCAATACATCATCGAACATCACGCATTCCGAGGCAGAAGCATTATGGTGTGGGCAGGGATTTCATTAGGATAGAGCACCGACCTGCACATCTTTAAACGGGATTCTTTGACGGCTGTACGGTATCGAGATAAAGTCCTAGAAACCCATTGTGAGATTGTGCACTGCAGCAGTTGGCCCTAATTTTGTTTTAATGGACGATAACGCACGTCCCCATAGAGCTGACATTGTCGATGACTACCTGGAGAGTGCAGGGATTGCGCGTATGGCGTGGCCAGCATATTCGCCCGACCTTAATCCCATTGAAAATCTTTGGGATGCTCTCGGCCGTGCTGTAGCTTTACGTTTCCCACCTCCAGCCACTCTTATTGAGCTGGAAATTGCTCTACTAGAAGAATGGCTATTACTTAATTCTGCGGTGGTTGATCATCTAATTGAAAGCATGGTCACAAGGTGTAAACTTTGTATACAGATGAGGGGGGGATCACATACCTTATTAATGTCCTTTTTTTCATTTTATGCTGTTCGCTGCAGAGGTAGATGGAAGTATGCAAATATGTTAGGTAACAGCCAATCGCGCTTTCAGGTCACGAAATATACAAAAAAGACATTCCTATAAGAAGCCAGCTTTATGAAGAGTTACAGAAGTTGATTGTAAGTGCTGATAGAAAGTGTTTAAAACTATCGTATAATTTGTTTTCAAGACATACGTGTTTCTATTACTTCCAGAAGACGGATGGAAGATTCTGAGCGCTGGCGTGCTGTGGGGCGCATTGAAGCAGATCAGTCCATCACAGATATTGCTCTTTTCTTCGGCGTTCATCATTCTGTAACTTCACGTTTATGGAAACAATTCCAAACCACACAGACAGTTGTCCGAAGGCCCATAGCCGGTTGCGCAAGGGTTACAACCCCCGCGGAAGATCGATATATTGCTATTGTAGCCAAGCGGAATCGCAGAGCGACCTCCACACGTGTGACATCTGTGGTTACAGCGTCCATTGGTAAGGCGATATCTGCAGCTATTGTACGCCGTAGATTTCATATCAGCGGACTGTACGCCAGGGTACCTCGAGTTTGTGTTCCTCTATCATGCCAATCAAGAGGGGTACGATTACAAAGGTGCCGCGAACATGTAAATTGAAATCTGTCTGACTTGGGCAATGTCATGTTTACTGATAAGCCAAAATTTGCTCTGGAGCCAGATGACAAGCGTATAAGGATATGGCGTGAACAACGAACACGCAATCAGTCCCAAAACATCACCGAACATCACGCATTCCGAAGCACATGCATTATGGTGTGGGCAGGGATTTCATTAGGATACCGCACCGACCTGCACATCTTTAAACAGGGTTCTTTGAAGGCTGTCCGGTATCGAGATGAAATCCTAGAACCCATTGTGAGATTGTGCACTGCAGCAGTTGGCCCTATTTTTGTTTTAATGGACGATAACGCACGTCCCCATAGAGCTGACATTGTCGATGACTACCTGGAGAGTGCAGGGATTGCGCGTATGGCGTGGCCAGCATATTCGCCCGACCTTAATCCCATTGAAAATCTTTGGGATGCTCTCGGCCGTGCTGTAGCTTTACGTTTCCCACCTCCAGCCACTCTTATTGAGCTGGAAATTGCTCTACTAGAAGAATGGCTATTACTTAATTCTGCGGTGGTTGATCATCTAATTGAAAGCATGGTCACAAGGTGTAAACTTTGTATACAGATGAGGGGGGGATCACATACCTTATTAATGTCCTTTTTTTCATTTTATGCTGTTATTTTCACTTTATACATAATTCTGTTTAAGTCTCCAGTATGTCATTATTTGATAACTTACAAAAATTTAATACTGTTTTCATTTCTGTATATAATTATGGATTTCGTTTCATGCATAAATATATATGCTACTTTCCTGCCGAATTTTTTGTCAATCAAAGCAGTATTTTTTGCATTTTACATCTTCGTGCTTAACTTTTGGAAGTGAGTGTAGTACAGTAAAGAGAATAACAATGCAAATGAATGTGAACGACACGTGTTTTTATTTTTTTGACTCTATGGCTGTATAAACTTCGCCATAAAATCTCAAGCCATGGGATAACAGGAGAATTCAATAATGTCCTATCCAAAATAATGTAACTATTAGTTACAAAAACGTTTTGAACATTGGGAAAACTGATTTGTACTTTCATCTCATGACTTAAGGACCCTAGCATTCAAATTGATTCGTGTAACGAAGTTACCAAATGTAGTTTCTAAAACAATCATTTTACTAGAATCCCCAAAATTAAAGATCACTCCATTATATGGTCACGAAAATCACAAAAATCTAGATATTCCAAAACTGTTAAAACCTTGTCATTACGGCATGAAGCAATTAAAAATATCAATGAATGCGAACATTATTAAAGAATGGCCCAAAAAATAGAGAAAGTGATGAGAAAATAAAACCGTAATATTTTACTTTGCATGGATCAGTATACCGCCCATCCACAAACAACTGACTTTTTAAAGCATACTAAATCTTTTTGCTCACTAAATTGTACGAGTGTGCTGCAATCATGAAACCTGAGCATAATCAAGAATTTGAAATTGTTCTACAAGGGACTGGTTAATTTAAGTCACCCTTAAAACATTCTACAGACATTAGGTATTTTTTAAGCAGGAGAAGAAACGAATGAGCAATGCCCTCTCTGAGATTCGAACCACGGACCTCTCGAATACGCGCCGAATGTGCTGACCACTATACCACGAAGACATGCTAAGAAATCGGGAGAAATACCTTATATACTTCCCCTTCTAAACGGCGACTGGGAATTAGAGGACCCAATCGCCAAATCCTGGTGGTACAGAATCATCATCCACAACCTTTTTTAGTTCGGGCGCCACTGTAGAGTCATTAGGATTTTTTGAAAGTAGGAGACATGAAAAATAAGCCATGCCCTCGCCGGGATTCGAACCACGGACCTCTCGAATACGCGCCGAGCGTGCTGACCACCACACTACGAAGGCGTGCTACGAAGGCGGGAGAAATACCTTATAACATTACCACAGGAAATACCCGTAGAAAGGTTCTTGAGATTCTTGAGATGAGTTCTGCTTAAGATTCTGAGTATAGTTTCTCCGACTTCGATTCAAATAAAACAAGGTACAATCAAAACTTGTTCCTTCCTTGGAGGGCTTCCCAAATCCACAATAAGACAAAACCTTTGACAACAAAAATGAGAATGAAACTGTGATTACAGATGAAGAGTATTTGAATCTGCAGAGAAAAGATTTAACTTTTGCGGGATATGTGAACTCTGTTACGAATACAATAACGTGAAAACTATGTGCATTTAAAGAATTAGTTGAAAACGGATTTCCTGTTCAGCATTTAACTAGACATAATGAAAAAAAAAGTGAAGAACTAAATTCCACTTTCTTTCCAAAATATAATGTATTACATCAACACTCTTACTAATTTCTTTGTCTTTTGAGATACTAGTCAGGAAATTTTACAAGAACATTATTCGGTTCATAGAGCTTTGTCCAAAGCTTAAAATTAAACGGCATATCAGATGACAGTTTGAAAATATTTTCCTTTTAAAGAAACTAAAATTCTGCATTTATCTTAAAATCTTTCTGGGAAAAAAGAGTTGTTTTAACCCTTCTTATTTTTATGCTCAATGTTATGCAGTTTGAAATCTTAAACTTTCAAAAATGAAAATGTTGAGCTTCTTTTTAAGTGTGAATGGTATTTTAAACAGCTAAAAGTAAGAAGATAGCATTAAATTTGTATAATAGTAGTAGTACAGTAGTAGTATCAAAATTCTGCAGCTAAGACTGACATAAACCATATCTTAAATTAAATTCCGGTTATGCATCTTTCTCATTTACATGTCTTTTTTGAACGATTATTTGAAAGCAATATAAACGATCCTTTAATGCCGTAGTATATAAAAATAGGCTATTCAATGCATTTGTTAGCGTATAACGTCATTAGGCACTAATGCAAAAAGCATTTTAAAAAATCCTTTCTTCTTCGAGTTTTAAAATTAAACTCTTTTCCTCATTCTTTTCGCTTATTTGGATTTTCTCATCAGTCATTGATTGCAATAGCTAGTTTACTTTCAACAAGGAAGTTAACGGTGAACTTTAGTTTTTAGTCGGATGATGATTTGATGATTTAATGATTTAATTTGTGGTTTTCCTGATGATAAATCCTTCACGTTTTCCTATAAGAAATGCTAGAAAAAAATTGACA
>KK121597.1:397237-421171 GCA_000611955.2 Stegodyphus mimosarum | reverse complement strand
TATCCTGTTGCCTGTAAGTCTCCTGTCATCAGAAATATGCAGAAGTAGTAAATTCCCGCAGACGAAACAAAACAGTCTTTGCGTCCTAACTTCAGGTTAATAACACAAATTCTAAACCACATGGATATCTGAAAAGTTTCATTTTTCGCATATTCTTTAGAATTACTAACTCATCTCTGAACCATTATATAATCTTGCCTTAACTCAAAGTAAAATCTATTAGGCCTTTTTTAAAGCGGAAAAATGAAAAAAGCAACTATGTCCTCGCCGGGATTCGAACTCTGTATCTTCCAGCTCCTAGCTGGACCTGATACCTTTTAACTTCATGAAAGCACGCAGTGAAGGACATGAAACTTTCTTATAAATGTATATGTATATTTTGTATTCTCAGAAAAACAATAGTGCTTAATCATTACAGAATAATTTTCTTTCTCCATAATATCTTCTATCATTTCAAGTCATACTTTTGCTGATAATGCGGATGCCTGTACCATTATTTCATGACATAACGAATTCAGACCAATAGTGTACTACAAGACAAACAAAAAGGTCTGAGAATGTCTTGGAATATGTAAACATAACATTAAAAAAACGCAATTTTATGATAAATCGTTGCATTTTGTTTTCTTTTGATCACAGGAACTGATGTGTTCGATACTACCACTCCTCTTGTTATGACAAAATGTTTGTCTTCTTAAACCATTCCTAAGCTCTGTTCTTTCTCTAAAAATTATTCTCTCGGAATGTATTTAATATTGCTTGCGCAGCCTTAGATACAGCTTTAAAAGTAAGTAATGGAACCTGAATTAAAATTTCTGTAATATATTAATTAAAAGATGACATATGTAAAGCTTTGTATCTTTAATGAGTCTCTAAAGTCACTGCATGTGCTTCTTTGCTACTGTTTTAGCTCATGCGCACTTTTCCTTTCGGGTGTGAACTATACAGGGTGTTTTAGAACTACATTTCAGAAATGCATGGGGATCCGGAACACGATGACAGGCAATAGGTCATAAGAGGCAATAATCATACAGGAATATGTGACGGCATGTGCAACCCCTATGTGCTACACTCCCACAAAGACAGAGATAAAAAGACGCAAGACAGTTCACAAACAATGAGGATTTATTAGGTAAAGAAAAGTACATACAACATTTTTTTTAATGAAACTGTTAAAGCAGACGTTCGAAGATGCGCACAACAGTTGTAATACATACCTCGCAATGACAACGCACGTTTACAACAATGCCGGGTTTATAAGCAATGACATTACTTGCAGCAACTATGCGTGCCAAAAGGTCCATGTCCAGTTAGTTCCACAAGGGTTTCATACCCTAACTTAGCTCTCATAGCCCCAGGAGAAGAAATTAGTGGGCGACAGATCTGGGGATCGAAACAACGTTTTCGTGTGACTTCATCCAGGCCCAGATTTCCTCCGGACGTTCAGTGCCCTGTTGCGAGACAGGATTGCGCATGCGATCCTTATGTTCTTATATGATTATAATCTGTTATTATGACCCGGACCTCGATGCACATTCCTGAATAATACCTCTTAAACATCACGTAAATTTAAATTTGTTTTGATAAGCTTATAAGGTATTTCTCCCGCCTTCTGCGCATGCCTTCGTGGTGTATTGGTCAGCCCGCTCGACGCGTAACCGAGAGGTCCGTGGTTCGATTCCCGACGAAGGCGTTGCTCATTTTTCACATGTCCTGCTTCCCAAAAGTACCTAATGTCTCTACATTGGCGTCCGAACTAAAAAAAAGGAGGTGGATGATGGTTCTCCACCACCGGAATTTGGCGATTGGGTCCCCAAACCCCAGTCACCCTTTAAAAGGGGGAGTATATAAGGTAATTCTCCCGTCTTCTTCGCATGCCTTCGCGGTGTAGTGGTCAACACGCTCGACGCGTAACCGAGAGATCCGTGGTTCGATTCCCGGCGAAGGCGTTGTTCATTTTTCACATATCCTGCTTCCAAAAAATACCTAATGTCTCTACAAGCTGTACATCTGTTTTCAGTCTTTGGATGTATTAAAAATGTTTCCTTACTGCAAAATTTACCATGGTGGCACCATGAATAAAGGTAAATTTCAGTGATATGGACAACTTGTGATAGAAACTATAAAGTACACTATCTTTGGTAGGCTGTACACAGATTTTGGTGGTAGCTAATCTGAACAATATTCTTTTTATTTTCATTTTTAGATGTATTTTCGTCACATGTCTATTTTAAAGAGTTGTAATGCCAGTTCATTATTATTGTGAAAGATAAAAATTGTAATCTGAACATTCAGATTTCAGCTGAACCATGTCACCATAATTCTAGCAGAACCAAACGTATGAGAGGTAACTAAAAAGGGAAAACAAATTTTATTGCAGTTAGAAGTATGTATTCCATATATGCATATGGTAAATTAACTGAAGATGAACCGCAAAACTTTCGAATTTTGCGATGCGCATTTTGCTGAAATGCAAATCAGCATCAAATTATCCCAATATTTCGCTTTTATATTGAAGTTAAATTAATATAGGGTTACCATCTTACAAAAACAAATCTTCGCTTTTTAGCTAAAAATAAAAAAGGGGGGAAGAACGCTTGGCTAATTACAGTTTATGCAGATCAGAATTGTATTATGATTATTAGGCATTATTTCTGATGAAGACGGTACTGTGCATTGTACAAGTACACAACTTAGAGACATTGTATATAGCTTCACAAATATCCATAATTAATTATTCTTAAAGGTCTAAATATTAATAAAAACAACTTATCTTCCTTAAATTCAGTTTTCTATTTGCAAATTACGATGAAATCTCCGAATGAAAGTCAGAGCACAGGAACAGCAAATACCCTATATTTTATGTTCCAACCTCATGTCGCTCTCAAAAAATATCAAAATATTACTTATGGAGTATAACTTGCTTTTGAATGCCTCACGTTACTCCGCCCACCAGCTAACGAAAGGAAAAGAACACTAACAGTGGCATTTCGAACCGAGTTCCAATTCCATTGCTTGCATGGGCTGCTTGCATGGGCGTTTTCGGGGTTTTATCACGGTGTACAAGTAACATGAATAACAAGTTCCATTAAAAAAGTTCACTAGAAAAGCATTGCTCCTCTTAAGCGGATAGTTCTAATATCCTTTGCTACAATGTAATAAGTTGAAATCGACTAGACTACAATGATAAGAAACGTGCTGATGGTTCTTAAGCTTAAAATTCTTAAGCTGTTTGAATTGTTAATATCTTTCTCTTTTGCTAGATTAAGAAGATTTCGCAAAGAGAAAAACAGTACAAATATCTCTTTCAGATGCTAATAAATTGAGAAAAGCCACAAAAACCTCACGCATATATATAAATGAGGAAATATACACAAGTTTGTAAGGTTTTAGTTAAACTAACAAAGTTTTATTTTAAGTTTACTTTTTCTATCCCTTCTCATTTCAACTTCCCGTTAGAATATGCGCGCGTTTCAGCTTTATGCTAATTTGAAGTGGAGCCCAGTTCTATTTAAGCAAGAGGTAGGAACCTCTCAGTGTGAGAGAGCTTTTAGTCTCAGACCACTGTTACTCTATTCGACGCTCGCCTGACCAGCTAGTGTTTAAATTCTAAGCCGTAGCGCTGTTACGTTATTACTTATTGAAGTAATTCTAAGTGCGTCAGTATTAGTTAAATCTTGCTACGCACCATTTAGTTTAGAGGCCAACCTCGCGTTCATAGCTCTGTGAGCAACGACTTCTATTTAGCTTTAGTTTAAATTTATCTGATTGTTCATTTTAGACCCAAGTGTGGTCTTTATTTTCTGTATCCCTCCCGAGTTGGGAAGTGGTTGTAAATAATTGTGATTTAATAAAAGAGGATTTTAAATCCTTTTAAAGTGCAGTTCTTCTACAACTTAATCACAGTATTCTACCACAGAACATAGCTGCATTCAGCTCCCTGTTCCAGATCAGGATTTAAGGAGTTCAAGAAGATGTTTTCCAAGAATATGCACCGAACACTCAGTCCTGACAAGTTGAAAGATTTTTGTACGCATTCTACCTTTTAAATGAGAACTTGAACTCCAGCTTCAAGAAGGGAATGACCTTTATGGAAGCAATAATGATATAGTTGAAACATTTCAATGACAAAAACGTTACATCGTCTACTTAACAAGAAACATTTCAGTGATAAAAAAAGTTACATCGTTTACTTAACAAATAAAGATAATGAGAAGTTCATATTTACAAGAAGTAAATAATTATTGAAAACTAAATTACGAGGAAAATAAATCCTTACGACACGCACATTTACGTAAATATTTTTGCATATAAATCGATAAGCTTTTCTCGTTCTACTATGTGGATACCGTATTATGTGTATCTATAGTTATTTTTTGAACAACTGAAGAAAATTATTGTTTTTAGAAGATAGAATTTACAATGTCTCGTAAATAATACATAGCAAACAATGAAAAAATGTATTCATGTTATTTTTTTTCATAACCCTTTGTTAATTTATAATGCTGAAAATCGTGAAAAAGGCTTGTAGAGCAACTCTATTTGAAATTTAAAATGTTATTGCTACTCATCTTTGAAGTCATATTCGTCAGAACACACTTATTCCAGCGCTCTTGATGTACACTGAAGCACTGATAGAATGAGTAAATATTAGTATCTACTATTATGGACTATGGTTTGTTTCTTCAAAGGCTCTTTTCCACCTACCGATTTGAGTAGAAACCATAGAACAACAGCGGCGGGAAAAATGTCGACTCGCTTAATATTTTCCCTCCACTTCCATTTCCGTTTCCTGTGTTTCGCTTCATGAAAAAAAAAAAAAAAAAACACATAAAGGCTGATTCGAACTGCAGTCTCAGATGATGTGGAGAAAACAAAATGCTGTGTGATGATGAAGACACGAGTTACTATCGCAGAAGGGAGGGGGGCAACGATCAGCCAGCCTTCAAGTGCCTATTTTAAAATAATAGGCTATAGCTGTCGCTGGATGGCTTCAGCTGCCTGAAAACGTTTACTTCCTTGGATAATCTTGATATAATAAAGTGGAGTTGGTTCAAAGGAGGGAGAAATCTGGTAGAAAATGTGCTTGCAGTATCAGCGGGATCTCCTTCTGATCATAGAAACCTATACTACTGTGCTTGAACGTCCTTTGTTCAAAATGTGATATCGCGTTCAAACTGAGATATGTTTTAATTCCGTTTGGGCTAAAACACAAATTACGTAGTCCCAGATAATTTGACTCCCTACATTTCTTCTGCAGAGTGTATGCTAATGCCGTCTAATAGCTAAACTGAATTATAGTCAGTTGCACAGATGTGATTTGAATTTTCCGCGAACGTTTTGAGCAGAGATGTATTTCTCATGCATTGTATTGATTAAAATTATTTCCGTAACTTATTGTAATCACGTATGAAGTATTGAAGACACGAGCAAATACGAGTGTCCTTGTTACAGAATATAATTAGGTACTACAGCATGCTACGTGCTGGAAGGCTGTTCAAAATCACAATAATATGAATATATTTGTAAATGTCCATTACCACCAAACTGTATGCCAAGACTTTTCTAAAAGTCTTGGCATAGAGATGCCTTTTAATCAGACTATATTTTTCGCTAAGTCCTTTTTTTGAGAAAAAAAAAGGGATTTGTTAAAATTCCCAGACATATTAATAAGAGAATTAATAGTTCAACTTCTCTCCAGAATATAAAATAAATTACAAAGGAATAAAAATTTAAAGTCATTAAAAACGCAAATAATAAAAACAGGCATATTATAATACACGAGCACCATAAGAAATACGCATTATTCGTATAGATAAGAGTTCTAGTCTCCCAATAGTTCGTAAATATTTTTAAATGCATTCTGGATACCAGCTATTTTAGACTGAACACTTAGACCGCTCTCGATTCCTATTTTGAGATATTTTATATAAGATCAGCATAAAAGTATTTTAGTTTTTGCCTCGACTTATCCTCCGAAATTTGCTTCCATCGCAGTAGTTGTTATAAATTTCATTTTTCACACATAAGAACAAAACAGATTAGCTCACTGCTTCTATTGTTTTCTGTAGTGAAATTAAATGGTTCAAATATGCCAAACTTTGTCAGATTTCATACTTTCCAAGTGATGATAAATTTCTCCATAATATAACCTCATTCTACTTAAGATTAATAACTGCTTATCCAATACCTTAAATTGCGTGTTTATTATTTGATTCTTCTCTTGCCCGCATTTACAATCAAGATGAGATAGTAGAACATTCTTACTCGAGAGATTAATACGAAGCTGGTTTAAACTCGCTTTCATTTGAATTGTAAATTCGCATCATTTGTCAAATGTAATCATCAGTCGTTTGATTTACAGGACAGAGTTCGCAAAATTGATCTTCAGCAAATAAAAATTCACGACTTTTTCTTTCAGAAGATTTAGTTCCTGTAAACAACGGTTATGCAATGATGTTCCACCCCTAAAAATGATCATTCAACCGAGATACGGAAACTTTTTTCCCTACTTAGTTTGAACCAGATCGGGACGGATAACAAGGTCTGAACATCAGTTTCTTACGTCACGGCTTGCTGAACTGCCCGGGTGTGTAACATATCAGTGAAAACACGAAATTTATAACAAAAGAAATCGACAGCAGCTTCCTTATTGACGCGCGTGTTTGTTCGTAATTACGGGCAAAGGAAAGTGAGTTAGAAAATAGAAAAAAAAATGGGAGAATTGCACCCTCTGCAAACCTATAATTAAAAGTATCGACACGTTGAAGAATGATGTTTTCAAAAATTAGAGCAATGATTGAAAAGAAACTGATCAAACAGATGTCATTTATGGAACTAAATAACTTTATTTGTAAATATCGAAAGAAAATTGGCCTATTCCGGTATTTTCTAAAAAAATGGAAAAACGCGGTTTAGAAAAAGATCGTTTCGAAAACCTCATCAGTTTCATATGTACCGTTCCTTACTCTTTTTCTTTTGCTATTTCTTTAACAATATCTTAAAACATTGTATATTCCATTTTGAAATCTATGTGATACTCATATGAACCTTTGGGCTGTATGAGGTATTCTCAAAATGAGAGTTTTGAGGATTAACATGCCTACAGAACGCGATTCGTAGACATATACTTCTTTATTTGGTCTTTCAATCATTTGTAAGTAGTTCAAGTTTTGTTTTATTATTGAGGCTGAGCACTGCACTTTTGAGGCATCAACACGAGAATCACCTTAAGTTAAACAATGTACATTAGTTTGGCAACAATTATAACATTTTGTTTCAGTGATATTCTCCATAAACATTTCGGGTTAACTTAAATTTTTTTATTCTGTGGCATGTTTCAAAATGTTAATCAAGTTTGCCTAATGGAAAAAGTGATAAAATAGCACTAATGATGAATGATTTGAAGATGCACTCAAGTATTATTTCTGAACATTCGAAAAATTCGTGAAATGTAAACTTCAAATTTAAACGGCAAAAAAAGTATCTAAATAAAGGACGATGGTAAATGTAAATCAGGTTTTCATTGTGATACACATAAACGAAACACAAATATTCACACACAACTTATGTTTGTGTACAAAAATGTCATGTTATAAACGACTATAAAAAGAGATATAGCAATAAAATTCAGAACACTGCTTTATTAAATGCTTGGAATTATAGAGATAAAATTAAATTAATGTTTTAAATACAGCAAAATAAATCTCTGAAGATTCTTTTACCTCTCATTCATGATGTAGCGGATTTATGAAATCAAGGCCCAGCTTCATCTGCACTTTTACCAAGCTCTTCAACTTGTATATTTACTGGTATTGTACACTGTCACACTGCATTTGAATCCGTAAAATGATCTGGTAGCTTTTTGGTTTGCAGGTCTTCTTGTTGCTGTGACTTCCGTGACTCCATAAATTCGCCTCTGCATTCCTATTGGCATTCCTAGTAAAGATAACAGTGATACTCTTCTTCCGCAAAAATTTTAAATCATTTGACCCTTTCCTAAATTCTATGTGAAATAAAGAACAGCTTTTTTTTTTACTTATAAGATTTTGAAAATTTCTATATTTATACTGGTTACTAAGCATCTAGGCCAATGTTCCTCAAACTTTTTCGTCTATCGCCTTCTTTTAGAAAGCACGCAATGCTCAACACCCCCCCAAATCCATATCCATAATTTTACGAAAATATGTAAGAAAATAAAATGGCAATAATGAGATTGGGTTATATGAAATTAATAATAAATATACAATCAGTTACACAGAATAGAGTTTAACTGAATTTCGTAAATGATGGGAGTACGAACTAAATTAGCAATAAATTAAGCTAAATGAAAAGGATGAACCTAGTGAGCTTCTACTATGTCAATATTCGACTCCATTTTTCTTAACAACATTCTCAGATACTTCCAGGTAGTTATTTGCAGCATTTTTTGTCTTTTGTTATTAGAATTGTTACTACAGCACTTAATTCTCGTTCCACTAAATTACACGAAAGGAATAAATGCTATGAGAATTTCCTATACAGTATTCTATAAATCAAGATGATATAGAAGTATCTGCTTCTGAAGCCAAAACTGTTGGTATCCAGATCTAAATTTAAATTCCACCTCCTCACTTGATCTTAACTCAAAAAATTGTTTTTCTAAGCTTGGAAATGCTTCTGAAATTACCCAGCAAAATGGATTAAAAGCCGTTTGGGTGCCTCCATTTTTAAAATATCCTGAAATCGCTTCTTGAAGCAAAATTCTGGAGCTTCCAAATATTAGCATCATTCAAGTACATTTTCATCGCTTTTCTTCTAAAGTTGATACATTTGGAAAAGGATTAAATTATCCTTGCTCCATGCTTTTTAATACATTTGAAGCTATACCACAAATGTCAAAATTATATTTTGGGTTTTTATTAGATTCAGAAAATTACCTAGGCTTACCTAAAATTATCTAGCAGCTGAAGGTTCGATCCGTTGAATTTATTACACAAATTTGTCAGATAGGCTACATCTTTTCTTGAATTTATGAAGTTTGCTTTTAAAGCAGCATATTTGTCTTCCAAAGCTCTAGCAGGAAGCTGAAAATTTTGCTAAATGGCTGAAACAGTTTCATTTAGTATCTAAAGAACTTCTGAACAGATAAATGAAATTTTCATCATTTTCAAGGCAGAGTTGTCTAAAAAACTTGTAATTTAAATAATTATCTCTGTTTATTCAATGCTTTGATGAAGAGACGAAATGAACTATATAAGCTTTAACTCATATTTTTCGCTGCTAGATTTTGTCGATGAATAATACAATGTACTGACAATATGTTCAATACTTCTACTTTCAGATCTCTCATGAAACCATTGCAAGTCCAATTATTGGCGAAGCACCATAAGCCGAAGCACCATAAGCCGAAGCACAAGTAGTTACTGACAGAAGTAGTTACTTTATTCATGGAAATTTCATTCTGCTCAAAAAACTTTCATAACATAAAATAATAATTCTCTTTTAATGTTAGTTTTGAATTTTGGGCAAATCATAACTCTTGACAGATTTGCTGATTCCCGAGAAATAAAGCTTCATTCCCTTAGCAAAGTTGACTTACAAGTTGTATTGAAAATTGAGGTGTTTCTGAAAACTTACAAATAATATTTCTAGTATTTTCAACCATCTCATCAACTCTTCTTAAAACATTGTCGTTACTGAAAGGTACTTTATTGATGACCTTAGTTGCTGACTCATAAGGCATAGTTCGTAATACCTTCTTCATGGCTGATAGAATCAGTTCTTCCCCAATAATATGCGGCTTCCTTGATCTTGAAATCAGTAAAGGTTAGGTTAGGTTATTCAATTATGGCAAAGCACACGAGAGCTATCTGCCTAAAGGGAGGGATGCTTTCGTGGAGGGCTTTCTAAGGGAAACTGGCTCGTATACACATTATACATGGGGAAAACCACGAAAACACCCATGCAGCCAGCCCGTTCGCGGGATTCGATCCTCGGACCGAACTACCAGTGTTTAGCGTCTTTACCGCTCGGCCGCTGGTGGGCTGAAATGAGCAAAGTAGTATTATAAGAAGCATGCATCCTATTTTCATTTTTTTCATATGCTATTGAAAAGAGATTTACAAGGGCTGCTTTAGAACTTCATTTGGAGTTCTTGAAAATAATGCAGATCTTACCTGTTTATGATGATGTCCTTTTGATAGATATTTGGAGTCTGCAAAGCTTCGTAGATTTATCTGAGAAAATTCGTAGATTCATTGTTTTGACATATTTTACTTATTAGCAACGTGTTACTTAAAGGCGATTGAACGAAACTGATTATCTTTCAGATAATCAGCACTGCCTACAGTTTTTTCTTAGGTTGTGTTATGCTAATAATTGAAATAGAACAAAAAGATTAGATGTTTTAAGGAATGAAATCGAAATTGTTTAATATGAGAACATTCAAAATGCAAATTTTTCAAAAGAGAAGTTATGCAACTTTTTTTATTATTAGTAGAATATTCACCATACTGTTACCAATAAAAAATTCGAACCAAAATTCTTGACTTCTATCAAACGAAATCTATCAAATATTTTCGAAAGTATCAAACGTCAGTTTGCACCAAAATCATAAAAGGAATTTGTAGGCGTTTATTTTAACTTTCTAATAGTTAGTTTTAAAGCAAACCTTTCCTTTATTTTCTTATTTCCCACCTACTATTCCCTACCAGTATGAGTTTTCAGGATCGCGTTTTATGTAAAATGAAGCAGGAACCAGTACTTAATTTAAAGTCTCGGTCACTTCACTAGAACAGCATAGAAGAACCTAGTAGAGCATGTTCTGCCTTCTGACCATGTCGTTGTTTTGTCTAATCTTACGACTTTTCGGCCGTATTGTTACGTGCTTGCCAGGGCTTAATTTCTATATTTAGAAGTGTCGGAGCCCTATGGAAGGCCGTCAGGAAAGAGGGAAAAGATTAAATAGAGAAATAAAATAACTAATAAAATCATCAACAATTAAAAAATTAAGTAATCAATTATTAAAATGATTAATGATTAAGGTAATTAAATACTTTAAATTTAATAAATTGTAAAGAGATAAATTAAAATTTAATAAGCCATTTTTAATATAATTTTATTACTAAAAGTAAACTTTTTGACATCAAATTTCAACTCAAATTGTTATTCAGTTACATAAAAGAAGTGTCGAAGCCTTCTTATTTAGGGCTCCGGCGCAATTTAAGCCCTGGTGTCGGTTAGCATTCGCCAGTGATCTCTAATAAGGGCTAACTTTGTCAGTTACTTCTATGCAGTTTCAACTGGTTTTAGTTTAGTTAGCATTAGATTAGTTTCTTATTTTCTATCCTAAGTTAAATCCCAAGTGGAGGCTTACTATAAGCCCGAGAAGGAACCATCTGTGAATCATCTTGAGTTGGAATAAAGGGTCAATGTAACCGTTCTTTAGACTTAACATTTTCGTACTGGAACTCGGCGATAATTCGCTACACAGTTCTTAAGTATTCTAGCCTTCAAGGACTACTAAATTAGCTAGAATATTACAAATTATTATAACAAATTGTTCATTAAATTTTTTTAAGTTTTTATATATTTTTATTTTTTTATTTAAACTCATTTTAAATTTCAGTAACCTATTTATGATATTTTAATAATATTATTTTTCTTATCACACGAAACTGTGATTGTTTTCAATACTGAGCTAAAAAAATCTGAAACACAATACTTTTATTGGTCTTTTTGGTCAATTATTAAATGCACAGAAATACATACATTTAAAAATTACAGTTATATATGTACTTTTAGCTAACCAAATCTCTATTTAATACGTACCCTGTATATATTGTATAATAATGACTTGATAAAAGGATATACAAAAGTAAATAATATTAGGTATTATATCCTTATTATTCCCCAAAAACAACGCACATTACTGAAATTTTGTTCTGATATTACATTTGTATGGCTAATCAACTTTATCATAGAATAAATTATTAGCTTAATCTCATGTTAATTCTGCTCACGACTATTGTGGCGTATGGATGCTCGTTGGGAATTGTTCATTCACGGTGAATCATGAAATATAATTTCTTGATACCAAAGTGTTTCTAAACGGTGTCTTCTCGTTTCTGCGATTCCTGTTTCTGAGAAATTATCAGTCTCCATTGCCCTCTATATAGTGAGGGCTGACTGGACCTTAACCACCCGCTCCATAAAATGGGAGGCAGATAACAATTTTTAGATTAAAAAAATAATTTTTCAGGAAAATGAAACGAAAAATATATACGACATCAGAATATTTGCAGGAATGAAGTCAATGTTGTATTTAAAATACGATAGAGATGTTGAGACCCTGCGATGGTTTTGGCCACGGACTAAAAGATCGCTTCTAATCTCATAGTTTATTTTATACAAATCCAATAAGCTACATTTTCTGTATTTCTATTCCGAATTCAATATCAATAACCTTTATAAATGTCTTTTTTTTAGTTTCAGTTATGTCTAGAATGGTCCACATTACCAAAGATAAAAATAATGAAAAATAACAGCTGATATTGTAGTAAAATTACAAATAGAATGAAACTAAAGATTTCGAGTAGGCGACTAAACTCACCCACATCTTCAGTCTAACCACGTCGAGGCGAAGAGTAACTGATTCACAAGGAAGCTGGCCAAATCATTTTAGGGACTCATCCCTAAGGAGAATATTGTAATAGAGACTGCACGCTCCGATTTCGCTCGAAAGTGAAAAATTTTGAAAAACGCAGAAACAGAAATTGCGGAAACATGACTAATTCTTATGAACACACTATGTACATTAAATGTGCAACGAATTAAAATGATTTTAAACGCATTTATTGAACTTGTTTCCATGTCATCAAATATTTTAACGACAAATTTTAATATTTTTAACAGTCGTAAGGACTTTAAAGTTAAGAATATATGTAACTTTGTTTATTATTTGTTTTTCTATTCAAACCTTTGCTATCGGTGCTCGCTACCAGATTCTAAGAAGAGTCACGTGATAAGCCAAAACAACGCAGGCATTATCGACTTCTTCCTGTTCAGAAATACCAGTAATCTACTGGATATTTCTATTCTGGATGAGCTGTCTTCTGACCACAATCCGGTCAACATTATCTTGGAGATCAGTTGCAATATTACACCAGTCAAAAGAGCCGTTATTATTGATTAGCCTAAGTTTGCCAAAGCTCTAAACAAAACTCATTATGTGTTTCCAACTATACATTCGGAGAATAACTTTGATAGTTTGGTAAGAAATTTTACTGCATCTCTCGTCAATGCTCAGAGATGTTCCAACAGAACCATAAACCATTCCGAACATCCGTATGAAAAGCAGCAACTTAATAGACTGAATGAAGAGGTCAGGTCTCTCACTAAGTCACAATCACAACAAGAATGAAAAAAACTTTCTGAAATCACTCTTTACTGATGACAACTCTATCTAAAGACCTATTTCTAGAAACGGGAAATGCTACTATACCATTCCGCCCCTTAAAGCAACAACAGGATCCATTACACCTAAGCTGAGAAGACAAAACTTTTAGCAGAGCATCTGGAATCTCAGTTTCGCACTAACAACTTTCATGACATAACAGAACACTTTGTCTCTGACTTTCAAGCCAATTACACAGCAAATTTACTTACTAACAGCATGATTCCAATTCGGCCGTCGGAGTTCATTAGCTATATCAAGAATCTGAAACCTAAGGAGAGCTCTGGGATTTATCTGGTAATCAACAAGTTGATTAAGACGTTGCAACTTAAAATGATTTTTAAGCTCACCAATATTTTCAACATTATTCTATGCTGGCACTGTTTTCTTTCTGAGTGAAAAACGGCTTACCAGTGCTCCTACACGCAAGCCTAAAACGCCAGCTGAGGAGCCAGGGTCCTGCCGGCCGATTAGTCTACTCCTGGATCTAAGTAAAATGATGGAAGCAGCGATCCTTAAGATAATGCATGACCACCTAGATAAGAATAATATACTGATTCCACATCAGTTTGGTTTTAGAACAAAACCTATCAACATCTCAGAAGGAATATATCATAAAAAATTCACGCGTTAACCGTTCTTAGATATAGCCAAAGCGTTCGACGGAATTTGGATGGATGCACTCATACACAAGATTCGCAATCTGAGCTTTCCAAATTACATTAAGCACCTAATTAAATCCTAATTGGCAGGTAGACACTTTGTTGTTAACGTCTGTAACATATACTCTACTCACAGTGCTTTTTCATCTGGTGTTCCAAAAAGATCCTCACTGGCCCCCATTCTCTTCAACATTTACGTGAACGACATTCCTCGCACACCCAACACTGCACTTGCAAAGTATACTGATGATACAGCAATCCTTGCTCAGAAAAGCATTTCTTAGTCCAGTCATACAACACTTCCAAAACCACATCCATGCATTAGAGACCTAGCTACGAAAGTTGAAAATTAAGGTAAATTTTGACAAAGCACTTACAGTATTATTTACCAGGAAGAAGATCATTAATCAGCATCTGCAGTTCTATGGAGAAACTCTCCCCTGGCTAAGCAAGTCCCTTATCTTGGGGTGATCTCACAAATTCTCTCACGTGTTACCCACACATGCATTCTATTATCTAGGAGTTTCGGGTGCATAAAGCTACACTTTAAGCCGTAATTGCACGAAACAGCGTTCTATTTATTGATAACAAATTACTTATTTATTGGTCGATCTTGTGTCCCGTGCTCTGTGAATGCTTGTTCGGTCTGGCCATATTTATATAAATCTTGGAGGAAAAAGGTGCAAACTTCTCAGAACAGTGTTCTGAGGCAGATTAAGGAAGCATCATGGTACATTCGTAATAATACTATTTCTGAGGTGCTTGGTATTGCCAAGCTCAGAACCTTTTACTACCATCTTGCTAAAAAAGTTCTCAATGTTTTATGAGAAATAGTAACAACGCTGTACTGCGAATTTACAGTTACGATTATAATGATGCACAAAACATAAGACGGTCTATGGCTATTCTTAGTCCTAGAATTATTATAGAAGATTAATGTGTTCCTATTGCTTTCTTTTCCTGCTTATATTGTATGCTTGTGCACTTTTATATGTAATTTTTTATTTTACCTCTCCACTGTACGTATGAATTTTAGCACCTGCTCACCATTGCTCATTGTACCAGCTCGATGGCTTTCTGATGCTTCTCCCTATTTATCCACTTTCTAGTAAAAATTTTAAAGTTTTTATACTATTAGAAAGAAAAATTATTGGTATAAATCTCCATGTATATAAATTTATTATAATCAATCTTAAGTTAGTTAAGATACTATTTCAAAGCTTTGTATTTTTCGATTTGGGACCGACTTCACCGAGGTATCCGGATGTCTGAAACATCGTTCCACAAGAGGAACAACAAGTAGATGATACACTCACTTCCAAAAGATAAACACGAAGATGTAAAATGCAAAAAAATCAACAAATACTGCTTTGTTTGACACAACATTCGGCAGGAAAGTAGCATATATATTTATGCATAAAACAAAATCAATAATTATATACAGAAATGAAAACAATATTAAATTTTTTTAAGTTATCAGATAATGACATACTGGAGACTTAAACAGAATTCTGTATAAAGTGAAAATACACAGCATAAAATCAAAAAAAGGACATTAATAGCGTATGTAATCCCCCCCTCATCTGTATACAAAGTTTACACCTTGTGACCATGCTTTCAATTAGGTGCTCAACCACCGCAAAATTAAGGAATCGCCATTCTTCTTGTAGAGCAGTTTCCAGTTCAATAAGAGTGGCTGGAGGTGGGAAACCTAAAGATACAGCACGGCCAAGAGCATCCCAAAGATTTTCAATGGGCTTAAGGTCGGCCGAATATGCTGGCCACACCATACGTGCAATCCCTGCACTCTCCACGTAGTCATCGACAATGTCAGCTCTATGGGGACGTGCGTTATCGTCCATTAAAACAAAATTAGGGCAAACTGCTGCAGCGTACGGTGTCAGAATGGGTTCTGAGACTTCATCTCGATACCGGACAGCCGTCAAAGAACCCCGTTAAAGATGTGAAGGTCGGTACGGTATCTAATAAAATCCCTGCCCACACCATAATGCTTCCGCCTCGGAATGCGTGATGTTCGGTGATGTTTTGGGACTGATTGCGTGTTCGTTGTTCACGCCATATCCTTATACGCTTGTCAGCTGGCTCCAGCGCAAATCTTGCTTCATTAGTAAACATGACATTGCCCCAGTCAGACACCTTCCAATTGACATGTTCCCGGCACCACTGTAATCGTGCCCGTCTTGATTGGACGGATAGAGGAACACAAAGTCGAGGTACCCAGACGTACAGTCCACTCATATGTAAGCTTCGGCGTACAGTAGCTGCAGATATCGCCTTACCAATGGACGCTGTAACCATAGAAGTCACACGCGTGGAGGTCGCTCTGAGATTCCGCTTGGCTACAATAGCAATATATTGATCTTCCGCGAGGGTTGTAGCCCTTGGGCGACCGGCTACGGGCCTTCGGACAACTGTCTGTGTGGTTTGGAATTGTTTCCATAAACGTGAAGTTACAGAATGATGAACGCCGAAGAAAAGAGCAATATCTGTGATCGAGGGTCCTGCTTCAATGCGTCCCACAGCACGCCAGCGCTCAGAATCTTCCATTCGTCTTCTGGAAGTCATAGAAACACGTATGTCTTGAAAACAAATTATACGAAAGTTTTAAACCCCTTCTATCAGCACTTACAATCAACTTCTGTAACCCTTCATAAAGCTGGCTTTATATAAGACTGCCTTTTTCGCATATTTCTTGACAGGAAAGCGCGATTGGCTGTTACCTAACATATTTGCATACTTCCAGCTACCTCTGCAGCGAATTGCATCCTCTTCAATTCTGATTGTCTTCCGGAAATTAGCATTTTCCTCTCCGTGCTTAACTTTTGGAAGTGAATGTATTATAACTGTAGGTATGTTCCTGAAACGGTAGGCGGACGGAAAACTCGAATACTGCCATATAAATATTATTATTTTTTGATCTTGTAGGGCCTACTTGCTTATCTTCTATGTGATAATTGAAGGAATAGTAACCGCACAGAAGACGGGTTAAAAGTACCCTTTATTACACTCTTTAAAAATTTAGAATGCGTCATCTCGACGCTAACAAACTACGCCTCTGCTTGGGCGGTAACAAAATCAAAGAACTAACTAAAGATCTGAAGATATTAACAAGTAGTAGAATTACGCTACAGGGTTCAGACTATCCTGTTTCAAAACACAGCGTTGAAAAATCTAGTGGTAGCAAAGTAATAGCTGTTACGCCACGTTTAACCAGCAATAAATGTTAAGCAGAAGCTACAACACGCACAACGTTTTCCCAGACTCTCTAACTTTCCCTTCTAGAACTTAGCATTTAAACCTTTTCTCCTCAAAGTAGAATTTGCATTACTTCACGCGCGCTACCAAATTTAAATATTCTGGCATTGACAGTTAGGAGAAATGAAGGCTTATAGGAAAGTAACGTAAAATTAAATTAAATTGGCTATTTAAAATAAATATAAATATCTACAACCTACAACCATTTACTATATGGCGACCCCAATATCACGTGGTGTTTGAATCGCCCTGTTAAAGCAGTTCAGCGCCCAATCGGAAGCAGTAACGCCCACACTGAGAATCTCTGATCTAGATGGACGTTATGAAACGAATATTAAGATGCGTCAATATTAGTAACAGTATTTCTATACGATTTGTCGAACGAAGCTTCCAGTTCTACCGCCCTACACGGAGACTGTATTGATGCAAAGCCGCTGACACTAGTGATTGCAATAGTTCCGGGACGCAGCCTCTGAGGAAAATAATGGCACAGAGCACAGATACCAAGATGAGTCTCGTTTCTGTTTCACCAACAACAATTGTTGAGTAGGTGTCTGGAGGTGACACGGGAAGAAAGGTCCAATCCTGTTGAAAATGTTGTACACCAAACTACTCAAAAGCGCAGCATAATGGTTTGGGACACAATTGCCACCGATAGCCGATCACTTCTGGTTCATGTCAAAGGCTAAATTAGGGCACGGGGATACATGGGGGAAGTGGAAAGTAATACAGCCGATTGCACTATCCTTCCTTTAGCAGTTTCAAAATACTTTTTCACAGAAAGCTAAATCTCGACCACATACGACAATCATAAGCAGACAAGTTCTGCGAGATACCCAGATGCTTCTTCGGCTACCAAAATCTCCATGTCTCACACTGATCGTGCAATTGAGGGACATGAGTTTTTGTCTTTTGCTTAATCTGCCTCAGCTTCAATCTGAGAAGAACCGTGAAGGAAAGCTTTAAGGTTTCTGAATTCACTTACAGCAATTAATTTGAAATTTCCTTTTTCTAATTACCTTAATTAAACACGAATTCTACTAATTATTGAAGGATTACACAATGAATACAAATTAGCATGATATAAAGAGATGCTGTTTGAATTAACTTCAGAACTATGAATGTTGAGATTTAAACTGAATTAAATAGCTTACTAATAGCTTTTGCTTCTGTTTGAAATTCAGTAATAGTTCTGTAAACGCTACACTGTAGAAACGCTAATCGTTTGCGCCATTGAATTGGTTATATCGTATTCCTTAATATGGTAACGCTATGTTGCTAGGATAATGTAGGTTTTAAAAACTTTTAGTCATTCGTTTGTTTCGCTGCTTCATCGGAAGCAAGATTTGAAAGGTTAAATAAAAATATTAAAAAATGTGAAATGGTGTTTGTATTTCAAATTTATATTACCGTCCACTCTGAAATAACGTTACATATTTATGGTCCGTTAATAGCCGCAGCAGAATCGAATAAAATAAACTGTCGTTTCCAACGTTAAAAGCATTAAGAACTTTAGCTTGGTTCTGTATGAAAAAGGAAAATGGCTAACTCAGACGATGAATTGAACAGCAAAGATAATTCTGCAGTATTGTCACCAGATGGAAAACTAAAAGTGCCTAATCGACGTCGTGGAAGCTTTTAAACTAGGATCACAAAATTGGAAACTTTTTTGAAAGATTCATCTTTGAACGCTGACAAGATGCACCTTCAAATCAAATTGGATATCGTTTCGGACATATTATTTCAGATCGAATCGCTGCAGCTGAAATATTACGATGTCGTTGACGATGAAAATTTATCGAGTGTGGATTTAGAATTTTAAGAGACGGAAGACCGTTTAGAAGAAATAAAGGTAAGCTTAGAAACATTAAAGTCTGATTTAGTTGATAAATATTTAACGAATAATATTAAGGATTCTAATTATGTTTCTATTAAGTTACCTGATTTAAGCTTACCAGAATTTGACGGTTGTACTGAGTACAGGAATAATTTTAAAAAAACAATTTGATAGTTTGATTACAGATAGCTCTTCTGTAAATGATATTCAAAAATTGTTCTATTTGCGTTCTGCTTTGAAAGGAGAAGCGAAAGGTGTGGAAACTCCAGAAGACAGTTTTCAGTCTCTATTTGAGGTTTTCATTGATAGGTATGAAAATAAACGTTTGATTGTTAATTTTCATAGTATGAATGTTTTAAATTTTGCGAAAATACATGTTGAATCTTATAAGAATCTTAAAAACCTAGGTGATATTTTGAACAAAAACCTAAGAGGTTTAGAGTTAATGAAATTAGAAGCTAATGAACTAACGCATCAATAACTAATAAATATTGTCATTCATTAAATAAAGAAACACGAAAGCAATATGAAATGAGTTTAACATCGACTGAATTACCCAATTTCGGAAAGTTCGTGGAATATTTAGGAAAACGATCCCAAATGTTAGAAAATTTCCATGGAGTTCAATCACCGTCACTAAAAACTAAAACTTCTTACACAAATAAAACCAGAAATTTCATGTTAAAGTCAAATAGTAATTCCTGCATATTATGTAAAAAGGAGTATTTTCTACATAGTTGTTCCTTATTTTTAAAAATGACTCCATTGCAAAGATTTAATATTGTTAAACATATTGCACTTTGTATAAAATGTTTAAGTGACAAACATAAACTTGCATCATGCAAATCCAAATATTCTTGTCGCTTGTGCAAAGGAAAGCACAATTATCTATTATGTTGGTCTGCAACTAAAAGTTCTTTGTATAGAAAATCTTGCCCTTTCAGAGACTGCAGATGCTCGTAATACGCAAAGAACACTCGTTCCGCAGAACTAATAAACAATCCAAGCCTAAGTGAAGTGCTATACACTTTTGCCTCTTTAAATAAAATATCAAACAAAACAGTTTTGCTTTTTACAGCCATGATTAAGGTTTGCTCACTGATTCGGAATGATTATATTAACGGCAGAGCGATACTTGACAGTGCATCTCAATTGCATTTTATGACCTTGCAATTCGCTTCTTCGCTGGGTCTTATCAAACATAAGGTAAACATTCCTGTTAATGGTTTAAATAGAAATGCGATAAATATCAAATGGAAAATGAATGACACTCATATTAGTAATAATGACTCTTCTTTTACTTCAGTAATAGACCTTTCTCATCGTACCTAAAATTACAAACTTAGTTCCTTCAACATATCCTCATTAAGGACATGAAAAATTAAGCATGCCAAACCGTTCCACATTACCCGACCCAAAATTTGATATCCCTGGAAACATACATATGATTTTAGGGTCCGAACTTTTCTATCAAATAATAAAAGATGGTAGAAAATGTGTATCTGAAAATTTAATATTTATAAATTCCGTATTTGGCTTGATTGCTACCGGATCAGTTGTTTTAGATACCCGTAAACAATGTTGTTATTTAACAACTTATTCGGAAACCATTAATAACTCTTTAAGAAAATTTCGGGAAATAGAAGAAATTTCCGTTGATCGACACTCAAGTTCAGAAGAACAATTCTGTGAACCCATTCTCAGAAAATATACAAACGGTTTTGTACGGGTAGATTCGTCGTTCACATGCTTGTCAAGGAAGAACAATTAAATACTTTAGGTAATTCACGAATTTTAGCTGAAGAAAGGCTGCAACAAACATTTAGAAGATTGAATAAAAGTCCTGATATGCGTAAAATGTATTATGAATTTCTTGAAGAATATGAATCATTAAGTCATATACAGAAATTAACCGAGGATTACCCGGGCCCCCATAATTTGTTATTTGCCGCATTATGGCGTCTTAAAAGCTGAGAAAACTTCTACCAAACTTCGGGTGGTTTTTAACAGGTCTGCCCCGACCACTTCTGGTCGAAGCTTGAATGATGTTCTTCTTGCTGGAAAAGTACACGAAGACGTTTTTTGACATTATGCTAAGATTTCGAAAGCATAAAATAGTTTTAACAGCTGATACTAAACAAATTTTTAGGCAAATTTTGATAGAAACAGCCCAGAGTGGTCTGCTAAGAATTTTGGGGAAAATCACAGAGCATGAGACTCCTACAGAGTATAAATTGTATACAGTGGTTGAATAATCAGTCGAAACAGAGATATTTTTACACGTAGCACAGAAATATTTTAACACGTAGTTTTCTCTTGGCCCTACCACCGACGTAGATTAACCGACAATCAATATGCACGGCTGTAAAATAGCAAGCTAAAGTTGAAGAGAAATAACATGCCCGAAAGGCAGAACACGCTGTGTCTGAAGTAACTCAGACACCAGCTTAAATAATAGCTTTCTACCCTACTTTGCGTAATGCGAGAAACTGAAATCTCATTCTGGCAAGAAAGCGTAGGTTGACAGAAAGAGCAAATAGGAAAGTTTGCTTCAAAAGTAACATTAACTGAAATCTAGTACCAGCGAAACCTGCAGGACATCATCATCCACACAGACAGCATGTCGATACACAACCATCACCACGCAGCCCTACTGTTACGCAAATACAGGAAGACTTACAGAGGCATCAATATTATAGCATCACGCTCTCCTGGGTGAAAGCGCATGCTGTGGTGAGTGGAAACGAAATTTCTGACCAATTAGCTAAGGAAGCAGCATCAGAAAGTATGCATTATCCCCCAACCAGCACTTTAGCTATGCTCATACCTGAAGGAGCAACTAAAACGCAAGGCACAAATCAAATGGCAAAGAGAATGGGACGAATGTGAACAAGAAGGCCGCACATACTACTACATCAAACCAAACAAGTAGACGATAAACGCAACATCACTTCCCCGTAATTAACAAGATTTATTACAGAGCATGGTTTTTTTCCCATATATTTTAATAGTCATGGCGTCAGCGCCACCGATTTCTGTGTCTGTGGAGATACCGATACCCCAGACCATTACCTTATCTGCTGCCCATCTACCTGAGAACATACCTCAAAATACCCAGTAACAATACCCAGCAAGCCACATCCACTGCTGTAAGCAGATAATCCAGGGTTTGCGGCCGTGGTCCTTGGTTAATGTCACGTTCAATGACATACCACAGGTGTTCGATGGAATCCCGATCTGGAGAGGCTGCCGCCCAGGGTAGGATGTAAAATCCGGTCAGGCTGTTAAGAGTACGTCATACGACATGCGGTTTGGCACTGCCTTGCTGAAATATTGTGTTGGGTGCACCCTGCAACCAGGACAGAACAACAGGCTCCACAACTTGCGTGACGTAGCTGTCCGCGGTCTCACTGCCGTTAATATGTACCAGGGCGTGTTGTGATCAAACTTATGCCACCCCAAACCATAATGCCCGGTGCAGAACCGTTGTGACGCTCGGCGAAATGGGCTGTTTCGTAGCGTTCTCCAGGTTGCCTCCATATCCGTCGACAGCCATCTTTCCTCCACAGACAAAAACGAGATTCATCCGTGAACAAAGCCCGATGCCATTCAATGATCCACGAACTATGACGCTGAAACACCAGGCGTCTAGTCTTGTGTTCAGCAGTTAATGGTACCCCTGTGGCTGTTACCCCTGAACGCAAGGGTGCTTCAAGTGGTCTGTTGCGTATAGTTTGAGTGGACACAGATCTACCTGCTTATGGAGGCAACCGGCTTTGGATGTCAGTGACGGGGAGAAAGGGCCTTCAATAGTTGACCGCCAAATACGCCAGTCTGTGCGTTCTGACGTGCACCTGTGCGCACCACTTCCTCTTCGACGTGCACGTACACCTTCTTGAATCCATCGTGTGACACAACGTTGGATGATACTCACGTTGTGCCCAACACGAGTGGCTATTGTGCGCAGCGACAAACCAAGTTCATGAAGTTCGATAATACCCGGTTGTTAGCTGACAGTATTGAGCTCGCCGACCTCTTAGAGGCATTTTCTATGTTCGTTCTAAAGTCTCCAATGCTTGTAAACCCTCAGGTCCTGTTTATGAGAAGGGAAAGTGGCTGATCTTTATAGCCCGCATATGCGTTCACGTGATAAAATGCTTGCGTAACTTTTATGATTTGCATATCCACCTCACAACTTTCGCTCTTGCAATTTGCATGACGCTACGTGCATTCTTTCTTGGTGTTGCAATTTCACTTTTAAGGTGTGTGTTATAGAGACCCGACTTAAGCCACACTCTTCTAAAAGATTTTCAGAGTTCTCCGAAAGAATTAACAATTAATAAATTCTTTCGCGAATAAACCTGCATGACACAATATGTTATGTTAAGCAAAGAATTTGAAGATTGTTTTAAGATTCTTGTTGCATTCATATCAAATAATCTTTGCATGAAGGTACTTTTAAGAATGAAATATGAAAATATGCAGAAATTTATAAATTCAGTCAATGATAATAAGTTTTATTTATATAGCGGCCCCACAGGAAAAGACCTCTAACTTCCTTTAAGCCGCCCGTGGATCACTGGTTGGCCATCACTAGCATAAACGGTTAGTTAGGGTAGCAGTTTTACGATAGCGGCAAATCTCATTGATTAAACGGTCTCTTACGCAGAATATCACATTTGATTTTATTTCTGTATTCGATTTTGCGAATTTATAATAATCGT
>KK121597.1:367492-397217 GCA_000611955.2 Stegodyphus mimosarum | reverse complement strand
AGCCTCTTTCCTCCATAGTGACTACGCTTCCAAACCGAAACAAATTGTGACTATCCAGCGTCCACTCCATCATCGACTGCCACACTTAGAGTAATATTAGCTCTTTTTTATGCCTAGAAATATTCCTTCAGTAAGTAGACGCTAACACGCAGTATTTTAGGAGAAAGTTAATTTTTTTTTAATTTCTCCTATTTAATGTTTTGTGCTATTTGTGTTTTTTTTACCATTTAATTAAAATTACGAGTACAAAATTTTCCGTAATTTTTGTCGCAGTACCAGTTATAGCATTACTGATCATCATTTCCCTATATATATACACTTTACTGGTTTACTTTACACCACATGCATTTCATTAAGGTTTCAGGTATTTTATTAAGATAAATTTTCTTTGTTCTACTCTACATACATCTCATTAAGGTTCCAAGTCGCATACAAATCCCATTTACAGTCATTTTCAGAAACATAACTTAAGAACCTCCTGTATAAAAATATATCATCTAACTGGCGCCTTCTAGCAAAATTAATTAAGTTCTTTTACACAATGTTCATCAACGTTATCTTTAATGGCCTGTAAATCAGATCTTTAAAAATGTGAGATAGTAAAAGCACTAATTTGCAACTAATATCTTAAGGATCGTTTACATTTTATAATCAAAATTGCAAAATTGCAATCGGCCGTCTCCCAGGATAGCTCTTTAGCACTTTGCCGTTATTGGTTAAATTGTCAGGACTGAGTGTTCGGTGCATACTCTTGGCGAACATATTCGTGAGGTAGTTGAAGTCCTGATCTTGAACAGGGAGATGAATGCAGCTATGTTTTGTGGTAGGATACTGTGGTTAAGTGGTAGAATAACTGCACGTAAGAAGGATTTAAAATCCTCTTTTATTAAACCACTATTTACAGCCACTTCCCAACTCGGGAGGGATAACAGAAAATAATGACCGCACTTGGGTCTAAACTGAACAATCAAATACTTTAAAATAAAGTGAATAGAAATTAAGTAGTCGTTGCTCACAGAGCTATAAACGCGAGGTTGGCCTCTATGCTACACTATCAATGGTGCGTAGCAAGATGTAGCTAATACTTACGCACTTAGATTATTTCAATAAGTAATAGCGTAACAGCGCTAAGGCTTAGAATTTAAATACTAGCTAGTCAGGCGAACGTCGAACAGAGCAGCAGTGATCTGAGACTAAAAGTTCTCTCACTCTGAGAAGTTCCTCGCTAACCCTTTTAAATACCAAACTTGGCTCCACTTCAAATTAGCATAAAGCTGAAACGCGCGCTCATTCTAATGGGAAGTTGAAATAAGAAATCATAGGAAAGGGAAATTAAAAATAAAACTTTGTTATCTTAAACTGAAACCTTACAAAATAATAAACAAATATCTTTTGTTTATCTTTGTTATCAAATATCTTTGTTGTGAACTTGAGAATTGCATTCACTAATTGCATATTAACTGTATTTTATTTACCTACTCAGTAATTTACCTGAATTAGTTAATGAATTCCGTAACTCTAATGAGTAGCATATATTTCATAGTTATCAAATTTGTTAAATGATGCAGTTATTTTCTGAAAAGTACTGATATTGTATCACATCTAAAACTTTCGAGATACTGTAGTCAAATAATAAGTATTTTATTTTTATACACATCAATATCCTGAGAAAATTCAATATTCTTTGAAAATGATAGTTTTTTAATTCTTTAGTTGAAAGGCTTTCTTCCAAAAAAATTAAATTATCAATTAATAATATTAATTGAAAGTTTAAGCCGAGAACGAGTAATACACCAGCACTTGGAAACTAAAAGTTTCAGCTATTAAGGTGTAAAACGATGACAATAAGCAAATAAAATTTGAAAATTTGAAACGTTGTCATACAAACCCATAATAGTAAGTAAATGAAAACTCAAATTTTAAGCTACGATCGAGTAATATCATAACAACGGATAATGTTTCGTTAGACCCGTACATTAAATACTATCTAAATAAAAGAAGTCTTTCTGTAAATTTGTTTGTCCTATTATTTATCATTTGCGAGTTATATATACGAAGATTCTATGGTTCCTTAGAAACTCATTACTTCTGAATAAGAGATTTTAGGAATTTTTCCCGACAACTATAAATGTGAGGTAAATCTTTCAAACTATCTATGCATCGCTTACATACAGGCGGAAAAAACAATAATATGGAATAATTGTATCTGTCAGTTTTAGTTTACACTGTGTTCTGCATTTAAATGCATTGTAAAACTTTTACGCTTGTTTAGACGTTTATGTCCCAAGTAGTTATGAATGTCATAAAAAAATAGCACGTTATGTGTAAGCTGTGTGTTTTGAGAAAAAGTCAACAATCTTTTTTATATCTGTGATTTTGAACGGAAAAAAATTAGTTGAGATACTTTGTAAATGGAAATGGTTAGGGAGAAAGAATGAGTCACTAAATCTTTATCTTAAACGATGAACTAGCCCAGTGTCACAACTGGAATTTACTGAGCAGTTTCCCGTTGAGAGTTTGTAACTTAAAAGATTCAGTCAAAAGAATTTCGTTAATCGAGATCTTTTTTCCAGACTATTGAGCATGAGATGATTTCCGACATGAAATTATCTTGTCTTTCCTTATTCAGTATTTTGTTTCTGAAACAAGAGAAAAATCTCTACTTCCTTTAATTTTGTAATTTATTATTGCCTTTCGAAAGGGTTATTTTTTTCTTTATTCAAGCTTCAAAGATCTTTGACCATCAACCGGAAGTAAGGAAAATTACGTCAGAAATGAACACTTTTGCGGTATATAGAATTCTGTATTGTCGCATAATATGAAATCGCAAACCTGCACTTGTCAGAAACCTCATTCAAGAAGGGAAAAAATGGAGAAAATGACAACGGGAAAGTCAAAGAGGCATTTGAGAGGCATTAACTTTAAATAACTCAGTTCATATTAAATGTACTCCCTCAGCAAACGTCTCCACTTGCAAGCATACATTAGCAGTATTTCAAATTTAGTAGCCCTTTATATTACATTATTTTTTACATTTTTTCACAACTTTTTCTATATTTCAGGAAATTAAAGTAGCCAAGGCTCATATATTGTTTTTATGAAATTCAACAAAATGTTCAAACGCATGATAAGGATCGTATTTAGTTTTTAAAACATATAGTAATACTCAGAATTTGATACCAAAGCGCATTTTAGCTGAATCAAACACCATCTATTCACTGTTATCTTGTTATGATATCACGAATCTAAAAATATCAAATAAATTCAAATTTTTTTACTGCCTTACTGAACGTATTTTATTAATATATTACTGATCCCACTCCAATAACAAAGCATGAACGAGATTCACCAAAATCGTTTTTGTAATTTCTTAGAAGAATCATCCGAACTTCAAAATATTTCAAAATTTTTTTTTCTTATAATCTTATATACAAAAATTTTAATATTTATACATCATAATTAATATGATTTTAAATAAATTAGTTCTGAGTTTCCTCCATCTTTAAATTTAAATATGTTTTTATTTAACATTTAAATTTAAATTTTAAAACTGTTTCAATTAAATTTTTTCCTTGCTCATTATTGCATCAATTTTGCTTTAAAAAAATATGCTCCCTCTTTCTTTTATAAATTTGCTTCTAACATAAAAAACGTGGTTTTCATATTCCCCAAAAGAGATTGCCAACGTAAAGTAATAAATAATTTAAAAAGGCGATTACATTTCTAGCTCACTTTTGTTAAGTTGCATTTAGCAAAAATCCAGCAATAAATAAAGCAATCAAATCAGAAGAACTGTCATTTATTGCTGAAAAATTAGTTCAGTTATACAGAAACGTTTTTAAGACTTAAGTATGCAATCAAAATTCTTTTACCTTAGCTAGACTTAAAAAATTTATTTAGCAGGCATCGAAAGCAAAGAAAAAGAACAAAGAAGAGAAAGCCGAAGCTGTAGATTTACATTAACCCAACTGCAATTGAGTGTCATTAGTTTAAAGCTTTATTTCGGCATTTTTCTGTTTGCCAGATTCAGGTCATTGTCTTTCACATCTGTAATAATTTTGCATGCGTGTAGGAAGAGTGAGTCAGCTATATATATTTTTTTGACGACAAAGACAACTGCGCCGAACCCTTGAGCCTTAATTCCTTGTTTCGAGGGGAGGTGAGATGGAATTGATATCTTTGGACCCGCCATTTCAAAGACTCCACCCTAAAGCATTAAAGCGACTATCACCAAAACCCCCTAGAACGTAGCTCAAGACCTTGGGGCGCAGTTCGTGACGTCACTGGAGTAGGGATACTTTCGTCCTCGCTAAAGGATGCCTTCTTAAATATCCATTTGACCGGTTTATAAATAAATTGAACTTAAATTTTCATATCTAATTCTCATCCTTTATAAATCTAGAAAATACCTGGTTTTCATTACAATGTGAACAACCGAGATTTTTTTTTTGAATGTTTTTGATAGGAATAAATAGAATTTTTAATTCCATTAAAAGGTATCAATACTGATTTTACCAAATTTAATCGCTGAGAAACTCTTGTTAACGAAAGAAACTTCACACTTAATGAATCGGAATTTTATTTATACGCAATAATTAAACAGAAAAACGATTTTTTAAGACCTTGAAATCATGATACAGATACAGATCCTAAAAAATTAAAATAAATCTTAACTCATTTAAATTAAGAAGTTATTTTACCTGGAATCATGTAGCAACATAAAATCATTAATTAAAGACAAATATAATTAATCAAAGATGTTTATTAGTCAAGGCTCGTAGTAATTATACTTACCACTATTTATGCCTTGACTAATAAACATCTTTGGTAAGTATAAATAATACGTTGTCGAATAATAATAATAATAAATACTCATATTTGAAAAAAAAACACTAACCTTGCAACGATTTAAATAAGTTTTCATAATTATGAGATATTAATTGCACAGAGAGAATTATATATTATTTTGCATTCTAAATAGAAAATATCAAACCTCTGATAGAGGTCTGATATAGATCTAAATAGCAAAGCTCTAATCTCTACAGGGAAATTTTATAACATGATTTAGTAGTATTATGTGGAACGTAAATGTAACAATTCCTAAACTGGGATATTGAACACAGCAAATGCGAAAGACAATTATCATTGCATTATTACTGTCGAATAAAACTACTTAAATATAATGCCCTTAAGATGTCCAACATTATACATTACACTGGTGTGCAAAAATTAAGGACAAGACGGTTTTTTCAATATAACTTTCTACAAAAGCTTTCCATATCAACACATTTAATACCGTAAGATCCCCAATACGTAACGACATGAGTAATGTAAGCAACACTTACTAAAAGAGAAATCAGAGGGATAAAAAGAAGCTTTATTGAAAAAGTAGCATGGAGCGCAATGCGACTGAAGGCCGAAACATCCCTGTGATGGGTGTTCAGCAAGAAACATCCCGTCTTTAATAGGGGATATGAGCTCCCCTGACTACTAGGCAGGTTTCACATCATTTGTGCATGCTGGATATGTGGTTGTTAATGAGCTGTTGAGACACTGCTGATCGTTCCTCTTGTAGCACCAATCGCAGTTTCGGAATCGTTACTGGCGATAAGTTACGTGCTGCCGCAGGTCTGCCTAGTAAGTTCCGTACATGCTTGAAGAAATTTAGATCCAGAGACCTTGCCGACCAATCCATGTGTTCGATATCTTCACTCTCCAACAGCTCTTCAACAGTAACTGTGCGATGAGGTGGAGCGTTGTCGTCCATGAAGAGGAACTGAGGACCATAGCC
Organism: Stegodyphus mimosarum; assembly: GCA_000611955.2. NCBI lineage: Eukaryota > Metazoa > Arthropoda > Arachnida > Araneae > Eresidae > Stegodyphus > Stegodyphus mimosarum. The sequence continues at coordinate 391,426 of KK121597.1, read as the reverse complement.
CTTGTGAAAAGACGCATGTAAGGAAGAAGAACCTCGTTACAATAGCAGTCCCAGGTGACAAACCTCCTTGGGAGATATGCAGTTCGGTCCGGCTACCAAGCAATATGTCTGCTCGAACGAGAACTCCGCGACCTCCAAAACAGTCCCTTTTGATGATGTTGAAGGGGTTATTGCGTGTTCCCCGCTCTGTCCAGATGTGTATGTGTCTAGAATCGCAACTCAGACTAAATCTGCTCTCATCTGTAAAGAGTACTCGTCCCCATTCATTGTCTCTCCAATTCCGGTGTTCCCGGCACCACAGAGAACGCCTTCTCCGATGGGCAGGCGTTAGAGGTACACACCGTACAGGGCGTCGTGCAAACAGACCACCAACGTGCAGTCTTCTGGCCACGGTAAAACGCGATATCGGTCGTCCAGTCGCCTGTGTCGTGTGTCTAGCGATTTCTCCCGCTGTCTGCCGCCTGTTTCTTCTGGCCAGTAAGGCAATATACCGGTCATCTGCGGGTGAGGTTCCTCGTGGACGACCACTACTAAACCCCCGGATAGCTGTTCTTGTAGTTTGAAATTGTCTCCAAAGTCGTGAAACGATGCTGTGAGCAATTCCGAACTCTGCAGCCACACTTGTCACACTGCGGCCTTCTTCCAACTTCCCAATGATTCGACCTCGGGTAAAAGCATCCAGATGTCGTCTAACAGATTGATTATTCGCCATTTCTCCCTGAGGCAGCAACTCGGTGGGATTTTAACTGCTATACGGCGTGCAATCTCTTTGTCAGAAATACTGATCGTACACCGACAACATGCTTTATACTACTCAGACACTCCCCCATTACGTCTACCTGAATATCTGCGCATGTGCTACCGTACATCACCTTACTTAATCTCCTGATTGGTCTTTCTGTCCGCTCTACCTCTTCGTTCAGTCCTTAATTTTTGCACACCAGTGTACAATTCTAAACAGTTAATACAGAAATACTCAGATAATATGTACATGCTTATTTTCAATTCGGTCAGTTCAAACAGGAAGGATCGTTCGAATAGAGGAAAAGAAGAGAAAGAAGAAAATCATCGAAATTGTCTTTCCTTTCAATTCAGAATTATTCAGAACTGTTTATAAAGTGCGAACGATAAATATACTTTTTTATAATATACTGCATTTCATCAAATAAAAATGTATGGCATGATATTTCATAAAGACTACAATTTAAATTCTTTCTAAAAACAACATAAGAAAGCAATGCTGTATTTTCATGACATTTAACTTACATATATATGCATATGCATGCGTATATATGTATGACAAGATACTCGATTTCTTTACAAAACAAAATTGCTTCGGCATACTGTTATACAAAATATAAAATTGAAAATAATATATTTTGGGGTAGGAGAAAGAAAATTCCATGATTTTTAACAAATATATAGGAATTAATAGGAATTAACATATATATATGAATCAAAATACTTGTATGCAAAGATTGTTATAATCGGATTTAATTAACTAAGCTAGAATTAAATACAGCATTTTGCAAAATTTCACTTTTAATGCTTGACGTTGTATTAAGTGACTTTTAAGAATATCAGACATGAACTCATAAAAATTTAAATAAAGTATTTTTTTCACATTAATATTAGAAACAAAATTGTCATTAGGTACAGAGATATTATCAAGGTTTTCAGATTTTAAAAAGTACTCTGTTGATGCGACAAATGTATCGAGATATTTAAATGCAAGCATTTTGCAACATACAAAATGTATTTAAAACTTCAAATTTTTATTAGTCCTACATTTAATCTAAACCTAATTTTAAGTCACACATTTGTTGACTAACTTTTGGTAAATAATACCATTTACTACGCAGAAGACTACATTTAATACAGAAGCACATTTTGAAGCACAGGTATGTATAAACTTATTCATATAAAAAAAAAGAAAAAACAACTTACCTCCGAAAATTTTGTTGGCTTGAAATTGTTTCTGAGAATAGCATTTATCCATTTGTTTAACACTTGTTTCTCTTTCGGAAAAGAGAAAACCTGTACTTTTGGACCATTTGAGTAGTTTCCTTTGCAGTTGGGTACACAGCACGTGTAAACCATATAAAAGAATTGAAGAACCAATAATATGAAAATGGAATATTCTTAAAATATCTAAAAAATGAACGAGAATGTCGACTGTTCTTATGGATGCCTAGTGACCGAGTGACCGTCAAAATTCCGGAAATCCCCCACCACATTCCTCAGAGGGAAGAGTTACGTGAAATGTAATCCCTACTAACACTGACGTCACACCTCCTTTGGGAAACGCGCCTTGGCCTTCATGTTGATTCTGGGGGTGGTGCTATCACGCGTTATCCAGAGAGACGAGTCTTCTCTCTTCACCATGCATAAGAAGGAGAGAGGGGTAAAGTTGCTAACTGCATGGAAGAATCTTAAATAGGATTGGAATTCTTTTATAATTTTCTCTCAGAACCGAGGCCTCTTGAACACTGATTTCAACAAGTACCAAACGGCCCCAAAGGAGGAATAAAATATTAAAAATTTTCTAAATCGATATATAAAATTGAGATTTCCCTAATCTGCAGATCAGATCAAAATGACCTGACGTACCATGCGCTTCGGTTTAAAAGGGTGTTGTCTACACGTGTCATCTATATTCACTTTTTAAACTACTTTATTCAATCAGGATGATATTCAGTCAATATATTTTTCAATGAAGGAGTAATTAGAAGATTGCAAAATAATGTCTTAATTTTTAGTTGGAAGCATGAAATGTTAAACTAAATTCCTAATTTGCAGTTAATAATCTAGAACAATCTAAAATAAATATTTAACAATATTTATTGCTTGATAGTTGTTACTACTTGAATGTTATTTGTTTACCTTACAAATGCTAATTATTTATCAATATAATATTAGTGAAATAAATATGGAATGGCAACAAAAGAATGACATTTTAGATCCGGCTTATTTCAACAAAAATGTGTATCCGTTCAGAAATAAAAGTTAGAAATTGACATTGAATTAAAAATCATTGTAAATAGTAAATCATTGAACATATATCAAGACCAGTTCATGTTCAATGTAATGAATGTCGCTTATATTTGGTGATCTTACAAATTTAGTTTAAGGCTGCAAAGCAGTACTGTACAAAATTGCAAATGAAGTGCAATAAAATTACTAGATGACAGTAAAAAAAGAGCCTAAAATAATGTATTCTCTTTACCTTGAACGTGAATTACTTACAGATGCGGCATTCAAACCTCTCTCGAAATTTTTAAAATTTAAAATTGCAAATAATGTTATATCACACATGTAAAATTTTGCCGCCATCAGATTTTCCTGCCCGAACTGTAGATTGCATGATTGATACTCCAAAGTTGTGGTTGTAGCTTATGCTCACTTGTCTGACGTATAGTTAGCCCAAATCCATAAATTCCTCGTGGCAAGAAGCGCAAGATTGCGCCTGTCGTTGACAACAGCCTTGAGCACCATACAGGTGACACTGCGATTTGGCTCAGTTCCGCCGCCAATTTTGATGGAGAGCACCCGGGGGAACGGGTCCGAAGGTCTCCCACCCCTTCCACCAAACCACACTAGAAGACTTTTGGAATCAGTTTGAGAATTCTGTGCATAATAATTCTTATTTAACTGGTGTTGACAAATTTTGCTGTTTAAAGTCATTGTTAGGTGGTAGAGCCCTTGCTAGCATTAAAGGCTTCTCAATTACTCCAGAAAACTATAAACAGGCTGTTAAATTAATTTCCGAAACATTTGGACAAAAAGACATTTTAATAAATGCTCACTTGTCAAATTTATTAAATCTAACTCCCGTAAAAAATGTTTCTAACGTTCAGGCTCTTCGGAACCTTTATTTTGAAGACTCAAACTCAAATTAGATGTTTAGAGGAATTGAATGTCAAATCAGAAACGTACACAACAATACTGACTAACATAATACTAAAACATCTGCCAGGAGAACTGGTTCTTGAATTTTCGAAGAAAAATATAAATAATTGTCATGATTTACGGGAATTGATGAAGTTTTTACATAATGCCATCAGTGCAAGAGAAAAGGCGTTCCGTATTCATTCCAATAATGTATCTTCATATAATAATATTCATTCTAACCCACACAAACAAAATAATTTTCGAGACCAGAAACGGAATTTCCCTCCAATCAATCAACACGCGTCAGTAACAGAATTTATGATGAAAACTTCTCAAGTTTGTTTATTTTGCGGTCAAGGTCACTGTAAGACTGAATGTGAAAATATGACGGTGCAACAAAAAAGGGATAAATTAATTGAGGAAAAGAGATGTTTGTTGTGTTGTAACATAAACTGTTATGTGAAAAAATGTAGTGCTAAACAGTGTTCATTCTGCTCTGGCTGACATGCCAAAGCTATTTGTTTTAAATTTGAAAACTCTAGCAAATGTAAATCTAATTCGAATCCGGAAGATGAAAAACCAAAGGAAGTGGAAATCAGCCTACTATTTCGAATTCAATTGTAAATGATAGGAATGTGATTTTATTGCAGTGTGTTAGGATAGAAATTGTTGGTCGTAAATCATCAGATATAATTATTGCAATATGGGAGTGAAAAAAGTTTTATTGAACGAAATGTGTCTATGAAGTTGGGATTAAAATGTCTAGGTCAGAAACATTAAAGTTTTATTTGTTTGGAGAAAAGATCCTTGGTTGCAAACTTGTCGCAGAGTGGAAGTGAGATTGCGAAATATGTTGGACGGAAATGAAGTTGTAATTTATACAAGCTTTGGAAACAGATGAAATTTCGAGGGCTACGATTAATTTGCCGAATGAGAGTACGAGGGCTGAAATGAAAGCTAAGGAATTCACTTTAACGTGGGGATATAATCAAGCTTCAATGATAATGAAATTTTCTTGTTAACAGGTTCAGATTTTTATTGGAATTTGACATAAGGTTTTGAAAGGTTAAATACGTCATTGGTAGCTGTAAACACTGAACTTGGATGGTCCTTGCAAGGAAATTGTAATGATCTGAGTAAGATTGCTGCTGTAAACTTAGTTTTGGGTGACCAAAGCACTGTATCAGCTGAACTCAGGCATTTCTGGGAGCTGGAAAGTTTAGGTATTACAAACAAAGAAACGGAGTGTTTGACTTTAGTGGAACAGAAAATAATACATGAGGAATTTAATAACTCTGTTGGGTTCGTATATGGAAGATATTGTGTAAAGTTGCCGTGGAAACCAGGTATGCAGGAGAAATTGGCGAATAATAGGGAAGGGGCTCGGAAACGTTTCGAAGGTCTAATTAAGAAATTTAGAAATGATATATTTTTTTAGGATTATAAAAAGGTAATTGATGATTATCGTAAGGAAGGTATCATTGAGAACTCATCGTCATATACTGAAGTGTCATGTTTTGAGCAGTCATTCTACTTACCCCACCATACGGTCATTCGCGAAAACAAATCTACTAGTCGACTTAGAATCGTGTTTGATGGTTCTTCTCATGAATTAGAACAACTTTCGATTAATGACTGTTTATTCAGAGGACTAAATTTATATCCAGATCTATTTGAAATGATCTTAAAGTTTCGGCAAAATACAATCGCCTTCACAGCCGATATAAAGCAAGCATATCTACAAATTTTGATCGATCCTAGTGACAAAAAATTTACTAGGTTATTCTGGACTGATGATATCGGTTCTAATGCATATCAAGAAATGAACTTCAGTAGAGTTTTATTTGGACTGAAACAAAGTCCATATTTAGTAGCTACAACTCTGAAATATCATTTTGATAAATGTAAACAGGAATTTCCCGATACTTGCAAATTATTGTCAGAATGGTTTTATGTCGATGATTTGGTTGGAGGCGAAGAAGACTTGCAAGCGGCTTTGAAGATTACGACTGAAAGTGTGGAAATTCTTAAAAGAGGTAGCATGATATTACGAAAAGGGAAAACGAATTCCATGAAACTTCGTGAGCTGTGGAAGGATGCTGAGGTCGACGTCGATGAGGAGAAGAGCTCAGGAACGGGACTTGACTCACCATCCAAGGTGATGGGTCTAGTGTGGACCCAGATGCGGACAGTATATCTTTCAACGTGAAAGAAATATCAAAGTTTATCAAGAACGGAACTGCTTCGAAAAGGTTTATTCTTCGAGTAGTGGGTCATATTTATGATCCTATTGGATTTTTAGGGCCTTTCGTCATAAAGTTGAAGTGCATTCTACAAGAACTATGGACTCATGATATGGACTGGGACGACAAACTTCCATCGTCACTGGATCACAAGTGGCATTTGCGGTGCAGTGAAGTCGAACAGTTAGAAGATGTCATGATTCCTAGATGTTGTTTTTCAAATTTGAACTGTAAATTTATTTCATTTGAAATTCATTCTTTTTCAGATTCTTCTCTTTTAGCCTATGGAACAGTGTTGTATTTAAGAGCTATAGCTGAAGATGGAAAGATAAGTATTAGTTTTATTTTTTCTAAAAGTCGTGTTTCTTTGGTGGCACAGTCCACCGTGGCTAAGTCAATCACCTGAATACTGGCCTACTAAAAGGGAGAGCTTAAAATCTACAGACATAAACTTACAGCTAAAAACAGAATTTGAAAAAAACAATGTAAAGTAAATGTTTGGTAGAAAATTCTAAATTTATTTTAGGTCTAAGGAAATATTGTTGTTTGCTAAAAGTACTAAGAGTAACTGCACTTGTTAAACGGTTTATTAATAAACTTAAAAAACGACAAACGGTTGCAGGTCCCCTCACAGCTGAAGAACTTGAAAATGCAGAAGTAGACTGGTTAAAACATGAGCAAAACATTGAGTTTAACCTAGAATTACAGAACATTAAAAACGGTAAGTCGATTCCTAAATAATCTCCACTTTCGAATTTAGCCCCATTTCTCGACAGTTGTGGTGTATTGCGCATAAAAAAGGAAGATTAGAAGAAGGAGAATTTACAAAGGATGATGCTCACCCTGCTTCTTCCTAAGCAGTCTAGATTTACAGAATTAATTATTATTCGAGAGCATAATAAAACTTTTCACCCCCTCAAGACCTGTAGGCTGCCTCAAGGTGGCGAGGGGGTGGCACTGGGTGGAATAGGCGAAGTACGTCGGAAGTGCTTACTTCTGGCAGGGCCACCCTAGGCGTGAAGGCTATTCCATTATACCCAGCTAAAGCCTATAGGCATCTGAGCTCAGTCCTCTACCATTGGTGCTCAGGTCTCACGACTTACAGAGGCTGCCCTTTTCCTCCACCAATGAGTCATGAAGCTTTCTAATGTAATCCATACTGATTACAGTATGGATTACATTAGAAAGTTCGTTTACCCGTCGCGCAGGTTCAAAAGGGGCGCGTTCGAGGTTTAGGAAGAGGACCTCGTCCGAAAAATAAGCTATAGTCTCCTAGACTACGAAATCTTAAAATAATCCAATGTAATGTTAATGGTATTTCAACATTGGCAGCGAAATGTAAACTTGACCAAATACTGGAGTTGGCTGAAGACCAGGGAGCTCAAATTATCGCTCTGCAGGAAACTAAACTGAAAGAGAATTCTCAACTAAAAGTTAAAGGATACAATGTCATCCGTTTAGACAGACATGATAAAGGAGGCGGTGGCCTCGTTTTCCTCATCAGAGATATTAACTATATTTCCAAAAGTTATAATGTACCCACTGATTCAGATTTAGAGTTGCAAGGCATCACTATTATGTGAAGGGACGAACCACTAAACATCTTTAATTTATATCAACCTCCTAATATTGGTAATCTGGAGTCTTTGATAACCTTTTATCTGGAAATACTTTACTTCTGGGTGACCTCAATGCTAAACATCCGGCGTGGGGATGTTCTACCCAGAATCAGAGAGGAATTGATCTTCTTCATTTTATAGATGACTCAGGTTTCATGATCCTTAATGATGGTACTCCAACGCACTCTTTTTACAGCTATAACACATCTGAAGCCCTCGACTTGTCCATAATAAGTCCCACTATCTTTCCAATTTGCACCTGGACAGTTATGAAGAATATTGGGAGTGATCATTCTCCAATATTAATTGAAATAAAGAAGAAACAGTGTACTTTCCTCAATCGTAAAAAATATTGGAACTTTGCTAAGGCAGACTGCAAGGCTTTTGGTGGTCTCGTTGACACCCTGGCTGAATCTAGAATCCTTTCTAGTGACCTTGATACTAACTGGATTACTTTCAAGCACATGCTCTTCAAGGCAGCTAAAAGAACTATACCTAGAGGAAAGGTAAAGCTTTTCAATCCTTACTTTACTCATAATTTGCCGATTTTTCTGCCTCTGCTCCAGAAGAGAGAGAACCTGCGACTCGAATTGAAATACAGTAATACAGAGCAAAACAGGACAGAGATGAACAAAGTCAATGCAGAAATTAAACGAACCTATATGCTACTCAGGAGGAAAAAATGGATGGATACATGTGAGGGACTTGATGCTAGATCACCTGACACGAAACTGTGGAAATTGATCAAAAATATTAGCAGTGAACAACTACAGATAAAGAGGTGTAATACTATTTTAGATTCAGATGGCAACATCCCTATAGACGAAAAGGCTGCGGCTGATCTCCTCGGGAAACATTACCAGAAGACAAGTGAGCTTACTTTTACAGAAGTTGATAAGAAAGTGGCAAAAAGGTCTAGAGATCTTACACATGGTTGTCGCAGTGCTGTCTCAGGCAATCCCCTTTTCTTTAAACCCTTCTCCATGCATGAATTGGAGATGGCACTCGAGGATCTTGATTTGACCAAAACTCCTGGACCTGATGGCATCCATGGACAGATGATTGGACATCTTGGCCTTCATGCAAGAAAGAAATTTCTGAATATAGTGAATCAATCTTGGAGTCTTGGACGCCTTCCTAAATAGTGGAAAAGAGCCACAATCATACCTGTTGAGAAACCTGGCCAAACCGATGGATCTCCTGGGAGCTTCAGACCCATTGCCCTAACCAGCATTGCTTGTAAAGTCATGGAAAAAATTATCATGGGGCGGTTGCTCTTCCACCTGGATACCCATGACCTCCTACTAAAAGAACAATACGGTTTCAGAAGAGGTCATAGCACCACTGATCAATTGGTTTATCTCAGCCAGAAGATTAAAGATGCCCAAAACAAGCGACTTACCAATCATACTGTGGCTGCTTTTCTAGATTTATCAAAGGCATTTGACCGTGTCTGGAAACATAAACTAATTATTAAACTCTACGAAGACTTCGGCATCAGGGGTAAAGCCTTGACCTGGATCGCAGATTTCTTAAGAAATAGACTGATAAAAGTAAAGCTTAATTCCACTATGTCAAACACCTTTAAACTGAGCCAAGGCGTTCCCCAGGGTTCTGTGTTGAGTCCAATTCTTTTCTGTCTGTATTTGGCTGGAATTGAGAAGATTATATCAAGGAGATGTGAAGTTGGTCTATTTGCGGATGATATCGCCCTTTGGAGCTCTGGCCCAGATGTGAGTTCAACTGAGACTAATATAAATTTTACCCTTGGAGAAGTGTGGAAATTCTCGAAAGACCACAAATTGAGTTTTAATCCAACTAAATCTACTGTTAGTTTTTTTACCACTAATAAGAGGATTTATAATTACCATCCAAAAGTTTTTATGAATAACTTGCCTCTTACTTATGACAAACATCCCAAATATTTGGGCTTCGTTCTCGATCCAGAGATCACTAGTAACAGACATGTGGATGCGCTAGTTTTTAAGGGTAGAAAACGACTAAACATTCTAAAGTATATCTCGGGACGTGATTGGGGAGCTGATGCTTGCACTTTGAGAACTACTTATTCAGCCATCGTACGACCTATTTTGGAATACGGTTTCCCCGTCTACTCTTGTGCCTCTTCCACTAATCTCCAGATATTGGAAAGAGTCCAACTTAGTGTTTCTCGCATTATAGCTGGCTTACGCAACAGTTGCCCGAATAAAATTGCGTTGTATGAAACAGACCTTCAACCCCTTAGTCTAAGAAGAAATGCAGGCCTTGTAAAATATTATAATAAACTTTTCAGTTACGGCTCCCAAAATAGAACTTCAGAATTCCTGCAGCACTGGAGTAATAACCAAAGACTTAAGAAAAATAGTCCACTTAGTCAAATTGAGTATGCTGATATAATTGACCGTAATGTTGAGCAGCATTCCTTGAAACAATGTTTAGATCCTTCTGAGGGACTCCCTGGAGTCGGTTTTCATACGGAACTTTTGTCTCGTGTTTCCAAGAAAAATGATATTCCGGCCCTGTTACGACAATCTGCTTTGGAAACTATACACGCAATTCCCCCTGAAGCTACCCTTATATATACTGATGGGAGTAAAAGCGAGGACTCTCGTTCCGGTAATGGTGTTGTCATTAAATGCACAAATGGAAATATTGTTAAAATAAAGAAAAGAAATTCTGACTTCAGCTCGGTTTTTAAGAGTGAGCTTATAGCCATCGATGAAGGACTAAACGCTATTTTATCCTTTACAAATCTTATGGCAGTATGGTTTTTGACTGACAGCCGTAGCGCCATCCAACGTCTTTCAAACTGGCGAAGAGTTGGTGATAGGGCCGGAAGTGCAATTCTTAGCAAACTTAAGAAGGTCTTATCACTCTGTGAGGTACACCTTCAGTGGATTCCTTCCCATGTTGACATTTGGGGGAATGAAATGGCGGACATTCTGGCGAAGGAGGGTTCTGAAGAACCATTACCAGTTACCAATTCACTGACATATCTTGAACTGTACTCCATTAGAAGACATGCAGACAGGCAAATTTGGCTCGTTCCGCCGAATCATCCCTGGTATCAAGCTGATTGTCCTGGAAGATCCCTTGCTATTGATTGCGATAGATGTGTTCAGACAACACTTTCCCGATTCTTCAGTGGACACCTGAAAGGACTCACTTTCGAGAGAGGTTACAAGAGGCACCCAATTTGTTCTAAATGTCAAAATGCACCGGCTTCACCGACACATATACTTGAGTGCCTGGAATTGTCTCTTGAGGACCTTTACAAGTCTCCTGTGCTTGTTTTCGATTTTCTGAAGGTGAATGGACTCATGGACCTCGTCTAGTAAATTCCTAGACATGGAGATAAGCAACAACAACAACATAAAACTTTTTCTGGTGGAGTCACATTTACGCTCGCCAAAATTAGGTCTAGATTTTGGATTCCACGAAGTAGACAAGTTGTAAAAAGATTGTTAGGTAACTGCTTGATTTGTCGAAAATATAAGTAGAGACCAGCTAAACAAATAACTAGTCAACTACCAAAAAATAGAATTACTGAAAATCCTCCTTTTACTGTAACAGAAATAGATTTTACCGGCCCAGTTTTAATAAAATCTGGAAATGATACTCCTCAAAAGGCTTACATAACATTATTTACATGCAATGTAACTAGAGCTGTGCACATTGAATTAATCACAAATATGTCAACAAAAAATTTTATTTTGTCATTAAGGAGATTTTTAGTTAGGAGAGAAAATTGTTAAGTTATTATTTCCGACAACGCTAAGAGCTTCAGAGCCACTAATGAAATTCTGAAAGAATTTGCAAAACTTATAATCGATTCAAAATTAAAAGATTTCATTTCAATAAACGGCATGACTTGGCAATATATTGCGCCTCACGCGCCTTGGTGGGGTGGATTTTATGAAAGGCTTATGAAAAGCATCAAAGAACCTTTAAGAAAGGTTCTCGGAAAGGCCCTTCTTAACTTTGAAGAAATTGTGTCTATTCTGTCAGAAATTGAGTTAGTTCTAAATCACAGACCTCTTACTTATATCCACAGTGAAATAAAAGAACCACAAGCTCTCACCATCTGCCCATTTCTTGTTTCCAGGGCAAGAAAATGTTTCTTATCCTGTACATTTCGCCGAACTTTTCAGGAATGATCCATTTAATAGGAAGACTTTGACTAGGAGAAAATTGTATCAAACTAACCTTTTGAAACAAATTTGGAAAAAATGGAAGGCGAATTATCTCCTCTAATTACGTTCTGCGCACACTTTTCTAAATCCATCTCCTGAAAGGAATCTTAAAAAGGGTGAGGTTGTATTGCTGGAGGGGTTGACGAAATCAAAATTATTATGACCACTTGGAATTATAGAAGAAGTTTATAAGGGTAGAGACCTAAGGACTTTATCGAAGAGCCGTTCAACTGATCTATCCTTTTGAAGTTTAACAGTTATGTATATTATGTGTTTGTGTCATATAGTATTAATTTGTAATATAATTTTCAGTATTGATTTGTGATTATATCAATATTTATTATTGATGTGTAAATTGCTGAAATAGCGTATAAAATAATGGAAGTGTCACCTGCTTAGGTAGGCGTAGTTTCTGATTCCTGTGCATCATCTAGTGCTACACCGAACTCTGAATTGCTTGAAAAGATAAAATCGCTTCGCAAGGAAGTTGCATATCTACGACGCTCGAGAAGTCATTCTAGGAATCGTAATTTTCGTCATACTGCAAATCGTGAAAAATACTCTGAAAAAAGTGACTTATGTTGGTACCACCGAAAATTTGCATTTAAAGCAAAGATGTATACTACATCCTGAAATTTTCAGGAAATTTTCCAAGGCAAGGAGTAGCGGCGACATACTCCTCGCCTACTAGTTCTCGTCGCCTATTTGTTCGTGATCGCAAAACCGATATTAACTTTTAATCGTTACAGTTAATGATTGTTCCTTAATTCCAGCCTCAAGATCTGATAAAATGACTACTCCGACTCAAACTTTTCTAGCAGCAAATGGTACTAAGGTAAATATTTATAAACAAAAGTTATTAGCTTTAGATTTAGGTTTAAGAAAACAGTTTATGTATAGTTTTTATGTATGCAACGTTCAAACTGCTATAACTGGTGCAGAATTTTTACGTTATTTTAATCTCCAACCAGATCTTAAAACCCGCCATTTAAACGATACTTGCACCAAATTAAATTCTCGTGATATTTTCCATGTTGCTAACATATATTCTGTGAAGTCTGTATTTTGTAATAATAATTATTCTAAGTTTCTAAATTAATTTCCTCGTATTGTTTAAACTCCGTATGCAAACCAAATTGTCAAACATGCAATTCAGCATCACACTGAAACTTTTTTTGGCCTACCCGTTTTTGCCAAACTACGTCGGCTTTCACCCGATCGTTTGAAAACTGCAAAAATGGAATTTCAGTATATGTTGGATTTAGGCCACATTCGTCCATCCAACAGCAATTAAGCTTCTCTGCTGCATATGGTTCCTGAAAAAAGATATGAATTATTGGCGTTCTGTAGGTGATTTTAGAGACCTTAATGCTCAGACCAAAGAGGACAAATATCCAATCCTAAGTATTACTGATTACACTAGTGAACTCCAACGGGTGCAACATATTCTCCCACGTAGATTTGGTCAAAACATTTCATCAAATTCTGGTTTCTCCCGAAGATGTCCATAAAACTGCTATCTGTACACCATTTGGACTTTCCCACAGCACTCGTATGTAATATGGTTTGTGCAATGCATCAAGCACTTTTCAAAGTGTTATCGATGAGGTGATGAGAGGTTTAAACGGTGTATATGCACTTATTATGATGTTTTGATTGCCTCAAAAAACCAACGAAGAGCATATTGAACATCTACGAGCTCTCTTTAAAAGATTAAGTCATTATAGTTTAGCAAACCATTAGATTTCTTATGATTTAAAGTCTATAAAGAAGGTATTTCTCCAATACCAGATCGAGTTGATGGAATTTCTGAATTTTCCAGACCAACAAGCCTAACACAACTTCGCCGATTTCTTGACCTATTCAACTTTTATCGCAGATTTGTTCCACATACTTCACACATTTTGTACCCTTAAATTAAGTTTCTCGAAGGTCATTCTAACGAAACGAAATCATTCCGTCCAACTAAAAGGAATGAAAATCCTCTCCAGCGGTCTTAGGAAGCCGAAAAGGCACTTTTAGCAGCTAAAGAAGCTCTTTCGGAAGCTACCTTCTTAACCTACCTACTTCTTACCTGGCATCCAATTCCGGTGCTCAACTCAGTCTTTGGACCGATGCATTTGACGTTGCTATTAGCAGCTCTCTCATGCGGCTCCAAAATGGTCAATGGGGGCCAATAGCATTCCTTTCTTTAAAACTCAGTAAGAGTCAACAGAAATGGTCTACAATTTACCGAGAACTTTTGGCAATATACGAACCTATCTGGAAATTTCGGCATATATTATAACGTCGGAACTTCGTCAGATTTACCGACCAAAAATCACTGAATTTCACTTTCAGACAAAAGGCAAAAAATCGTTCTTCTCAACAATTGAGACACCTCGATTATATATCTAAATTTTCCACTGATATAAAATACGTTAAACGTAGGGAAAATGTTATTGCTGACACTCTCCCGAATAGAAGTAGATTCTGTTTCTCGCTCACCTATTCTGAATTTCGAACAGTTAGCCCCAGTACAACTCGCAGACAATGAACTACAACAATTGCTAAATTCTAGATCTTCTTTGAAGGTCTCTAAACAGTATTTCCTTCTTGAAGATATTTATCTCTACTGTGACTCCCCAATCGGTGTTTCTCGTCCTTTCATTCCCTTTTCATTTAGACCTATCACCGTCCAAAATATTCACAAACTTTCGCATCCAGATATATCTGCCACTTCAAAATTGATACGCAAACGTTACGTTTGGCCTAACATGGATACTTTTGTCAAAACCTCCGTGAAAGCTTGTGAGAAATATCAACATTCAAAGATACACGGGCATGCGAAATCTCTCATTTCGACATTTTTACTTCCTGATGCCAGATTTTCTCATATTCGCATCGATTTTATTCATCCATTACCAATTTCTGAAGGTTATCAGTATTGCTTGACATAATCGATCGCTTTACCCGATGGCCCGAAGTAATTTCCACGTCTGATATGTCCGTTGAAACAACTTGTAAACCTCTAATTAGTGGATAAAATTTAGCCTATTTAAAAATTATCGAACGGGACTAAAGTGAATCCCGATTACTACTCAATAAAACAGAAGAGAGATTAACCAACCAGACTAACCTGTCAAATATTCTCCAATGAATTTTAAAACTTGACTCTCATTCGTCTCTTAAACTCTTTAGCATTCTGTTGTAAACTGAAGAAAATAGAAATAGAGACCGGTCAGACTAATAAGATAATGAAGGTAATTTGTTATGCCTTTTGTTTTATTTCTTGTGAAAAGAATAAATTTTATTAACTTTTTATCGACTTGTGCATTCAGTCCATTATGAACCCGTACGCACGCAGCAATTTTTGGTGTCAGGAGTGGGGTTTGAATGCCAATCACGAGAGGGATGGAAGAACAATTGAGACAGCTCGTCACTGCTTTTGCTGCATTCCAACAAAACATGGAAGCCGGCCAAGCATCATTTAAAGAAGAGATGAAAGATTCCGTAGATGGAAACCGGTCAAGAATCTGTTAAAGATGAAATAAGGGCTGTTCGAGAAAAGATTCAAGGAGGTCAAGAAGAAATAAAAAAGGAAACTGCTTGCATAATAGAAAACAGATTTGAGGCTATGGAAGGCAGAATAGACGCAGTTGAAAATAAAGTTGTACAAATTGAAGAAAACGTTTCTGTTGTGAAAGAGCAAATAGAAGAGAGAGTTTCGGCCGTGGAACAACAAATGGGTTACACAGTTTCGTCTGTCAAAGAAGAAATCGAAGTAAGAGTTTGTGCCTTTCAACAACAAATTGATGACAGGGTTTCTTCTGTCGCCAAGGAAGTTGGTGCCTTAATCGTAGTGATAGCAGGAAGCAATTCTGATAGATTTAAATTTTTATCCGTGCCTTCTCGTTCCTCACTGAAGTTATCGACGTATGATAGAAAGACCTCCTGGCAAGTGTATTAGACACAATTTTCTATAGTTGCAGATGCGAATGGATGGGATTCCCAAGCTAAGGCCTGTCATCTCGCCGCTTTACTGACAGCAGATGCAGCCGATATCCTTCAGACTCTTCTCGAAAACAAAAGGCTAGATTCCGAAATTCTGTCCGGCGCGTTGGAGCTGCGCTTTGGGGAGAAGTGTTTAAAAGGCTACAGCAGTTTTCAATTAAAATTCCGTCAACAGAAGCCTACGGAAACACTCCAAGAGCTCGCCACGGATGTTGAAAGGCTGTCTCACCTCGTTTTTACGGATTGCCTAAGAGAAACGAGGGAAATACTGTCCCTGCAATACTTTATCGACGGCATCCAGTATCCTGAAATACAGAAAGCTCTGCCAATGGCGGATGTTAAAGATTTGAAAAGCGCTCTAGCTTACGCCATGAAATTTGAGACAGCCCAGCAAGCAACTCGTAGAGATCGCTACCCAGCAGAGCTGTGCAAGTCCATGAGCCAATGGATCAACTGATGGCTCGTGTAGATGATTAACCCAGAGAAATCAATGCCTTGAGACGGTATATTAATGACAAGAAACCAACTGTAAAGTGTTGGAACTGCGGTGCTGTAGGGTACATGCGAAGAAATTGCAGAAGACCCCACAGCACGGAACATGAGACATTCGATTTAAATAGACAATTAAATGCCATGAGATGGAAAAGAAGTGACAAAGAACTAAAATGTTGGAAATGCGGAGCTGAACGACATGTACGAAGGAACTACAGAACACCCCAGGGCATGAAATATAAGTCCATTTCTCACCAACGACGCAGGAAACAAATTTATGATCATACCGCGGAGCAGAGTTTGAGGGAAGTGAAAAACCCCGTTTTAAAGCGTTCAAGATTTCTGTAGCGAACGGCAACAGTAATGGACTATCCATTAATGGACATATCGATGGCGTTCCTTGCAATATGATCATTGACACAGGAGCTAATGTTACAACCATTCGAAAAGATTTAGCTCAACAATTTAAAGATATACTCATTTACACGCCATCCTGTGTTACCCTCCTGGCTGCGTCTGGTGGTAAAATCGGCATAGATTTAAAGTTAAACGTAAACATCGCTCTTGGAAGTTACGCTTACCATCACACGGCACATGTGGCAGAGATTATATATCCTTGCATACTAGGATTGGACTTTTTAAGGAAATACAATTTTTCCTTCGACTTCAAAGACAACAAACTGTTTTCAGCATGAGACGATATAATTATCCATAAGCAGAAGGGATCCTCAGCTCGAAACGCCGACGAGTTGTCTGAAAGACCTGGCTCAGAAAGCTGCCAAAATCATACTAGGGTCGAAGAGAAACCAGAGACTACGGGCAATTCTTCATCCCAGATGCTCTCCGGTCGTGACCTTCGTCTGCCACGTCATCTTTTGTTTGGTTGCCCTCCGGATGCTCCTTCATCGCCTGAGGAATACATTCAAGATGTCCAAAACCGGTTTGAAGTGCTGCACAACTTTGCATGAGAGCGAGTCAAATTAGCGACGGAGAAGATGAAGACCCGATACGACACCAGAGCTACTGGACATAGTTTCAATGAAGCAGATAAGGTGTGGTTGTGGAATCCTACTCGATGAAAAGGGCTCTGTCCAAAACTTGAGCCACCTTGGGATGGTACGTACGCAATCCTAAACAGGCTGAACGACATCGTGGTGTTCTGATAAGTAAGTCACCGAACTCTAAGCCTAAAGTAGTTCATTACGACGGGTTAGCTCCTTACTATGGCCATAGTACGTAGTGTATAAAATTGTAAATAGTAATGCAAATAATATAAGACCGTAGTCCTTTTTGCATTTAGCATTTGGTAGTATTTGATTTGTACTTAGTATTTGATAGTATTTGATTTGTACTTAGTATTTGATAGTATTTGATTTCTATTTAGCGTTTGATAGTAATTGATTTGCTGAAAGTTATTTATTGCAATTATTGTTTATTTTGTTATTGTAAGGTAATGTTTATTATTGCATTGATGCCTAAGTTGTAAGTTTGGCTTCCTGTCCAGGGATTGTACTGCCCGGGACGTACAGTCCAGGGTTTATGATTTTGTATTTATTTAGAACTGTAATTAAAAATTTTTTATTTTCCCGTGCCACGCAGACGAATTTGAAGAGGAAGCTACGTCGGAAAAGTAAAAACACAAGAGCACGTGGGTTTAATATTTAAGAAATAAATAAATAGTTGTTGCTGTTGCCATCCAGAAAAATCGAGAAAATAGGTTTAGAATGCTCTAGTGAGTAATTAAGAAGCTTATAAAAGCCGAATTAAAACACCTCAGCTCAGTTGCTGTTGTTTTAAGCGAACTGTTTGTTTACTTAATGCTGTTATTGATTGTAGCGAATTCGCTGTGAGATTGGATTAATTTTCTCGGTTTTGAATTGAGTCCTGTTTATCGTTTGAGATATTGTGATATTGTACGAATATCTCTGAGGAAATGTTTCAGTATTTTGTTTTATTTCTTGTGAAAAGAATAAACTTTATTAACTTTTTATCGACTTGTGCATTCAATTCATTACCAACCTGTATGCACGCAATAATATCTTTATTCCATGAATGCACTTAAAATGTATCAAAGAGAAAATCCTGGTTTATATCCGAAAGCAAAATGGGCTGGAGCTTAAGCAGATAGCCCTTATATGTTTTTCCTCTAAAGTAAGTAATTCAAATGCAGAAACGTATAGAAATAAAGTGTGTGGGGGGCGTGCGTGCGTGGTGTGTTTCTTTAAACGTTTCTCATTGTTTTCTATTTTTGGAAATTTAATTTATTTTAGCTATGGCTGCAAATTGCTAACAAAAAAGTTTAGATTAAGATGTATATCATTTTCTCCGTTTCAGAAAGCAACCTTACTTAAGTGCCTGCATGTTCATTTCGATAATCCGAACTTAGCTGACTATTGTTAAACTTACATTTCTTTCTAAGTAAACTATAAATAGAAGATTTGCTGCTGAGTGTAATTTATCATCATTGACCGTTTTAAGGTGATTAATTGTTACTCTTAGATGATCTGCGTTTTTGAGCTAAATTAGACTAGCAATTAAACGTCTGATTCACCATTGAAAACTTCCATTTATATTAGAGAGTTATCTAGAACTTTTAGGTATACATCATCGAAAGATATGGGAAATTTTAATCATAGTTATTAGTCAGCTCTTGTTATCTTAAGTATTCAAAAGTGCTGTACTTAATTTGGAAACTAATGAAGCCTTTTTTAGACTCCCATGCAAACTTTCTATCTGAACCATTTTTGTTTCCTCTAAGAGAAGCAATAAATACTTTTAAAGAATTATTCTTCCTTTTAATTATATGTTTAAAAGATTGCACATTGATTGAAAAAATTAATGGAGCTAAAATAATTGTTCAGACACTGGCAAAATCTTTCTAACACTTTCCTGGATAGTAGAAGGAAAAACCGAAAAACACTCTAATATCGAATGACCCAGGCCTAGTGACATGTCGTTCACCTAGCGTGTAAAGAAAGAAAAAGGTGCTGATTGCATTAAAAAGAGGTTAGGAACTGCAAAGAAGATTTTCCTTTTATTAAATGAAGTCACGCCCAAACAATAGCTGTTTGCAAGAAAGTTGATGTTATTCAAGTGATTTTTAATACTTAACATGAAATATTTTTAAAAAGAAGGAGAATAACGAAACGTCTTCCCTGAATATCTACTTCCTACGTGACAAATCTAAAGAATAGTCTTATAGGTGAAAATCTTCCAGAACACAATTTTGGTCTAAAATATAAATTTAAATAGTTTTAACGCTTATTGTCAAGAATGAAAAAAAGGCAGCTTCTCTTGTTTTTCTAAAGACATTTTAATTAACCACGAAAGATTCCATTCATTTTATACTTACTTAGATAAAGTTTTCCAATGAGAGATCAGAAAATAAAATTACCTGAAATTCTATCATGCGTTAACTTTAAATAATAAAATGTAATAATTCTCCTTTTACAGATTATACAGATTGTCGTCTACAATTTTTTTTATACTTATGCAACGGTTATAACTATTCTTATAATTTTTCGTTCTTTTTACAATTTTTATGCATAATAACGTGTAAGCAGAAATAAACGATAAGTGATCAGTTTTTGAAAGAATACTCAATTGCAGATCAATTCCTGGTGTAAATCCTAGCCCAGGCACCGAACTAAAATGGGCTTTTCATCGTCTTTATATATGACCAGAATTTAGAAGCACATCCTTCTCAGTTTGA
Source organism: Stegodyphus mimosarum (assembly GCA_000611955.2). NCBI lineage: Eukaryota > Metazoa > Arthropoda > Arachnida > Araneae > Eresidae > Stegodyphus > Stegodyphus mimosarum. The sequence goes on along the minus strand of KK121597.1, from coordinate 371,283 downwards.
AAGAAAATTAGTATAATAGCCATTGGTTTATGAAAAGTAAAAGCTGAAATTAGAAAAAGGTATTAGATAGCTCGATAGCGCTTGATTCTCCTACAAATCGAGAGGTCGTAGGTTCTATTCCAGAGCGAAACAAGAAATTACAAACTGCGAATTTAATTGTACTTAGAAATGCGTATTTCACATTTTATAAATTTGATACCTTTGACCTTTTCTAAAAGTCGTAAAAATACGCTTATTTAAATATTTTCCTAAATATGATAATATTTTTAAGACAGTTCAATACGCAGAACCTAGGATCTGTCTACAAGTGCTTAATTTTCCTGCATTTATCACGGACAGCTTGCCTTATTCCTGGACTTCTGTATCCCAATGTATTTTAAAGGCAATTAATTATATTGAGTCATCCGGACAGTTCAGCGGATTTTGTATGATAAATTCAAATGAAACATGAAAACATTTAATAGAAGCACGTAGACACCATTTTGTTCTATGACATTTTTCAATTTTTCTAGCAGCTGGAAAATTCCTTTTTTAAAGAAATTTTTACATTTATTCATAAAAAAGTTATTGAGGTTCTATATGACCGCCTCCAAAGAAATTATCTCCAGGCCATTCAAAGAATTTTGAAGTGACTTGAAAAGATTAAAACCCAAGGGGCCAAGGTCCAGTGAATATGGGAGATACACAAAACATCCCAGCCATGTTCAATGAATGATGAATCATGAATGTCTTTGATGACATGTTCAATGACTGTTGAATCATGAATGTCTTTGAATGTCATCATGAATGTCTTTGACATTCATCGAAATGTGGGGTCAAGCAGGGTCATGTTGGAAGACAAGCCCTCGACATTTGAGCAGTTCTGGATGCTTTGCTTCAATTTCTGCTTTTAAAATTGACATTTGGGAAGAGTATTTTTCCGAATTTATCTTCTGATTTGGTGAAAACTATTCATAGTATACAATTCATTTGTAGCCTGACCATACAACCATACAATAGCCCCCTCTAGGTGTTACTAAAGAAGGTGTTTTTGTTTATTTTTTTTATTAACATATGACCTTTTTCTTGTAACATTATTGCAAAGCATACGCTTCTAATCTCCAGTAATCATCCGTTTCAAAATAGAGCTTTATTTTTCAGCAAATAATTACATGTCGAAACTCCAGCAAGCATATTCTGTTTTTTTAATATATAGGGTACACATACATCGAAACAACATACATATCAGATCTTCTTCAAATGGTTACGCACTGCATTTTTTGAAACATTTAGTCTATCCGATTGTTCATGAACTCTATAAGATGCTATGTTTTCAGCTATAGCTTCTTTTAATGGGTCCTTGTTAACATAGGATTTTCATCCAGAGCCGGCATATCTTCAAAGCTGAAATTTCCCTGCTTAAACTCCTCCAAACCACCTTTGAAATATGTCATCAGAAATAGCACTTTGTTCATATATAGCATACATTTTACAAGCAGTTTGACTATCAATTTTTTCTTTTTTGAAATAAAAGAACATACGATGACGAAAGGTATTCTCTGGATTCTCCATTCTTCGCACTGCACTGAAACGAAAATTACGCTACAATACATGCTAGAATTGCAAAAGGTGGGCAGAAAAGACCGTATTTAAGCATTTGCTTTGATGAGCGACTTATCGCTAAATCTTGGATAGTATAACAGAAACATGCTAAGGGTGTAAAATACCCTTTTATTAAGAACTCAATGAATTGAACAGGAAGCACTCCCGGTGCTTACCAATGCTAACTTATGCCTCTCCTGCTTGGGCAGCGACGGATAACGACCTGAAACAACTTCAAGTCGTACAGTCAAAGGTGCTGCGTTACATGACAAACGCCCATTATTTTGTTACCAACGATAGATTGCACAGAGATCTGAAGATTCCCTACATTAAGGTCTAATTAACGGATGCAAATGAACGCTTCTTCGCTGCTGCTAAACAATATGAATATCTTTTATATTTTGGAACTTTCCACTATGAACTTCTAAACGAGGACAGATACCACAGACCCCTAGCAGTCCATATGTTCGCAAGTAACCAGAACTTTCAAACATAACATCTCTGGTTTTACATAATATGTTTATGCTGAACTTTTTTTGCATTGCACTCTAGGACTTTGTTATGTAAAATCTACGACTTGCGATGGAATCTTTTGCACCAATCAGATGCCTCCATGTGTTTTAGACACTACGCATACAGAACTCTCTTACATCCTTTATTGCACTCATTGTACGTATTTTACGAGATGTCGACACGACTGAAATGTAAGACCGCCCGCTGCTGGTTCGCCCAGTCAGAGCGCGACTTCGCTTCGTTTGCTCCTACGACATTAAAATTAATGTTTCCACGTTAATTTGTAAATATTGGAATTTTTTATAATCAATCACGACCTTGGTCATAATTTTCTGCATATTTTGAAGGGTCGCATGCCCACATTTACGCATATCTCACTGACTTAAATTACTTTTTTCAATTTTGGACTTTTATCCCGATTATGACGTCACTTGTACATATATATATAGTTTTAATTACGGTAGCTTGTGCTTATTTACTTCCAACTGTACTTATTTTCATCCGTGAGTTTGTTTATTTTGTGTATCCCAGGCCTGTAATGTGTAGAGGTCCTCTCTTGTCACCCCTTATTGCCTATCTCCTTGGAGAACCAAGCCTAAGGAAACAACATAGTCATGCCCCCCAGGGCACCCCTTCAACTGAGAGAGAGAGAACGAGGGACGTGGGCACTATCCTTTTACCAAATGGTTAATCAGTATAGCACCACGTCCACCATTATCTATAACACCCCTTCAGAACACATAAAGCCACCTAAAAGGTGTACAACGTGCAAGACAAGACATACGAAATAACATGTTACAGTGTTTCAGATTAATACTCAAGATACATTACTGGTACATTACTGATGCAAATATGACTATAATATATAAGACTCAAGATACATTACAGAGACTCAAGATACTGCGAATTAAAATATCACAGATCAATGTTCTACTGTTACATTACTGATACATTACTGATGCAAATATAACTCATACACTATTGATACAAAGCTGATATAATACTGATACAATTCTTTACTGATATAAGACTGTTATATTGCTCATTCAAAATGCACATACAATATTTTACTAATATTAATACTCATACAATACTTTACTGATATTAATACTCATACAATACTTTACTCATATTAATACCCATACAAACGTTACTGATATTAATACCCATACAATACTGATTGATTGTAAATGGGAATGATTTTGTACAAGTTGGTAAATACACTCATGTCCATAAATTAAGGATAATGCAAAATCAGGCAAAGGAAGAGTTAGAAAAAAAACAAATTTGACTTATTTGTAAAAATTATTTATTAAACAAAAGGTAAAAAGCAATAAAAGATGCTATATGTTTGATATTATTAGAAACATTAGCGATTCTTTCTCCATGGAGCAAATTACAAAAAACACCTATTTACAGAAAACCAATATTACATAGTTGTTATGATTGTTAATACATTGTTAGTCTCCCAGACGATGCAATACAGTCCGTACAACGCCTAGGCATGCTCAGTATCAAATTACCGATCTGATCTTGGGGGATATTACACCACTCAAAAAGCAATGCTCTCCGAAGTTCCGGTAGACATATAGGAGGAGGTTGACAGGCTGGAACTCGTCGGCCAAGCATGTCTCACACGTGCTCTACTGGATTCAAGTCCGGTGAGAATGCTGGCCAGTCCATACGGGTGATATTCA
>KK121597.1:329601-367416 GCA_000611955.2 Stegodyphus mimosarum | reverse complement strand
GACGTCCCGATAGATTTGGCTTGTCATGGTTCCAATTTGAACATGCAGGTCAGTTCTGGAAACCAGAATAATTCCACCCCAAACGAGCACTCCTGCACCACCGTAACGGTGTCGTTCAATGATGTTTTCTTGGTGGTAACGGGTACCTGAAGCTCTCCATATGAAGGTCCGACGAGAATCAGACTGCAAGCTAAACCTGGACTCATCAGAAAACATCACACAAGCCCACTGTTGCGGTGTTCACAATGCATGCTCTCTACTTCAGGCTAACCGCAAGCGACAGTGAGTTGCAGTAAGTGGAACGCATCTGATAGGTCTACGAGCATATAGACCAATCTGCCCTAAGCGTCTGTACACGGTCTGCCTTGAAATTGTCGTACCAGTGGCTGAAGAGAGCTGACGAAACAGGTCTGAGGCTGTACTCCGCCTGTTTCTTTCGGCAGTAACTGCCAAATACCGGTCCTCATTCGGCGTTGTAACTCTGGGGCGACCTGTGCTGTAACGCCTACTAACATTACCATCATCTTGGAATCGTTGCCAAAGCCTGGAGATCACTCTGGGCAATTCCAAGTTCGTCTGATACTTCCAATTGGGTACGCCCACATTCCGGATGGCCGATAATTCTACCATGTAAAAAATCATCCAAATGCGTCCTTTGCGTCATAAATATTCGGTGATTGCACTGAAATGCTTGTAAAAAACCTGCGAACAATTTTACTTCTTTGCCTGTATTCCTTACATATCACTCTCTTACACTCTCGTCATTGTGACGTACCATCGGTGTCATCTGGTTACTTCCTGAAATTTGAATATGATTCTTGAAGATGTGTGTAGTGATTTTACAGGTGATATATTTATTTTAGAGTTCGATTTCCGCGTGACTCCGAATTATCCTTAATTTATGGACATGAGTGTAAAACCACGAAATAACACGTTACAAAGACTCAAGATATTTCAATAAACACTTCACATATGCATTATCGACAAATTACTGTTATATTACTGATGCGAATATGACTGATACACTACTGATTCAAAACTGATATAATACTGATATTGATACACTGATACAATACTTTACTCAAATACGACTGTTACATTACTGATAAAATTGTACATATACAATACTTAGCTGTTACATTACTAATACAATATTTTACTGATATTAATACTGACACAATACTGATTAATACCACTATAGTACTTTGCTGATGTAAAACTGTTATATTAGTGATACAAATCTGCAAATAATCCATACGGAGCATGCGTTTATGGCATCAGGAGTATTTACGCTGTCTGACATAAGTCCATGCCCAGGGCAGACAGTTTGTCCATTAAATTGGCAGTCTTTGTAATCAGATATCTCTGCTTTATGATAAATTTGCAGAAAGCCTGCCTGTTGGTACTTGGCAGCTGAATATGATGATCAGTTGTCAATGGACAAGTGGTCAGGTAATGCTCTGGGGACCCAATATCTCCGCAGCAGCAGAACTCAGTATGACTGAGTCCACGTTTTGCAAAATATTGCGGAAATGAACCATGGCCAGTGATAAATCGGATGAGCTGAGGATTGGAAATGATACGGTCAGTGTCCACATACGCTATGTGATACAGCGTTCGTCAACCGATTGAGCCCTGGTCCCATCCCTCTTGCCACCGTCAAATGGCCTTCAATCTCAGGCATTTCTTTAGATAAGAAATAGGCCATGGGATATTGACTTGAGTACCTGCATTGCCTGAAGCTGCCTCTTTGGCTACATTGTCTGCCATTTCATTTCCGTAATGTCCAGCATGGGCTTTAATCCACTCAAGTTTAAGCTGATGGGGGAAGTGCTTTCTTAGATCATGTTGAATAGTTCGGATGATGGGAGATGGATGTCAGGATTACCCAAAGCATGCAACGACGATAGACTGTCTGTTTTTATAACTGCTTTATAATGCCATAAGTGATTAGGTAGCGTAAAGCCTCTGCAACAGCAATCGCTTCACCTTGGGAGACTGAATTTTGAGAGTGCAGTTGACCTTTCCAATGATGTGTAACTATATGATGCCGCAAAACAGCAAAAGCATTGCCTGTGTTTTCATCAATTTTCGAGCCGGCTGTATAAATTTCCATTCGATAAGACAGAGCTGTAGTATCTGGCTGGACTTGGATGTGAATACCAACGCCTTTAAATGATGGATGGGTACGAGAATCAGAAGCCGGTGTTTCGTACTCTTCTGGCAGGAAATATTCATCAGAGAAGGAAGCTGGTCGCCGTAACTGTTTGATGAGTTGCCTGACAACCTCTTCTTCAACTCGTAAGTGGAGGGGTAATAACCCCGCTAGAGCATTGATTGCATCAGAGGCTGTTGTGCGATAAGCACGAGCTATGTTTAAGGCAAAGAGTCTCTGGTTTGCTGACAGATGTTTAATTTTACGGCCCTGCATAGGAAATGCCCACACAGCTGCTGCGTACGTAATAATCTTTTCGATCACTGTCTTGAATAAAATTTTCTAAATATGTGGGTTAAGGCCCCATTTATGCCCCTGCAGTTGCTTCAACCGTCTCGCAATTACCGATGTTCTGGTCTTGAGGTCAATAACGTGAGGTATCCAGGTCATCTTTTCATCAAAAATAAGACCCAGATACCTCAGTTCCTTTACAATTTGAATCCTTTGTTCATTGAGCATAATACGTGGTCTCCGTACCAGTGACCCTCCTTTCTTAGGAATAAGCAGAATTAGATTTTTGATCGGCTATAGTTAGCTTTAGTGATGTACACAGAGAGTGGAAGAACGTGCATGTATCAGCGCAGTTGGATTGCAGTTCTTCACGAGATTTTCCTCGCACTATTAAGGCCGCATCATCAGCATATGCGTAGATATTTGTATGTGCTGGCCACTCAGCTGTTAAAACGCTGTTGAATGTTAGATTCCACAAATGAGGGCCAGCGCAAGAACCCTGTGGACAACCCATAGTTTGTTGACATTCTATATAGCCATTATTATGAACAACTAAGAGCTTGCGATCAGAGAGGTAGTGACATAAAGTCCGATAGATGTTAATTGGACAGTAAGCATCCTTGAGCGCTTTCCTGATAGTTGGCCACCAAAAGTTATCGAAAGGACTCTCGAGATCAATACTTACGAATGCAGTGTGGTAGCCATTGTTTCTGTTCTCTAGAGTAGCCTCTCGTATGTCATAAGCACATGTCTAGTTGAAAAGCCAGTTCTAAAGGCATATTGTCTCGAGCTAAGCACGTTATGACTGCAGATGGAAACTGAGTCTATTCATTAAAAGTTTCTCAAACTTTGCCCATTGCCGATAATAAGCAAATAGGACGGAAAGAACCTGAAACTGCTGGGTCCCGATTCTTTTTCAAAAATAAAACAACCTGTCCTATCTTGAAGTGCTTAGGGAAGGTGCTTGTCCTAAAACGTTTATTGAAATACAGGGCAAAGAATGCTGGAGCTGCGTTTATAATAACTTTTACTATTGCGTAATCTAGACCATCTGGCCCTGACGCTTTTCTATGTGGTAACTGTCTGAGCACTTGTAGGAGTTCTTGTTGCTTAAAATCTAAATCTGGGGCCGCATAATATGTAGTGCAATCATTCCTAACTAAATCTAATGATATGCTGTGTCATCATTCCTAACTAACCTAATGATATGCTGTGTCATCATTAGCAGAGTCCTGATTAAAGACCGAGTCTAAGATTTGTTGGATGTTTTCTTCTGTATAATTAGTAGTGTTGGGCAGAGTAGGGTAGATATGAAAGTGCGCCGCCTTGAATAACTTCCCCGTTATTATTTTATGATGGCTACCATAAATTTCCTTATTGTTAGTACAGAATTGCTTCCACGAATTGATTTTGGCCTCTATAATCATTTTCTTATAAATTGTGCGCTCTCGTTGAAAGCGTTGTACTGTTTCTGTTTGTAAATTGAGTCGTCTATCTTGTTTTAACTTACGGCGAAGGGCTCGACATTTGCGTTGTTGCGTGCGTAAAGCTCCCGTCCATCAATTAACTGTATGGAGTTGTTTGGTACTACGTAGTGGCAGAGATTCATCACATGCCTCTTTGATAGCGTTCTGTAGTGAATCTGTAAATGCTTCCAGAACTTCCTGAGATTGAGCCTGCACTAACTGCGGTTCTAGTTCTCTGAGAAGGCTGCGAATCTTATTCGTGAAGGAACTGATTTTTTGTCCTGGCAGTTTATAACGTTTGATAATTGGTACTGATGTAATCTTGTCTATTGTGAAAGTAATAAATTTGCTGTCTGATAAACTTATTGCGTCTTCAACCTTCCAGTCCTGGAAAATGTTTGTTGCATGAGTTGTTGTAAACGTGAGGTCTGGTCAACCGTGAGCGTAAATTCTATCGTACGATGGAGGAGCATCCTCAGTGTTCTGCAGAACAAAATTGTTAGAGGAAAGAAAATCTTCTAAATCTCTTCCTTTGGGATTTGTTGCAGCATAACCCCATGTTGTGTTATGCGCATTATAGTCCCCAGCGAAGACCATGTTGAAGATATGGATACGTTGCAGTATGTTTTGAATTGACTGTGTGACTTGTTTAATTCCTCTGATGGGGGTGAATATTGGGATACCACTGTGAGAGACTGTAAATCAAGGAGGATGGCAGAACTATCTCTTTCCATAGTAATAATTGAGGGAGACAAATCTGTATTGCAGCTGCGCTGAACAACGTCGTACCTGTTGTGCGATATTCCAGCACAACAGAGGAACTTGGAACTTGGAACCCGGTGCTTACAAATCAACCAGGGTTTAAGACGTAAACTCAAAAGCAGAATTTTAAAATAAAACTGAGTCTTATTTAGCCAAAGGCTACGCAGAGATGTTTAAACACGTAAGTTGGAACTTAAGCTACACCGGCGTGACAGCACTATCAGCTAGAATAAAGCAAAGCCGTAAACAACGTGTTGTAGAACAACAGCTAGTAACGGGGCCTTCAGCAGAAAGAACACACTCTGACTAAACCCTCACTCCAAGAGGGCAATAAATTTGCTGTCTGATAAACTTATTGCGTCTTCAACCTTCCAGTCCTGGAAAATGTTTGTTGCATGAGTTGTTGTATGAGTTGTTGTATGTTGTACACTCTAACTAATTTGTATTCCGGCAGGAAAACGGAAGTGACAGTACAGATTCGTGACATAACTAGTTAATTAAAATAAATACCTTACAGCTCATTATGAAAAGCGGGGGAATATTTCCGTTGTTCTGGAAAACATCTGGTTCGACCAGATAAGTGTTTCAATCCTCTCAAACACAAATAATTCTGTGTTCTACGACGGTAGGATTGTTGATAAAATGAGTGAGTCGCAATGGTATTATTTCGCGAATTTGAACTTAAAGGAAAGTAACTTTACATTTAATAAATTTAAATACAACGAATATTTCATTAAACAAAAATTTACTTAGATGTAAGCTATATGAAAATTTCAAATTTTTACAAAATGTATATAATTATGTATGAATTTATTTTTAATTAATTTTTATGAATTTTTTTAAATTATATTTTATTACGTACCCATCCTATCGCATTTATTATACAAAAGTTGTTTTCATATAATTATGCTTCTTTTTTTTTGAGAAAATTTTTAACTGAATTTATGGATTTCATCTAACCTGCATCTCCTAATGAAGTTAATGGAATCATAAAAAATCTTAAAAAGAGTAGGATTTAGAGTTAACTTTTGATGAAATAAGAGTTTTCAAGTCCTTTTTCGAGGATACTTCATTATAAATAAGCAAATTAAAATTGATACTCCGTCTGCTTTCAACATTGTCACCATTCAAAAAAGAAATTTGAAAGAACATGTAAAATTGAAAATGTTATAGAAATCTGAAATGAAATTAATGGGAAAATATATAAAATTAAAAAGTAAGTACAGAACAAAGATCGATGTATTCATATATGTACATCGAAGAGCCCTTACATTAGGAACATCCTATTAATAACATGTATGACCACCTTTAGCCCTCAAAACTGACAGCACCCGGCGTGCCATTAACTCCACAAGGTGCTGATACGTAGTCTGAGGTATCTGGTATCAAACGCTCACCAACTGGTCCTGCAATTTCAGCACATTCGGAGGGGGTAGCGTGGCAGCACGAATTTGGTTTTCCAGGTAAGACCACAAATGCCCTCTTGGATTAATGTCAGGTGAATTTCGAGGACAAGACATGACTTGAAAGTAATTGGAATGTTCCTCGAACCACTTCCTGACGATTTGATCCTTATGGCATGGTGCATTACCTATTGGTAAACACCTTCCCCCGCCGGTAATACTGTTGCCATGAACGGGTGAACATGGTCTGCAACGATGCTCTCGTAGCACACAGACGTCAGGGATTGTTCCATGGGGATTATGGGTCCTAATGCGCCTCATGAAAACATTGCCCACACCATAACACCCGCCACCGGCTTGCTGTGCATCCAGGAGCCAGGCTTTCGTTTGGAAATCGGCGTATTATCACACGTCCGTCGATGTAATGGATACACACAGAAAAAAAACACACATCATGAAAAAGAAGTTAACTTTTCTCTAAGTAGCATTCTCAATAGACCAAACACAGATTTCGTCTCACCTGCATCTCCTAATGAAGCTAATGGAATCATAAAAAATCTTAAAAAACGAAAAGCAAAAGGCTATGATTTAATTTCAGATGAAACCCTTCAAGCCCTAATTAATAGATGTTTAGTTCTAATTACAAATATTTTAATGCTGGCATCCGGCTCTGTTATTTCTCGTCCAAATGGAAGCACTCAGTAATTATCAATATCTTAAAACCTGGAAAAGACCCGAAGAGTGTAAAAACTCATAGGCCGATCAGTCTACTAACAGCACTGGGAAAAGATATCGAACGTATTCTCGGTGCTCGGCTTACTAAACATATTGAAAGGCTTGATCTAATAGATAAAAATCAGTTTGGTTTCAGGAAAGGTCATTGTACCACTCACCAAGTTTTAAATCTTGCGGAATTCATCACACAAGAATTTTCTAAAAAGAACGAAGTAGCTGAATGCTTCTTCGATTTTGAGAAAGCCTTTGATCGAGTGTAGCATGCAAGCTTACTGCACAAATTATCAAACTTCCTGCTTCCCAACAGTTTCCTGAAATTAATTCATTCCTACCTGAAAAGACGTACCTTCCAGGTTAGAACTGGAGAAGCTCTGTCTACAAAGAAAGTAACATTTAGCGGAGTCCCGCAAGTGTCCGTTTTAGGCCCAATATTTTACAATATATTCTATAATGATATGCCAACTCCATTCTGCGCCAACATTTTAAAATATGCGGACGACACTGTAATCCTCACCAGCTCCAGAAGTCCCTAGAATGCTCTGGATAAACTGCAATTTCAAGTTAACATCATCCAAAAATATTGCCAAGGTTGGAAAATTAATCTAAATTCTTCTAAATGCTGCATTGTTCTAGATAGAAGAAAAATTACCCTGTAAACTACAATATTCGCAGCAACAACTCATTAGTACCTGTTGCAGATTCCTATAAATATTTAGGCGTCTATGTCAATAAAGCACTTAACTTCAAAATCCCATTCAATACGAAACCCACAAAGCTAATGCAGCGTTCATGTCTATCTACTCTTTAATAGGAAGCAAATCAAAGCTAAACCTTCGTACCGAAAGAATGTTATATGTAATCCTAATTAGGCATATCATACACTCATGTCCAAAAATTAAGGATAATTCGGAGTCACGCGGAAATCGAACTCTAAAATAAATATATCACCTGTAAAATCACTACACACATCTTCAAGAATCATATTCAAATTTCAGGAAGTAACCAGATGACATAGATGGTACGTCACAATCACGAGAGTGTAAGAGAGTGATATGTAAGGAATACAGGCAAAGAAATAAAATTGTTCGCAGGCGCTTTATAAGCATTTCAGTGCAATAACCGAATACTTATGACACAAAGGACGCATTTGGATGGTTTTTTACGTGGTAGAATTATCGGCCATCTGGAATGTAGGCGTACCCAACTGGAAGTATCAGACGAGCTCGGAATTGCCCAGAGTGTCACCTCCAGGCTTTGGCAATGATTCCAAGATGATGGTACTGTGAGTAGACGTTACAGCACAGGTCGCCCTAGAGTTACAAAGCCGAATGAAGATCGGCATTTGGCAGTTACTGCCAAAAGAAACAGGCGGAGCACAGCCTCAGACCTGACTCGTCAGCTCTCTTCAGCCACTGGTGCGACAATTTCAAGGCAGACCGTGTACAGACGCTTAAGGCAGATTGGTCTATATGCTCGTAGACCTATCAGATGCTTTCCACTTACTGCAACTCACTGTCGCTTCCGGTTAGCCTGGAGTAGAGAGCATGCATTGTGAACACCGCAACAGTGAACTTGTGCGATGTTTTCCGACGAGTCCAGGTTTAGCTTGCAGTCTGATTCTCGTCGCACATTCATATGGAGAGCTCCAGGTAACCGTTACCACCAAGAAAACATCATTGAACGACACCGTTACGGTGGTGCAGGAGTGCTCGTTTGGAGTGGAATTATTCTTGGTTTCAGAACTGACCTGCATGTTCAAATTGGAACCATGACAAGTCATATCTATCGGGACGTCATTCTGGAACATGTACGTTTGTTCGGGGGCGCCATGGGCGCACAATTTGTGTTTATGGTTGACAACGCCCGTCCTCACCATGCAAACATCGTAAGCGAATGCCTTCAATCGGAGGATATCACCCGTATGGACTGGCCAGCATTCTCACCGGACTTGAATCCAGTACAGCACGTGTGGGACATGCTTGGCCGACGAGTTGAAGTCTGTTGGCCGACGAGTTGCAGTCTGTCAACCTCCTCCTACATGTCTACCGGAACTTCGGAGAGCATTGCATTTTGAGTGGAGTAATATCCCCCAAGATCAGATCGATAATTTGATACTCAGCATGCCTAGGCGTTGTACGGACTGTATTGCATCCTCTGGGAGACATACAATGTATTAACAATCATACCAGCTATGTAATATTGGTTTTCTGTAAATAGGATTTTTTTGTAATTTGCTCCAGGGAGAAAAAATCGCGAATTTTTCTAATAATATCAAACATATAGCATCTTTTTTTGCTCTTTACCTTTTGCTTAATAAATAAGCTTTACAAGTAAGTCAAATTTGTTTTGCTTCTAACTCTTCCTTTGCCTGATTTTGCATTATCCTTAATTTATGGACATGAGTGTACGTTATGCTGTCCTTGCATGATCAACTGCAAGCAAAACTGAACGACAAAAAATCAACATACTACAAAATAAAATACTTAGAAGCCTTGTTAACGCACCTTGGTTCATAAGAAATTCTCAAATCCATAAAGAACTGAATATAAATCCTATTCACGACCAAATTCTGATTAGTGCACACAACTGTTTCAAAAACATGAAGAATTTCCCCTATGAAGCTATAAAAAGATTGACTGAATATGATCCAACTGAGAAGCATGTAGTGAAAAGGCCACGAACAAAATTAACTATTAGAAGATTCCTATGTATCATAGAAGATGGAGGATTATGTCCTCTCTTCAAATTTAGTCATCTACTAGTTAAGGACACTTAAAAGATTTTACTGTGTAATTTCTACATCTTCAATCCAAACTCTTCACCTCGGATGGACTGTCCAATCGCATTACTCACACTAGTCACTTGTCTCGCATCGCCTTGCCTCACCCTTCTCTGCTAAGATCTCATTTCACCTCCAGATGCCCTGAATGATGAGCGCTCGACTATAATGCTTACGATATGCTATTTAGCTGCAAATGCTTTATGAACTTTATTTACTGAGTCTAACTCATGTTATTGATTTCGTCTTCGAGTGTGGTGTTTTATACACCTCTACATTTTCTAAAAAACCGCTAAACTAAGGTATTAGTTAAATTACTGGTTATAACTCTTATGTAGTTCTTATGTAGTTATGTAGTATATCATGAGCAAAATTACGATCCAAGTGATGGACCAGAAAACGTGATTCGTCGAATCATGTAACTTTCTTCCATTCTTCTAATGTCCAATTCCGATGTTTCTTGGCCCATTGGAGGCGCAGCTGGCGACGACGTACCGCCACTGCAAGGACATTCTTCGAGCTACGGATGCGTAGGCCCATACGCAGCAATGTACGCTACACGGTGTGTTGAGAAACACTGTCTGGGTCGCCACTGTTGTAGCTGGTGAGGATTTCGGCTGTTGGAGCTCTTCGGTCACGGCGAGCAATGCGTATCATTCTCCGCCCTCCTCTGGAATCAATGCGCCAACAACGACACGCTGCAGACCGGCGACTTGTCATTTCATCATCCATACACCACTTTCGATATGTGCTCACAACAACTGCACGTGAACAGCCTACTAAACGCGGGGTTTTTCATAGTGATGTTCTCAGTCACCGAGCCATAACGATTTGACCCTTATCGAAGTCTGATAAATAAGCAGCTTTTCAAATTAGTGTCGCTAATCGAACTATGTTTGGAAAGATTCCATGTTCCAAGTTCCGCTGACTAACTCGCAGGATTTGCAAGTTTTGTTCCGGCTGTCGAAGGCGATTGCTGTAGAGCAATGAAAATAAGTGAATCATCACTGAGAACATTGGTCATTGGTCCTCTATCGAAATTTGGTCCCAACTACAAAGAGCTTGACCAATAAATCACAGTAGCCGTAGGCAAATTAGCTTTAGTAAGAAAAAAGTATACTTGTGTACACCGATCGCCCTGGGGCATGAATTATACCATGACCGAAGTCAGGCGAAAAGTCGTAGTGGTGGCTAAAGTCGGATGATAGCAAAAGTCCGAAAGGAAAAATGGTCGCATTCTGTCTAATAATTTAAAAGTTTTTAGAAAAAATGCTTGAGTTCAAGAGAGAGAGCACTTATCGGTTTTAAGTTCATTAATGAAACACATGGTCATGTGACAAAGTTGAGAATACAGTATAAGTATGCTTTCAATAGATAAAGCGATAATTTTTCCTTGACATTTAGACTTGCAATCAGTAAGGCTTTGCCTATGTATCACACAAAGTCCAGAATAAAAGTTTGTTAAAAAGCAATAGAGTTTTGGGGATGTGTAGACACGTTCATTCAACTAAGATGGTTTGGTCATCAGGAGGGTATGGCTGAGGCGTTTCGGTTTAACATTGAATAGCAGTATTTCTTGGTAGAAAAGTTTGGGAAATGAAATCAAAGTCGATGAATGGCTTTGTCAAAAACACAAAAGTCAATGAACCTGCTTTTGTCAGGTGAGAAAAACAAAAATACTATGTACAATATACAGAAATTATAAATTACCAAGCAGGATTATGATGTATGGTGCTCAGCCTCTTAACCATGTTTTCAATACTTGGATCATAGTCACATAGGTTCATTCTGGTTTCGTATGATGCATTCCTTAAACTTTCAAAGAAATTATGTGAAGTGATGAGAATTTGTTCATGCATTGTTTTGATTTGCATATCATGTTTAATTTGTGTATTCCTGACAAACCATGGAGCATTTACAATATGTCTTAAAATTTTATTCTGTAGGATGTCTAGACGAGCTCTGTCAGTTTTCCTCGCAGTTGCCCAAACAGGCACGGCATACAACATAATTACTCTAATAAAGGTAAGATACGTTGTTCTTTTAATTTTGATATTTAATTTTGAATTTCGTCCCATCATACAGTAAAGTGACATAAAGGCCGTATTTGCTTTATTTAGAATTTCTTTAACATAAAGTTTTGTTTAACATAAAGCTGAAAGTGAGTTGATTATCAACAATAACACCTAAGTATTTATAACTGCAAGCAGTAGGAACGAGTTCATTTTTAATTTTGATATCAGTATTAACTCTATTTCCTTTTCTGTATCTGCGGAACAGAACAACACAGCATTTAGCGGAATTTAGTTTAATCTTCCAGTCATTACACCATTTCGTGACGATGTTGACTTTAAATTGGAGTTTATCCATTGCGAGTTGCGGGCTATGTGAGTCAGTAAGGATGACAGTCTCATCTGCGTATTTCAGTAGCTTAGAATCCAGCGGGTTGGGAAGGTCGTTTATGAAGATATTAAAAAGACAAGGCGAAAGAACTGACCCTTGTGGGACGCCACTGTAAATTATTTTCTTAGTAGTTAAGGCATTTTCATATCTTATTTGGAAAGTGCTTCGGTTAAGGTAAGAGATCAGAAGATGAATTAAACTTAAAATTTGCTAAGCTTGTGAATTAGTCCTGCGTGCCACACGCGATCCAGAGCCTTTTCAAAATCGAGGAAGCACGCAGCAACTGCTTTTTCCTTTTGAAAATTAAACGCAATATACTCCACAAGATTCAAAACTTGGTGGGTGGTACTATGTTTGCTTCGAAAACCAAATTGATTGCTATCAACAAGGTCGAGTCTTTCTAAATATTCGTTGAGTCTTTTCTTTAAGACACGTTCAAAAACTTTGCCAAGGGTAGGTAAAAGACTAATTGGTCTATAACTTGCAATCTGTTTAGGGTCTAATGTTTCCATTGTTGCGGGTAATATCTTAATCTGATACAAGAATTAGAGTTATTAGTTAGTTGAACAATGCAGCGCCTTGGGAGGGCCTTGATGGCTTCATTACTAATTTCATCAAAACCTTTGGCAAATCGCCCGCAATTATAAGTTGCAGAGGTGATAGCAATGATAAGTTGCAGAGGTGATAGCGTCAAGATCGTGTGTACACTGGTGAAATAAGTTAAGAGAATTGTCATATTTGATCTACAATCTCCAGAACTACTGAACAGATTTTAATAAAATTTGGTATGAACATAGGTTGATATAATAAAAACAAAATAAACATTCAACAGTTATAATACACACACATGTTCGTGTGTAACACACATGGGAATCTGAAGGTCTGAAACAGCGTACGGCGGTTGCAGAGAAAAGAAAAGGGTTAATAGGGGATATGGTCCCCCTCTTACAGCCACACAGGCCTCGTACCGTGATGTCATACTGGAAATAAGGCAGTTTATCAGTGCCTGTGGCATTTAGTCCCCTTATTCAGCAACGCTGTTTTCAGTTCTTGGATGGTTCTCAGAGGGGGTTGCGAGTTCCGATGGCCCTCACCAGAACGTCCCAGACATGCTTTATAGGGTTGAGGTCTGGAGAGCTGGCTGGCCAATCCATCCGACGAATATCCTCACTCTCGAGAAATTCGTCGACCAGAAGAGCTCGCGTTATCGTCCTGTAAGATGAACTCCGGGCACCCTGCACCCCGGAAAAAGCGAACATAGGACTCCAAGACCTTATCCCTATACCTCAGACCAGTCACAGAGCCTCTGTCAAAGACGTGGAGAGGTGTGCAGCCATCCAACATAATGCCTGCCCAGACCATTGCACCGTCACCGTCATAATTGTTGGTTTCGAGGACATTGGAGGGTAGGTAGCGGGTCCCTGGCTCTTTCCATATGAAAATACGGCGAGAATCGGTATTTAGGCTAAAACGGGACTCGTCGGTGAACAGAACGGTCGCTAATTGCTCCGTACTCCAATCACTATGCTGCCTGCACCAGGCTAATCGGATTCTCCTGTCCGTAGACGTGAGCGACACGCAAACAGCCGGTCTTCTGGCAAACAACCCTCTCACATGCAGTCTTTTGGAAACAGTCACTCTTGTTATACTGGTTCCTGTGGCTGCGTACAGACCCCGAGACAGATGAGAAGCTGTAGCCTTTCTGTTACGCCTAACTAAAATGGACAATAGCGATCTTCTCTGGCCGTCGTGGCTCTTGAACGACCTTGCCCAGTCTTTCTCTCAATGGATCCAGTATCCTGGAACTATTTCCATAGGTTATACATGACGCTGGGCGTTAAATTAAACTCTCTGCATATCCGGACTTGCGATTGGCCTGCCTCTAGCCTCCCCACAATTCGCCACCTCATTCCATCACCTAAACGTTGCTGTTTACTCATGTTTACTGTCCCGATGTGAATTTAACCGATTGCTGCAAGATAACACCAAGAAATTCGCCGATAGGTACTAGGGAACGCAATTCGTCTTACTGTCCACGGGCTTATAAAGCCTGTTTTTCTACTGGCCCTGTCTATACACACGTGTACGCTTACGTATCTGCCGTGCAAAATTTACATTTTTATCCAGAAGCAGTGGTTTTTCCTTCAGTTTAGTTCTTTTCATGCAATTCGATAAAATATGCAAATTCTCATAATTTATTTCACCAGTGTAGTAAGACGTTTGTTTGGTGAAAGATGACCGCAACGAAGAGGAAAGCTTCGTTGGTACTGCTATAAACCAGAACTGCAGTATCTTCAATAAAGGTATATCTCCCACATTCTTAGCGTGCCTTCGTGCTGTAATGGTCAGCACACTGAGCCGGTAATTCAGAGGTCCGTGGTTCGATTCCCGGCGAAGGAATTGCATATTTTTCATGTCTTCTGCTACTAAATAACCTAATGTCTCTACAAAGTCTGTAGCAGCGAGTTGAAAAACAGCATGTTTGATGTGATTCTTTACTAAAATAGCAATTCCTCCTCATAAATCGTACTCTCTATCATTTCTGGTTACAAAATATCCTGGGAGGTTAATTTTTTGATAAGGGCGTAAATGAGAGTCGTCAAGAAGCATAGCATCGATTTGATGTCTATTGAGATAGTCTCCAAGTTCATGTACTTGTTTTGTAATGTCATTTGCATTAAAGAAAGAGATTTTTAAGAAGCTGGCGTTAGCTGCGATCATTGAATTGAAGCCTTGATTGGAATTAAAGCTCATAGTCAAGGTTCGAGAAATATTCGAATGTTTCCATGCCTACTTCAAGTTTTTGTAAAATACTTTTTGATTGTTTAAATTTAGTAAAGAATTCTTTAGCTTTCTGTAGCTGAGTTCGCAGCCAGTCGAAGAATGAAGGTTCTGTAGTTTGATTCTCTTTCCTCCAGTCCGTCTTAGGTAAACTAGGTTCTGCTGGTTTAGTATTAGGAAGGGAAGGGAATTTATTATTTTTAAATGTAATTTTTTTTAATTTTCTTGCTGTTGCTTTTTCCTATTTTCAATACTTTTTTTGATGTTATCAAGGTGTTGAGAACAACCCCTATAGGACGAAACGTGCGGGCCACCACATAGGGCGCAAATCGCTGGCTTTTCTTCTTTAGTAACTTTACATGCTTCGGTTTCATAAAGACCTGCACATTTTAAGCATCTTGCTTTGAAGTTACACAGGGGCCGTGAGCCACCATAACGTTGACATTTATGGCACTGCACTGGCCCTGGTCTCGATTTGTAAGTTTCAACATAAACGTCAAGGCCTCTAAGTGAATTAATTTTGTAAATTCGTTTTTCTTCTAAATTTCTTTTGCATTCTCCAACAAATCAAGGAAGTGGTAACATTGCTATCTTTGTATCTGTTTAGTTGTCTGATTTTTAGAATGGGGGTACCCATATCAGAGATCTCCTTCTGAACTAATTCAAAATTAGTACACTCTTAGACAAAAAGAACGACGCACCAAGAAGGAGTTTTCCGAATGGGACGAAAATCGGTAGAAGTAATGTACACGTACAGAAAAACAAATGATTACAGTTTGAGAAAAATTGGATGATTTGTTAGAGCTTCACAAAGTTAAAAAGTCAGTAACTCGTTTGTCTACCTCTGACCCTTATGCAAGCAGTTATTCGGCTTTGCATAGATTGATAGAGGTTCCGAATGACCTCCTGAGGGATATCGTGTCAAATTCTGTCCAACTGGCGTGTTAGATCGTCAACATCCCGAGCTGGTTGGAGGACTCTGCCCATAATGCTCCAAACGTGCTCAATAGGAGAGAGATCCGGCGACCTTGCTGGCCAAGGTAATGTTCGGCAAGCAGTAGAAACATGTGCAGTTTGGTGCATTATCTTGCTGAAATGTAAGCCCAGGGTGTCGTGACATGAAGGGCAACACAACAGGCCTTAGAACTTCGTCGAAGTACCGTTGTGCTGTAAGGCTGCGACGGATGACAACCAACGGGGTCCTACTAAGAAATGAAATGGCACACTAGACCATAACTCCTGGTGGTCGGCCTGTCTGCCGGAAGACAGTCAGGTTGGTATCACACCGCAGTCCGGGGCGTCTCCAGACTCGCCTTCGCTGCTCATCGGGGCTCAGTTCAAATGGGGACTCATCACTGAAGACTATTCTACTCCAGTCACTATTCTACTCCAGTCCGATAGTACTCGCGTCTTTCTTTGTTTGACTCGTTAAAGTTGCACGTTCTTTTTGTAATGGAAACTTTATAGCTTGAATTTGTTCCTCATTTTCTAACCCACCGAAAGTGCTCTCTATAAAAGATAAATCTAAAGTAGAAATATCCTTGTCCATAGTTCCTTAAAAATTGTGGCCTAACCTAACACTAGGTGCTGGCCTCCCGAAAATCAGAAAATCATCCCCGCTTACCATACGTCAAGTCGATTGAAGACTGGCCAAAATCAATCACGCTCCAAGGGAAAAGCAGTAATCTAGCGATAAGAAAGCTCAACCTCACTTGACAATCAGTGAGAACGTCGGTCACGAGTGAATGTGATAGGAGGACGTGACTACCTTATCAAGTGAGGTGAGGAAAGTTGTTGATTCGTTGGGAGATTTCAGTCCAGAAATGCTGAAAAAACATCAAATATATAAAATATAAATTAATAATTACATAAAATTATATTTTTCCCTTAATCCTCAATGTATCAACTTGCGGTGTAAATCAAAATTTCCTGTCCCAATATAGTCCTGTATACAGCTGATAATTTCAAAAGTCCGTAGTCATGTGATGGGGGTGATAAGAATATAATCATGAAAGCAATAATAAATTCGAATAAGAACAATAAGTGATAATCTCAAAAATCTGCCAAGAAATGTCATTTGTAAAACTACCAGTCTTCTTAACGCCTGCTTCACTTCAAATTACTTCCCTGATTATTGGAAATAAGCTAAGATCTTTCTTCTCTCAAAGCCCGGTAAAGATCATATTAAACCAGGTGGAAGCAGGCCGATCATCCTCTTATCTAGCCTTGGAAAAATTTATGAGCGACTTATTCTTAAAAGATTAGAGTCTTACTTCCACCTGTTGCCCAACGACCAGTATGATTTTCGCAAAAATCTAAGCACTACAAGACAACTTGTTAGAATCGTGGAATTTATTGCATCCGCCTTTCATAATAAACAAAGCGTTGCGCTCCTTATGCTGGACATGGCAAAAGCCTTTGACCGCATCTGGCATGAGGGGCTGATCTTTAGCTCATCAATCTGGGTCTACAACGTGAACTGATTCTTCTGACCTCCTCTTTTCTACAGCATCGCACGTTCTTCGTTGTGCAAGGCAATAAAGCTTCGGCCCCAAGACCAATCAGGTCTAGTGTCCCTCAGGGTAGTATCCTTGGACCTGTTCTTTATCTGTTTTATATCTCCGATTTTCCACATCCGGGATTGGATAATCATTCATTGCTCGCTTGCTATGCCGATGACACGGTGATTGCCATTAAATCCATCAAGGCATATCACGCAATTACTAAAATGAAAACTATCTGTATTATGTTGAAGATTGGTGTACAAATTGGAGAGTCAAGATCAACGCAAGTAGATCTCAACTTCTTATCCTCCGCAAGAAGAGGAAACATATCAACTTTAAAGAGCTCCTACTTTTCCAGGAACCAGTTCCGTGAGTCACAACTGCAAAATACTTAGGTATAATCTTAAATGACAGACTCACCTGGTCTAATCATATTAAAAGCGTCAAGAGCAAAGCTATTGGTATTATGCGCAGATTCCTTCCCGTCATTGGAAAATTTTCTAATCTTAGCTTACGCACTAAAAAGCATATTTACCTCATGTGTATCCCTCGAATTCTTTTCTTTGCTATGCTACTCCAGCATGGAATACTGCCTACAGGAATCAACTCCATCAGCTGCAAATAGTGCAAAATAAATTTTTACGTATTATCACCGACGCTGATTATCTCATCAGAACTTTTGTACAGGGACTTGAAACTTGAAACCATCACGGACTACTTAAAAAGAACTAATGAAAAATTTTTCTCAAAAGCAGTCCAATGTGATTATGTAAATTATTCCCAAGTTTTCAACTATGAAATACTTTATGAAGATCGACACATCAGACCACTTGCTGCTCACACCAATCTGTGAGGCTACCAGTATTCTGTTTTCTTGCTACTCGGTCGGTGGTTGTCTTTACTTTCACTATTTTTGATTTCAATTATGATTGTATTTTGTACTGTTAAGTATTTTTTAGTATTTGCTTTGACTTTGGTTATATTTTCTTGTTGCATCACTGTATTATATTTATTGTTTGTATCTGTATATTGTACTTATTGTCGTACTTTATTTTGAATACTCCTATTGCCCTTCAAAGGTTTTCTCATCCTCATCAGGCTCTGAGATTTTGTCAACGTTTTGTCTTGGTCCTTTTAGGCTCCTTTCCTCCGATTTCTCATCCCAGATATCTCCACGTCCAGAGTTCATCATGTCATGTGCCTTCGCGTTTTATTTCATGAACCGGCAACATTGCTTCTGCAGTAGCCCAGTGATAATAAACAGTCTAAGTCTGCAGTCAAAGTAATAATCTGGAGCAATGAAAAAGGAGAAAATAAAATATATACACTATACACATGACAATGATGTCCTGATTTATAATAGGTGGGGAAGTTTACATTTCCGCATAGCATGTAAGCTGCGTACAGTCGTAGAAATCGATCGTCGGTGAGAACTCCGTAGTGGAAAATTTTGAATTGGTTCATGAAATTACACTCCTGAGCATTTTTGAAGACTTTCTCGTTGGCCTTTCGTAAATATTACTTGAGGGTATCTATTTTGAGGTCCTCGTGAAGGGTCTTGTTGCGGACAAGACGGGCAAGACGTTTGTGGATAATACGCAGGAGTTTATTTTGCACTATTTGAAGTTTGTTTACATCTGAGTTCTTGGCTGCTGCCCAGGCGGGAGAAGCGGGAGTCAGAATTGGTCGAATTGTGGAGACATAGACGAGTCTCTTTTTTTTTCTCAGAACCGGTCCTAAGTATTTACCAAGGATAGGAATAATTTCGAGTGCAGTAGTTCGTACATTATTGATGTGGTCAATCCAGGTAAGACGATCGTTTAGGGTGACTCCAACATATTTGGCATTTTTCACTATTGGTACTCTTTCGTTAAAGAGAATGAGATGATTCTTGAGTTGCACGTTTCTTTTTCTTCTGCGAATGATCATCAATTGACATTTTTGAACATTAATCTTCACTTCCAATTTTCACATTACGACTCGATGCTCGGCATGAATGTCTGTAGTTTTTTAATGGCGAAATTAATGTTCGCAGAGCTAACTGCCAAGCAGTATCATCTGCGCTACATGCGATAATAGACTCGTTACTGTTGGGCTCAGGGAAGGTTTCAACATAAAATAGATAGAGAATAGGGCAGGGTCGTGTTTAGGCATTGCATTTTACGCTCCGAGGAATACACTCCCTTCACGCACTGTTTAAAACTCCTGTCAGTGATAAAGGAGAGGATAATTTCATTAATTTTGCAATGAGCCCCTCATGCCAGATACGGTTGAAAGTTTGGAAAGATTGTTAAGTCAAGACGATCATTGGTAATGTAATCAAGTCAGGATGATCACTGGCATATATCGCGAAGCGCGTCGTCGCCAGTTTTCTATAGCGATCACTGGTATTTCGGAATTTTCAATGGTACGAAGGTGTAAGCAATACCGCTTTTACCTTTAGAGTTGCAAATTGCTTTGAAGCGATGGTGTAAAATTGAAATTGCAAGCAATAACAGCTTCGGCGATACGGCGTAATGCAAAGTTATAGAGTTGGCTGTTCGGGCTGGTGACCCAATATGGCGGAAAGGCGTGACTTGTAGCATAATAGACTTGGTAAGCACAGGAATTAATTGTAGTTTGAAAAGCAAGCTTGACAGATGGTATGAGACAACCGAGTATGTTCGAATTGCCATGATGAAGATAAACATACCCTAATTTGACTTTTATAAGTATTTTGAAAGTTTGAGCACTAAATGCAAGATAAAAGTGGTAGGTAGAAACTAGTCACGTGAGTCTGTACAATCTAGAGTAAACACTCCCATATGACAATTACTTGTTTACGTTTTTAGACTTGTTATAGATCTTGATATTAGAGAAAATTTGAGATAGTTTTTTTCCTCTTAGGATAACTTTGGTTGTGCAAGCACATTTCAAGATACAATACGTAAATTGAGTAAAGAAATAAGCTACGTACAAGTACAGCTTTGCAAGTATAAAAGATTCTTACGAAGTCCATCTTTGTAAGAATAAACAAAGTCTCTAGTAAAATATATACACATATTTACACAAGTTTTGCATATCTTTGTAAGTACGAAGAAAACAAAGTCAATATATCTTTGCAAGACACAGTCCTTGTAAAACGTGGATTTACCATTTAGAGTTATGGAAAATATTACGAGGGCGCTTCACGGGATTTTCTGTTGCAGGATCATAATTTATCAAATTCTGTATATGCGAATATGTTGACTACTCTAATCTTTGGAAGAAGTTATGTAGAGTTTGAAGGATATGGTCGTGAATATTTGTTATTCGACTTTCTTTCTGGAGTTGTCTGTTTCTCATGTACCATGGGGCCTCGAGTATTTCCAGGATAATCTTATTTTGAAATATTTCCATCCTTTTTCTGTCGGTTTTGCGAACTGTCGCCCGTACCGGAATAGCATAAAGTAATACAATGGTCGGATTAATGTTAAATAGAATTGACGTTTAGTATTGATGTTAAGACGAGATCTTCTTCCAATTAAGGAAAGTAAGGAAATCTTGGCTGCAATTGCTTTCATGATAGAGTGCTGCACTTGTTCTTTAAATAATAATTGCTGATCAAAGATGATACCGAGGTACTTTACTGACGTGACAATTGGAACAGGCTGATTATTAGTCCAAAGGGATTTAGTCCCGA
Organism: Stegodyphus mimosarum; assembly: GCA_000611955.2. Classification (NCBI taxonomy): domain Eukaryota; kingdom Metazoa; phylum Arthropoda; class Arachnida; order Araneae; family Eresidae; genus Stegodyphus; species Stegodyphus mimosarum. The sequence continues at coordinate 346,476 of KK121597.1, read as the reverse complement.
AGGACTATTACTTTCGTTTTGCGATTTTGCGTTGATTCACTCTGAATGCCCGATTCACTTTTCAAATTGTTGCCACTAAATGTTATCGCTCTGCATTAAAGTTTAAAAAATGAAAAATCTGCATAAATGTATGCATGTTATTATTATTATTTTTTTTGACGTAGCTTTCTCTTCAAAAATCGTCTGCGTGCGTTGCACGGGAAAATAAAAAGGAATTTTAATTACAGTTCTAAATAAATAGCCAAATAAATGTGAAATTCGTAACAATATTCTCTAAAACTTTAACGAATTTTTCATTAACAAACTCAAAGATTTCAAAGCCAGCAATACCAACGTTGTACAGAAAAACATTTTTATCTCCAGCGCGTGAGAGCGTGTACCGAAATTTCTAAAGATATGCTCAATTTAAAATTATTTTGAGATATTGCTGTTGAACTGAATTTTATGGTTTAAGTGCGAAGAACATGGTATTTAACAAATAAAGGTAACACACAGAATGTTAAATAAACGTCCCTTTGGACGTAATTTAAAATCTGAAACATTTCAGATTTTTTTAGTTTTTTGATTTTAATGTCAATACTTATGGGAGCATTTTTCTTGCATCTGCGAAATATCATAATTTTTGCCTTTTGGTAGGGTTTATCTTTAAATTCCATAGGTTACACCAGTGAGACACTATTGAAGTGGATGTTTCTAATTTTTCTATGGCGAGCTGGAGCCGGACAGACTTGGTTGCTATCACGGTGTCGTCAGCGTACTTAAATATTGTAGAATTAATTGATACAGGTATGTCATTGATGTATAAATTATAGAGCGAAGGTGAGACAACACTTCCTTGCGGTACACCGCTACGTCATATTTTTCTTTTGGAAAGAGAGGACCCAATTTTCACCTGGAAGGTGCGATTTTGAAGATAGCTTTTGATAAGCTTTATGAAATTGATTGGCAAACGAGCTAAGTGCAGCTTGAAGAGTAACCCCTCATGTCACACTTGGAGCGTAACAAGGATTGACAGTTATTGACAGTTATGCATCTCTTAGATATAAGATTTATCAATATTTACATTTAATTCTTTACATCAGATATTTTTAAGATAAAGCTATACTTTTAAATTAACCTGGGAACACAGCAATATAAATGCATCCCATTTCTTCATTTTTTATTTACATATAGATTTTGACACATTCATTCTTTTTACATATGTTATTCATAAGCACATGTAGAAAGCTTTTCAATGTAAAAATTTGTAGTAATTAAGAAATACTCATTTTCATAACCAAACATTTGTTTCATAAATTTAAATACTCACCGAAACGTCCACAACAAGATATTCCAGATGACTAGTATTAAATTAATGTATTAATAAAGATTGAATTTTCACTTTCTGAAGTTTTATTTGTGTTTTAAAATGATCATTTATCATCAAAAATTTGAATAATTGGTTAACTGAACTAAGGGAATCCCTACAGTGCTACAACAGTCGCTTCATCAAAATGTTTAACGACAGTAGAAACATTTTGCCTTTTTAAAGAAGTTGGATATGATACTTTTTGATGGGGTTATTTGTATAAATGGTGCTCCTCTATGGTATATGAATTTTTCAAATGTAATAGATTTGCATACTGTAGCTTATTATCTTTATTTCCCAAATAAAATTCATTTCCAATAGCAGACACCGTATGACAATTGCATAGCATTTATGGTTAACATAGTTGTCGGAAATTAGGGAAACAACCTCAAAGCCACAATCATGAAAAATTTTTAACACCTGTAAAGTCTGAATTTTTAAATCTTTTGGCTTGAAATTATGGACAGGAAACATTCCAACAACTTCTTTATTTGAAAATAAGATTGAAGAAATTATAATGGTTTGAATTGTAGAAGCTTTTTGAGGCACATCTGTACAAGTCAAACCTTCAATTTTATCATTCTTATATGCAACAGTAAGTTTAATACAAATTTCATCAAGTAAAAGATTCAAAACCTTTTCATGATTTTGTAGTTGTGAAGATTTATGGCATAAATACTTTGCATTTAATCTTGTTGTCGGAGGTTAAATGCAAAGTATTTATTTCTTAAGTACCCAACATTTAATATTAACTTTTTTAAGAAGGAAGGATGCCGTAAAATCAAGAACAAGCTTTCTCGTATTCTAGAATAACATGTAGGACTGCTATACAATAACGTGCAAGTTCATGTCATCATTTCAACTGTGTAGGTTGAGCGTTTTGCTTTCAATAATGAAATCTTTTCCCTAAAAAATTTAATCGGTATATCATAATCTGTTCTGATGTATTTTTAGAAGACTTCTGAAGAGTTTGTTACCGAATCCAGCATTTCTTCGACTATTTTTGGTTTCCTTATAACTGTACAAATGATTTAAAAAGTTTTCAAATGTTGACCATTTAGTATATAGTAGATCTTCTCCGAAAAGCCATTAAAACATACTTGTTATGTTCAAACCTTCACGAAAAACTGAAACAGTTAAATCATGCTAGAATTTAAATGACACAGTCACTGCTGGGCAATATTCCATCTCAATACACAAAAAAAGTATATAATCAGATGCTTTCATTATTGCTCATGTACTCGATAACTTATTGCTGAAAAGTTTCAAAAATTCTGAAACAGAGGCAATGTCCTCTGTAGTACACAGTTTTTTTTAATTAATTCACACTGTTCCTTTATTTCTCTTGTCCTGCCTTCTGATGTCTTTCGCTTTTGTCGTAAAGGACAAGATAAATATTTAGGTTGACCGTAAAGAATATGCATCTTTTTATAAAACTGGCACTTTTCTTTGAAGTGTTAATACTGCCCCATCAGGTCGTGTTGCTTTATCGTCTCTTATGATGAAACGCTCATCAAAATGCAAAATGCAGACACAAGCGCATGATTCTGGTACAACGTCTAATTTTACTAATCCATGTTTCACACAGTAGTTCATCTTTGGAGAACTTAAAAGTTGAAATATGCTGTTCATTTGGATAGTAATTTGACTTGAATCCCGAAACACTACGTTTTCGCGGCATCTGTAAAAATTCAATTAACACTATATTATGCACCTTATAAGGTATTGCTCCAGCCTTCTTTGCATACCTTCGTGGTGTAGTGGTCAGCACTCTCGAAGTGTATTCCAGAGGTCCGTGGTTAGAGTCCCGGCGAAGGCGTTTGTCATTTTTCATACTCCTGCTTCTAAAATACCTAACGTCTCTACAGTGCCTCCCGAACTGAAAAGGTGGTGGATGATGAATCTCCACCACCAGGATTTGGCGATTGGGTCCCCAAAACTCCAGTCGCCCTTTAAAAGGGGCAGTATATAAGGTATTTCTCCTGCCTTCGTGGTGTAGTGGTCAGCCCACTGGGCGCGTATCCCAGAGGTCTGTGGTTCGAGTCCCGGCGAAGGCGTTGCTCACTTTTCTCTCTCCTAATTTAAAAAAATACCTAATGTCTCCACAACCTTAATTAAATAATAACTAAAGGAAAAGGTATTACAGGGAATTATTTAATGCTATATAATTAATAGACTGTAGACTATAATTATTAATACACCTCTCTTTAAGCTTAGTGAATGTACAAGATATATGTAAAAGCTCAAGCACAGTATTTTTTTCAATTTCAAGAATTTTTTTTAATATTATTATTCTTGTCTAATTCAGAAGAAATTATTCTAATAAAGCATTACGAGATTCGTGAATGATACATAGTTTGAAAATAAAAGATACAAGAGAAATTTACTGGATTGTTATAATATTTAACATGAGTGTTATGGAATACTTGTTATGGCATATGTAATAAATATGATTAGAACATGAATAAAAATGGGGGAAATTTCTTTAGCTTGTTTGTTTTGTAGCACGAACTAACTTTTAAGAAGTACAGGTCAAATAGAATTAATTAAAGGAAAACATTAAGGTGAGCTATTAAATAAACTTAACTTTCGATACATCTTGCTAAAAGTTAAATTATACTATGGTTAAGGAATATTTAATGCTACATATCTTCTAGCTTAATCGTACGCTCTGTTTATACTCACACTGTTTGAAGATGGCCTTAGTACGATTGCCATCGCTCGTGACGTCACATCAATGAAGAACGCCTTTGAATTTGGCCTTTTCCGATCAAGATGGCATTGGTTGGGGTGCGTGGAGCTGCAGTTTGGAGATTGGCTGAGGTTGCAAAATTATGAACATGCCTTCCAGTGCTATTGCTTGAGCTGCAGTTCTATGCGCGGCGTCTAGCGTTCGTTCGTTCTGGACGACTTTTGCCGAGATATCACGCCAAGGGGCGACGTTTGCGGCTCAGTAAGTTTTATTGCTAAAAAGCACATAACATAAATTAGTCAGGTGCGTGGATAAGAGGTCGAAAGTGGCAAGGGGGAGAGTGACCATTGTCACATGACAAGCAAGAGCAGGCAAGCAAAACGAATGGAGAGACTTTCAGCGCGAGGTTAGTCATTACATATAAATCAGTACAAATAAAATACAAGTTAAAATAATACAAAGCAATAACAAATGAGCATAAAGCAATAAAAATAACCTAAATAAAGATGAAAATTACACAATAATACATTACAAAGCTACAAATTAAGAAAAGCTACGTGAGGAAATTAGAATCCCGGGTGAGGAAAGCCGCGTAATGTCGTAAGATAATATCCTTGTCAAGAATAACGTAATTTAGAACTTGTAGGTGACTGAGATGATTACAGTTAACTGCACGTTCGTAAAAATTTGCATTTGCTTTATGTAAATACTCCGCAATACTTTCCATCTTGAGATCTCTGCGGAGAGTATTATTTCGCACATAATAGTGAGCCTTCGTAATTGTGCTAAGGATATTATTTTGTACAATTTGAAGCTGAGCAATATCCTTCGAAGCAGTTGACCAGGTCGGCGACGCATAGGAAAGGATGGCCTTGTCATAGCCTTATAAATGTGCCTTTTCTTAGTTAAATCGAGTTTCGAGTAATTTCTAACTAACGGGTTCAGACTACTACTGACAGCATTAGCCTTTCTTTTAACATGTTTGATGTGATCCTTCCAAGTCAGAAATTTCTTCAATATGACTCCGAGATAATTAGCTTTTTGTGCTATCGGAATTTCTTCATTGAAAAGGTAAAGTCGGTTAGAGAATAAAACATTTGGATGGCTGCGTCTAATGATCAAAAGTTGAGATTTGTGCTCATTAATTGCGATTCTCCATCTTTGACACCTTCTTCAAGACTGAGCATAGTGTTTTGCAGCATCTTAATTGCATGATCCGGCTTGCTTAACTTAACGTCAAAAGCCGTATTATCGGCATAACAACCAAGAAAATGGTATCAATATGCGCCTTTGGGAGGTCATAAACATAAAAGAGGTAAATTACTGGTCCCAAAGCCGATCCTTCGGGGACACCGGCTCTAATGTGCTTCATTTCTGAGTAGTCATTACCAATATAAACATAAAAGGTCCTGTCTTGAATGAAGGATCTGGGAAGTAAAATCACATCCCTACTGAAATTAAGCTGAATGAGTTTAAATATTAGCCCCTCATGCCAGACGTGGTCGAAAGCTTTCGCCACGTCCAGCATAAGTAAGGCAACACATAGCTTGTTATGAAGAGCACTCCCGACGAATTCCGTTAATCTTACGAGCTGCTTAGTGGTGGAAAGAGAGCGTCTGAAGCCAAATTCTTCGTCAGGCAATAAATTCAAATAAGGGCGCAATCTTGTCAGAATTTTTTCAAAGATTTTTCCTAGCCCTGCAAGCAGACTAATGGGCCTATAACCTTCCGGAGCAGTTAGATCCTTACCCGGCTTTGGGAGGAGGATAACTTTTGCATTTTTCCAAACTCTAGGAAAATAGGAGCTTTCCAAGCAAGCATTTAAAATTCCGGTGAGCTTCGTGATAACATTGAGAGGCATATTCTTGATTAAATTCGAGATGTCATCGTGCCCTGAGGCTTTTCTATTCTTTAAACGCTTGATATGAAAAGAGACCTCACTTGGAGAGGTAAAATCAGTCCCATTCTTTACAGTCGGCGCAGTGAGTCATTCCTCAATAAATTTATTGACATGTAACACAAACTCTGGGTTACAGGGGTGATCGGTGGGTGAGAATTGCTTTTCTTAGTGGTTAGCCAATACTGAGGCTTTCTCTGCATTATTAAGGACCACTATCCGGTCGGACTAAATAGGCCTGCTATTCGTGAGTTTTCTTTCCAAGTTGCGGGCAAATGCCCATACTGAGTCCTTGTGTTCATTAAAGTTAAGGGTCTTATCTTCCAATTTTTCAGCCCGACAAGTGCTGATGTCCTTTTCAATTGCTCTGTTTAAAGCATTTAACTCATTTTTATGACTGGGGTCCCACGTGCCACTGCAAAGCTTCTGTAGCCTATTACGTATTTTAATTTTCTCATGATCAACGGGGGAAGTCTACCTGCATGATGATTTCTGGGCAAAGTAGTAGTAACGCTTTGAAGTGCACAGCTGACTGTCTCGGTGAGAAGGTCGACGGCAGCATCTATGTCTCTGGTAGTTTTGAGACTAGTGATCACATGGGGATTAGTACTGAGAATATACTTAAAGAGATCCCAATCTGCATCCTCTTCCGACTTAGTAATGCCTAGCGTGATAATCACTGGAAAATGATCAGACGTAAGTTCTTGTTTGACTTCAAGCATCATTGGGATGGTCGTTGTGGTGAGTACTAAATCGAGAATATCAGCTTTGCAGTGAGAGCCAAGACAATAGGTAATTTCCTCAGGTGCATAGAGAGTAACTGGGTGATTTGTAATAAAATTAGCTAGTCGCTCACCGTTCTTGTTGGTGCAGCGGCAATTCCAGAGCGTGTTTTAGCATTTAAATCCCCTCCTAATATCGTAGGCCTGTTGTCAGGGAGGAACTCGGCGAGAAGATCTTCAGGCGCTTTATAAGCATTTCAGTGCAATAAACGAATAGTTATGACACAAAGCACGCATTTGGAGGATTTTTACGTGGTCGAATTATCGGCCGTCTGGAATGTGGGCGTACCCAACTGGAAGTATCAGACGAACTTGGAATTGCCCAGAACGTCATCTCCAGGCTTTGATAACGATTCCAAGATGATGGTAATGTGAGTAGACGTTAGAGCACAGGTCGCCCCAGAGTTACAACGCCGAATGAGGACCGGTATTTGGCAGTAACTGCCAAAAGAAACAGGCGGAGCACAGTCTCAGACCTGTCTCGTCAGCTCTCTTTAGCCACTGGTACGACAATTTCAAGGCAGACCGTTTACAGTAGCTTTGGGCAGATTGGTCTATATGCTCGTAGACCTGTCAGATGCGTTCCACTTACTGCAACTCACTGTCGCCGGCTGTTAGCCTGGAGTACAGAGCATGTTTGTGGACACCGCAACAGTGGGCTTGTGTGATGTTTTCCGATGACTCCAGGTTTAGCTTGCAGTCTGATTCTCGCCGGACTTTCATATGGAGAGCTCCAGGTACCCGTTACCATCAAGAAAACATCACTGAACGACACCGTTACGGTGGTGCAGAAGTGCTCGTTTGGGGTGGAATTATTCTGGTTTCCAGAACTGACCTGCGTGTTCAAATTGGAACCATGACAAGCCAAATCTATCGGGACGTCATTCTGGAACAACATGTACGTTTGTTCGGGGGCGCCATGGGCGCACAATTTGTGTTTATGGATGACAACGCCCGTCCTCACCATGCAAACATCGTAAGCGAATGCCTTCAATCGGAGGATATCACCCGTATGGACTGGCCAGCATTCTCACCGGACTTGAATCCAGTACAGCACGTGTGGGACATGCTTGGCCGACGAGTTGAAGTCTGTCAACCTCCTCCTTCATGTCTACCGGAACTTCGGAGAGCATTGCTTTTTGAGTGGTGTAATATCCCCCAAGATCAGATAGATAATTTGATATTCAGCATGCCTAGGCGTTGTACGGACTGTATTGCATCGTCTGGGAGACATACAATGTATTAACAATCATACCAACCATGCAATATTGGTTTTTTTGTAAATAGGTTTTTTTTGTAATTTGCTCCAGGGAGAAAAAATCGCTAATTTTTTTAATAATATCAAACATATAGCATCTTTTTTTGCTCTTTACCTTTTGTTTAATAAATAATCTTTACAAATAAGTCAAATTTGTTTTGCTTCTAACTCTTCCTTTGCCTGATTTTGCATTATCCTTAATTTATGGACATGAGTGTAATTCTGAAGTTAGCCATATCCTTTACTAGAAGCTTAACAAACTTCTCAGTCAGTTCTTATAGGAAGACCTCATCTGAATCCAAGTTCCTGAGTTCCACGTAATCACTAGTGAGTTGTTTTAAGAATACCGTAGTCCGAAAGTCAGTCAGTCGTTTTGCGAAAAAATAAGAATAGAGAAAGTGCGGAGCACACAGATAAATAGCAGATACACTTTAAAAGTGCATCGCACACAGGGTAGTTAAGGCCGTTTTAATGTGCCCATAACGGAAGGTTCAACGAGACCAGCCTTCTATTAGCGCTAGCAAATGCAGAAAATTAACTCTCTATCAATCCGAAGTACAAGCGAGGGAAAAGCGCATCTTTACACTCGAAAGCTAGCAGGTCCAGAGCTCTTTTCCGTAAATCTATGAATGGGATGATTATATACTCAGATAAAGACAATGGGTTCTTCTGTATGGCTATGTACTATTACTGCTGTGTTCTTGATACTGATAGGGCCGGGGAGATTGTAAGTCAATAACTGTAGGTAGTTTTTCACGAGAATCATCGTCCCTCCTCCTCTGTTATGCATCCTGTCTGTGCGATATGTAGTATGGTCATAGATTCTACATTTTGCACAGGGACGCAGATGCGTTTCATTAATTAGCATGATGTCAGCGTTATGACCGGTAAGAAAATGTGTAATTTCTTCCTTTTGTTTAGAAACGCCGTTCGCCTTGACGTAGACTATAGAGAGACTGCTGGGTGCAGTCATGAATATGCATAAGTTGAAGATAGAATGCATAAAACCCATTACCAGTTGTTGAAATCATTTCGAAGGATTCAAGGCCGATTTAAAATTTCTACATGAGAGTTTTAGATCGTATGAAGCGGTCCATTAAGCTTTTAATTTTGAAAAAAGTCTTTCTGAGCCAAGTGATAAATTCACTAATGCTATTGTGCGCGTCATCTGTTGAGCTTATATTCTGATTGAATGATGGTGGCTGTACTGGGCGGTTTGGTTTTTAGGCTGGTCTCCTGTGTTTCTTGTGGCTGGTAATGGCGGAAAGTTCCAGACATCGTTAGATGGTGATAGTGGTGTTTTTTCCTTTTTAGAAAATTTCTTTTTGATGTTTTCCGGATAGAATTCACATCCTTTATACAAAGCTACATGCGATTTACCACAGAGGCAGCATTTTCCCGGTACATTTTTGTCTTTGGTACATTGGCAAGTATTGTGTGACTGTCCGCATTTCAAGCAGCGAGTTTTATGATGACAATGATATTTATAGTGGCCATAACGCTGACAGTTATGGCACTGTTTTGGGCCAGGAGAGGGTTTGAATTCTTCTACTTTGGTACCAAGGATAAAAATATTGGTGACATAGGAAACCTTTTTGCCTTCAGGAGATTTCTCAACTTCGAGAAAAAGTGGCAGTTTAATAACTTCTCCTTCAATGCGTTATTTTCTTGACAGCTTTAACAGGTATTCCCTTATCTTTCAGTGCATTAAGTATCCCCCCCGGGGGTTGACTCAGGAGAATTCCTGGGAAGTACTGGCTAGGATCTGTACATAGGCAGTCTCAACCACGGGGTATATAAGTTGACTTCACAGGACTAGAACCCGAGTTTATTCTCAGGTTGGTTCAGGCTTGGCAGGGACCGTACTGGTACTGTCGTGTCTGCTCCTCTGGCTGTGGTGGAGTTATATTTTGGATTTCGTCGGTCGTCCTGGGGGAAGTGCCCCTGTTGGTGGAGTCGGGAGATGTTGCATGATGAGGAGCTTCCGACTTGTGGGACTCGTCGGCTTCACCGGTTGGATCGCGGCCCCGAGGATTGCCTCTGGAGGCCAGGATGTTAATCTATGTAGGGCGATCCATGAGAGAGCTAGGTAATAGAGTCCTGGTCTTCGGTGTTAGTGTTAGTGTTAGTGCATTAAGTCTATCGTCAGGATTGATGTGTTTAGGTAATTTTTGAATTACAGTCTGAATGGACTTATCCTTCGGTAATGGAAATGTGTGGTAAGAAATGGCGTGGTCGGTAAGGTAAGCAGTGATCTTTCTGTAGTCATCTATTGTGGAAACTTTAATGTGGATATCTCCAGCCTTCATGGTACCGTCCACTTTTGTGACGAGCTGTAAGAGCGTGTCCTGCAATGACTTCCAATTTTAACATCAGATAGTATAATGGGGGAATTTTATTAGCTATTTTTTGGGGGTTTTGAAATCCTGTATCGTTTTGATTATCATGTGAATTTGGTTTTTCTGCTGTTTCCATGTCTTCATTATCCGATAGCGATGAGAATTTATTTTTCATGCAGATTTTTATGAAGTGCTGTCTTCACTAAGCCTATGTTTTTGCATTTTCTTAGGAATCTGCCAACCTTCATTAGAATTGCATTGAAAATTTTGCTGTTGGCGTGTAAATAAACGTGCGGGCTGTAGCCCTAATCATTCCTGAATTCTGGTGATTGTCTGGGTAGTAGGATCAATTTTTTCGGATTTGGTAGCTATTAATGAGATATAGTATTTAATGTTGTGCTCAATTTCGGGAATAACAATGTTTACTCCGTTTTGGTGGGAATTAAGAAACAAACTCAGTTGTGTGATTAAGAAATTCAGTTTTTCGATAGTGTCAGCTTGGGCTAAACAATTTTCAAAGTCTTCTCGGTTAACGAGAAATGTATTCCAATCAAGATCCATGTTCAGTGATTCGTGCTATCCTAACTCGTAATTTAAGCAACTAGACATGCCTAACATGAAAACGAAAACAGTGCTTACCAAGATTCAAGATGATAGAAGCGATGAACGTCCAACCAGCTCGAAAGCTAAACAGCATCTGACGATCACTTGTCATCCATGTCAATATCCTATTCCTGTTTGATCGATATTCGGCCTTAAAAAAGGCCTTTACCGACATATACTATCTTATCCTGAAAAGGACACCTGCTAAAAAGCTTAAAAACTCCGAAAATACGGAGAACCAGCACATCCTATGTGCGAAAATAGACATAATTAAGTTGGCATAATTTGAATCAACTGAAGTAGTAGATGTATTCTCCTGATAGCAATTATTAATTTCGTAGGTAAAGTACTATGGCAATTTCCAAGATAAGCATACGATAAGCAAAGAAATTTCGTAGATGAAGAATTATTGCAATTTCTGAGATAAGCATTAGATAAGCAACGTAACTTTCCACTGTAAGCATATTCTTGTAAAAGGCAAAATTAATTACGATAAGCAATATGAAATATTTCTGATAAGCCTGTCAATGAAGTTCCTTAAATAGCAATTCAAAAGTGATGTTAAAGCATGAAGAAAACCTAGTGATGGAGCGAAGACAATGGCTCTGGTGAAAATGGCGAAAAATGGGATGATGAAGAGCGCAGCGCGAAGCGTGCGTCTTCGTATCACTGGCCAATGCCGCCGCGCACGCGCAGTGATTTTGCTCCTGGGCGTGCCCATTGTTATAGATGGAGGGTGGTCTAATGTAATGGCTGTTCGGTGTATATACATATTTCCCGAACAGCATGCCGGGTAGTTCTTGTCTTTATGAGACTATTAGAAATATTATTTTGCATTTTAGGACAATTAATTAGCAGCGACTTGAGTCGCATAATGGCAAGAAGACGAAACGTTTGTTCTGCGCTCATTAATCGTCCGGTTTAACGTTTTAAATATTAACCCCTTGAAAAGTTCCATTTGATTAAACAAAGGGTGATTAACAGTTTTCATTTGATTTTCCAGTTAATACATTTTTCTAACTTTAATTGAACGTTAGAATTTTTTTTCTCTGGCCTCAACTTTTCACTATCAATTAACATGAGACAGCATTAATGCTCTACACAATTTTTCCTAAGGTAGGATAATCATTTTAAAACTTTGTAGAAAATTTCTTTTTTTAGTAATTGCTTTTAATTCAATCCTCTGCAGCTCAAGTGCAGGAATTTTTTAATTAAACTATTTCTATTTTCCTTACTTCATCTATATATATAATTAGAAGCAATTTTTAATAACATAATATAAACATGCCTAGTATTTTTGCGTATTAAGCTGCTGAAAAATTATCAGTAAAGACAAAAAGTAAGTAATTTAGAACCAATTTTTCACAAAGACCAAAAGTATTCATAAGTAATAAATTTCAAATAATCCTATAAATGCAAAAAATAATTTTTAAAAAAATGTTTAAACCAAAACAAGCAATACCCCAATTCAGAAAATCAATGAAATACAAAGAAAAAAAGAACAAAATAGAGGAATTCAATCAACCTCAATGCCACTTCGTCAGAAGGAGGAACACTGAAATCAATTGAAATCTCTCTTCCACAAAAATCCTTGCTTTTCTGTATCCAGAATTAGCCGATGAAACATTTCAGCGTATTTTAATTATAATAGTTCACCCGGAAATTCTGGCTTCCCCCCCCAAAGCAAGGAAAATCAAAGAAAACCTAATTAAAATTTTCTACCTTTAAATAAAGAGAACTCTCTTCAAAGAATTGAAAACGCAAGTGAAATAATAAAATATTTTAGGGGAAAAGTCAAATCAAAATTACACCTTTAAACAAACAGAGCATTATCCAAAGAATTGAAAACGAAAGTGAAATTATAAAGAAAAGCAAGGATTTTTGCGGAAGAGAGATTTCAATAGGTTTCAATGTTCCTCCTCCTCTCGATGTGGCACTGAGGTTGATTGAATTCCTCTTCTGCTCTGTTCCTTTTCCTTTAAATTTCATTGATTTTTTGAATTGGGGTATTGCTTGTTTAAAGCGTTTTGGTTTCACATTTTTTAAATTCTTTTTTGCATTTATAGGAAGGAATTTCAATTTTTGGTCTTTGTGAACAATTGATTCTAAATTGCTTACTTTTTGTCTTTACTTATATATATCTATATATATATATATATATAGATAGATAGATAGATATAGATATATATAATTCGTAGTGAAAAGTTCAAAAATAAATTATTTTTGATAGATTTGTGTTTTAAAAATAATCCCCCAGCTAAGCTAGGAGCCCTATAAACTCCTGTTTATATTACTTATTTATTAATCCAGCTCTGATAAAACTCCTCATTGTTTGAAAGATAGTTTTTGCTTTTTACTTAGAGTGCTGCACAGCGTGGAGTATACTAATAGACTGGATTTTCTTTTTTCGTTTTTAATTAGGTGTAACTAGAATCCAAGGGCTATTGCCATGCAGTGGTTAATGCAATTTTCAGGTTCTCCAAATATGTACGTCAAAAATGGAAACCCTTCCAGTTGTCATCAAAATATTAATATGTATACTTTTACAGTTTTAATTATAAATTTAGAAATCAAATTTTTTTCTTAAGCTTCCTTTTTATTTTCAGTTCTTTTTTTTTCCTCGAAAATATTCGTATTATCATTACGTAATTTCCAAAACACCACTAGTGAAAATGATGGAAATAAATTCTTTGGCAAACAATATCCTTTTTATTATATCCAGGATTCTCAGGTTTGAATGACCTCAAACACAGAAACTAAAAGTCTTTTCCCTAGACAGATTTTAAAACTACACAAATGTGTAACATTTAGAGAATTTTCAAATTAAATTATTATCCTGTTTTTACGAAAAGTATTGAACCAAAGGCTCTGAATAGACAATTATGCCGTCAGAAAATTATACAAATATTCGGAATTGAATACGTAAGCGTACACATGCTTGTTTACGGAGCTGTGATTGTGCATGGGATATGAGCACATGGAGGGATTTTCAGCAATTTTTGTACTCGTACTTCTTCATGCCATTTGCTGTGTTTCTTAATGAGTTGCCTAATTTTTAAGGTGTGAGGTTTCTTTAATTTTGATAAGCAGGTATTTTATGTTTTAAATTTGCACTATCACTTCTCTTTTCCGTATTCCCGCTAAATTGCAAATAAGTTCAGGTCTGTTTAAAAGGAAATTTGAGATTGTTAAGATGGAGCGTGTTCTGCCACCCGTGGCCATGTTGCTAGTTTGTTACTGTATATAAGATTTCCTGTCTTCGGCCTTGCATTATAATTGTTGATAGTTGAATTCCCGCCGGTGAAGTTCTGAGCCAGCCTAGCATTAATTTGCTTTGTGTAAACTCTGGCTATTATTTATTTAAATTTAGCTTTACATTTGACTTCGCCGTAAGTGCTGGCGGATTTGTAAGTACTAATAGTGCCTTCTGTTAATCCATACAGTTTTAAATAACAGTGTCCTACACACCCTTCATAAGTTTCTGCTGTTACTCACCGATAAATCGCTTATCTTCTACATAGAGCTAGCAATTTATATGACAGCTAGAGAGTTCCTTGTCGCTGTCCGCCATAGAGATTGTTCACCATAAGATTTTTAAGAGATAATAAAAAGATTAATAATAACATAAGGTAATAATAATAAGATTTAAAGCAAATAATAAGATTTTTAAGTTTGGGTTGATTCTCAGTATCTCCAAATCTCATCTTCTTGAGAGTCAGCTACAATTTCTAATTCTATTGCAGATGGCACAGAAATGATGTCTATAAGAGAGTGTGTCAGCAATCAACAATGATATTTTCATCCACTTGGGTGAACTGAATATCAATTGAGAACTCGCCAATACATGATAGTTGTCTAGCTTGCCGTGGCAAAGCTTTTCCAAATCTTGTTAGGAAGAAATTATTATTGGTTTATGATCCGTGTATATTGTATAAGCTCAGCCTTCTGAGACGTATTTGAAATGATTCATTGTTCTATTGATAGCTAAAAGTTCTTTGTGAGAAGCACTATATTTTCGCTGTGTTGATGTTAATGTCTAGGAAAAGAAACTCAAGGCTTGTTTTCAGTGCTTTGCAATCTGGTGAAAAACAGCTCCAATAGCAATGTCGGATGCATCAGCTGTCAATGATATTTCGGCCTTTTCGGACGGGTTAGTTAAATTTGTGGCATGGCTAAGTGCATCTTTTAAAGCTGTGAAGGTGTGGCTTTTGCAGCTGAGGATGGTGGTTTGGTAAAACCATCGAAACTAGTCCTGTGAAAGTTTGAAAATATAAAGCTGATTTTTGCTGTTTGACTTCTAAATTAATTTATGTTTAGTTTTCTCAAATTAAAACTGTGTTCTCCCAAAGTAGATGCTATTCTAATGAAAGCTTGAAAGCTGAGTCTACACTTTCCGCTCCATAATACAAGACATCTGTATACAATGAGCTATTTAACATCTCGACACAAGTTTTGTTTGGTTTTGAGTATTTCTTCTCTCTTTGAGTATTTGATCTTTGCACTCAACAGAAACCGTGAACAGTTGCATCCAAATAATACTCTGTTCATTTGCATAATTTAAAAGTCCTCACTGTCATTATCAGGACAGCACAAAAATTTTAAATACTGCCAGTCCTCTTTTGCTATCCCAATCATCAAAAACGCCTTTTCCATATCATCAAAAAATCCAATTTTGAACTTTTGAAAAGCAAGAATGATATCAAAATTGTTTGGATTTAGATTTGGGCTTTTTTCCTAGCAGGTGTTTAACAACAGTTTCCCTCTTTCGCAATTGCTACAATTAAATACCATTCGAAGTTGAGTACTTGTTTTGATTTTTACAGACCACTGCTCGAAATGGCATGAAATATCCTTTTCTGGTATTCTCGCACTCATGAATAATCTTATTTTGTATTTGATATTTCATTATCTCCATAAGCCGTTCTCTCACAAAGCTGCTGTTTTTTCAACTCACTAAACCAAAATTATTTTCCAGATTCTCTGGACTTCTTTTCCACAACAAACTTATTGCAAATCATCTTCAAACTGCTTAATTATTTGTTTATTGCGCTCTCTTCCGACACGCAACTAGTATATCCTAAATTTTCCATTTCCCACAGCTGACGGACGAATCTGTTCTAATAATTTTCTTCCTCTACCGAATCAACTTGTATAAACAAACACGTTGACTTTCCTGTGGTGAGCTTAGCTTCTTATCTCACCCCCTCACTGTACCACTCAATGACCAACCAAATATGCTTTCACGGAATACTAAATATTCTGTCAGACGATGCGTTTTGCCCATTAAAATACAGTTCAAATCATTTCCAATTAAAATCTGCATCTCTGCTATGTCAAATAAATCAAATCCTTCCTTACGTAGCTTATTTACACTGACTACCAATAAGTATTTGGACACCTATGCAAATAACGATATCTGCGGTCCCAAGGTACGTCACGGACTCCGCATATATATCGTGTAGGAAACAGCATCGGCTTTAGTCGCATGCAAGATGCCGCCCAGTTCGGAGCTCTCTGATTTCGAGAAAGGTATAATTATCGGGTATCACAAATGTGGCCGATCCTTAAGCGACATATCTAGCGATCTGAAGTACCCAAAATCGACAGTGACCTATGTGATTAAGAAGTGGAAGGTGAGCGGTGATTGTCGGAATGTGCCCCGAGTCGACAGACCAACGAAACTGGGAGATAGAGACCGACGAGTGTCCAGAGAAATTCCGAAGAACCGCACCCAACCGATGACCCTCATCCGCGATGAGTTTCAACAGGCATCCGAGAGTATTTTTTCAATGAATACCATCCGTAAGGAAGCACATCTGCTTGGTTTTCATGGTCGTGCTGCTGCCCATAAGCCTTTGATCGCAAAGTCCAACCGCGCTGCTCGGTTAATGTGGTGCAAAGCACATCGAAATTGGACCGTTGATCAGTGGAAACGGGTTCTTTGGATGACGAATCA